>JAGFBZ010001824.1:1200000-1741631 GCA_018398805.1 Hirundichthys speculiger
TGGATTTTATATGTTAAGCTTAGCCAAACAGCGCAGTGATTTATATGTTGGAAGACTCAGTGCAATTTCTGAAACAGCAGTATTTAGTAAAGTACAGTGTCGACTGTCAACAAATCATAAAAACATCAAATAGCACCATAGAATTCAATCTCTCTTATCCAGAAAGTTAAGTTCATATAGTTGCTTAGTTTTATTCTGTTTTTTTCTTTTTTTGATATCTGTTTTGAAATAACTGGTATCATTTTACATCAACCCTGTTTTTCCCAGTAAATTCTTACACAAGCAAAGCTCATTGTAAACTTTTTCTTTTCTTCCCGGGAAAAGCAGAATGCAAGCACTATTTCACCAATGCCAGCTCTACAGTGCTCATTTGCTGCTCCACATTTCCCATGTTTGGTTCCTCTCAGTCATCTGTACTCTTGTAGAGCCGCTGACAGACCTCTCAGCCACACACGGGACAGGCATGCAAACACATCACTTTTGGCCTTTTTCCCCATCTAAAACTCACCACAGCTCACTCAAACAGTTACAGGAGACATAAGCTGAACTGCTCTCCCAGACGGGGACAGACCTTTTTTTCTTGTTGAATGTGCAAAGCCAACTGAGTGATGGGTCAGAAACTGAATTTGAGTGGGTTGACCACAGCTCTGCACAACATGTGGTTGGCTCTCACTGTAAGTGCATCACCACTTATGTCATTCTTCTGACAGTAAGTCTTAATTTAGACACTCCCCAGTTATAATATGTATCATAGAAACCTTTGGTGGATGGGGAGGATTCTTAGTGAAGAAAGGAATAGAAAAATGCAATATTTTCTTTTTTCATTTTTTCCCCCCAACACCCCTTTGATTGATTTCTGTGTTGTATCATAGACAATCATGATCAAAACCCTTGCTGGAGCCTTAGGGCCTGATCTTCCGCCAGATCTCCTAAAGCCGTTATTTTGGTATAGCGGGTAGCAGGAGGGGCGTTTTCCCGCAAAGAACGCAATCTTCCACCTTCCTAAACCCGCTATCCGACCTGCGCTACCCGCTACATTATCCATAGGAGTGGTTAGGGCGTTCCACCTGTTAAACCAATCAGTGCGTCAGTAGCCATTGCCTTTAAGAGCAGGTTGTGCTACCCTAAAGCCACTACTCGCAAACCGCTATGGAGCGTCTTTTCATCCAGATCTGAGCAGCTCTCATGAGCAGCTCTCATGTGCAGCTCGTCTGGGACTCTGCTGTAGAGCTTCCTCCTCTTCCTTCCTCCTCCTCCTCTGCACTGATATATACATAAAAATATTTTTAGACAGACAATTCTTATCAGCTACCTGAAAGTCCCTGATAGTTGGTGCATTTCCAGTAAACGCCCTCTGGTCGTCTATTGTTTAACTGGTGAGCAAGCCATTTAAGACAATCTCTGTTATTTTCTTAGGGGTTAAACTGAGGCCAAATTGTGCTTTAAGTTAATTCGAGAGGTAGAGCCGTTTGTGCACGTCCACATGTGACCAGGTAGACGCACATTGATGCCATTTGGACGCGCCAACATGCAGGTTGCGGGTAGCGGGTGCTCTGACCACCTGCAACCCGCGATCGCAAGATACCGAGTTTGCGGAAAGTGCAAAAGACACGCCCTTTGCCACACCGACAATGTGAGTAAGGGAATCAGCATAACGGGTAACGGCTTTAGGGAGTGGAAGATTGCGTTAGCGGAGGTTCCTAAACCTGCAATTTGCAGGTAGCGGTTAGTGGGTAGCGGCTAGCGGGAAGTGTACAATTGGGGCCTAAATATATAAATGGAATGGCTTATTTACTATTTGTTAATTTTGAGATTACATGTACCCAAACGTTACAGCTGTGATTGCACATCTCTGCATCCTATTTTGACTTAATAGAGGGCAGTAAGTTTTTATACCAGTTATTTTTGTACTTCTTTGAATAGCCTAAAGGGAATCATAAAACTGTATATCAATATCAAAATAAGTATTGATATTTCAGTTTTGTGAAGAAGCCTCTGACATTAGAGGACTTCATGACAGGATCTGTTTGTTGCTGAAATTTAGCAAACTTCAAGATATCATAAATTAAAAAAAAAGAATTTACTAAAATATATCAGGTTGAAGATAGGTTTGCATTGGATTTCTAACTTTAACTACTTTCATCAGTAGTAGTAGGATCAACAGTTTATATGTTATTGACAAATAAATAAGCAGTCTGCTTGAAATGTCAAAGTAAATGTCAAAGTATTATCATTTTTTTTTATCAAAACGTTATTTTTGTTTTACACCTTACCAATATATAAATACATAATATTATTATCCACCGTCCAGCATGGAGGATTTTTGGGAAGAAATGATCTGGTGGCCTATATGGGATTTCAATAGTTTGGCTCTGTTTGGACAGCAGTCTATAGTGCTTCATGCTTGTGAGATTTTTTTTTTTTTTTCTTTGCCGAGATCATTCCCACTGCTAGCAGTGAAACCAGACTGCTATATAGCGACTTAATTTTGACCTAACAGCTGTTCACTATTCCTGCTTGCAGAGGCATATCTACATGGCTGCTAACAGACAAGTGTCATATTAGTCGGAGGCAAATCACATTTACCCCCCAAGCTCCATGCATGAAAACCAACAAACTCTTTCAAAATTTCAGACTTCTCAGAAGTTTGTCAACTCTATATGCTGAAAGCCCATCTCACTTACACAATCTCAGCCATAGTCAGCTGTCCATCATCCTACCTGGACATCATCACGTCATTGAAAGGGGCTATTTTAATAAATTGGACATACTGTTTTAGCCATTATATAGAAGTTTTGGAATGAAAGCAGAAATATTGTAGGACATTTTTCTCAATTCAAATTTGTCCTGTGACTTTATTTGAAATATGAGGGACAGTGAGATACAGAAGGCAGATACAGAAGAAAGCATGTCTCACATTTTTTCCCACAAGACTTCGAGTCACTATGACAGCCCTTCAGCTCAGACCACCAGCTACACAAAGTCAAAGATCATGACTGTTTACATTCACTGCTCATCCACACAGTGCACTCTGATCAGACTGCTACTGGGACCTGCATAACGCCATTCCAACCAGCTTCCACATCTTCTCACAGTAACCCCATAGGAGCTAATGTGTGAGCTGAGGTAAACCACTGCAAACGCTTGTACACTTGTGGATGACTGAGTGAGTGAAAATCTTAACGTCGTCTAGCCCAACATGGTTTCATGTAACAAAACATGGTTTACCATGTTAGGCTAGCGCTAATCTATTCCCCTGGTGTCTCGACTGAAAGCTTTGTTGTAGGATGGGAACGAGTACGCTGGGTGTGTGTGTGTGTGTGGGGAGGTTATCTGGCTAATGTCAAGCAGCGCTCACTGTAGGGGTATTGTCATGCATAAGAGCAGACATGTTTACTGTGTGCTCAGTGTTTTACGAGCTGCCCCCCTTCTTTCTCGCCTCCCCCTCTATTCAGCTCTTATCCCCCTCCTCTTCTTCAGCCTCCTCTTCAATGACGTAATGGAGAAGCTAATGAGAGCCTGAGAAATGGGATGATATACTGCTCCTGAAATACTAACTCACTCACGTTGTCCTTCTCCCTCGTCCTGCACTCCTCCACGCCCTCATTTTGCTTCTGCCAAACTCATCTGGGATGCTGTTCTGGAGCATTTATCTGCTTTTAAACACCTCCAGTCCAGAATTTTGCTTCTCCCCTGCTCAGACTGTTGAAATGTTAGATTTAGCTATAACTGTGTTGTGCAAAATGTGTTGTCATGTTTTATTTTTCAATCATTTTCTTTACAAATTGACAGATTCACATTGTAAACATTAGAGTAAAAATAACAGTGTGTCATTGGACTTGTACAGTCCCTATAACATATTTTTCTTGTTTTATCAAATATCGCCTTGAGATCAGAGTATGCCTCTTTGAGTGTTTAAGCTGTTAAAAGCATAACGTTCAGGCTCGCTGGGTAGCTCAGTGGTTTAGGCAGGCGGCCCATGATTAGAGGCTACACTTCTCCTGCAGCGGTTGCAGGTTCGACTCCTGGACTGCAACCCTTTGCTGCGTGTCCTCAGGACTCTCCTGTCGCTCTTCACTGTGAATAAAGGCCACTAGTTCAAAAAGAGAAAAAAAAGGATGACATTCAGATTTTCATTACTAATCAAAACTTAAGGAATCTTGTCAATCTTGTTAGAATGAAACAATTTCTTTCTTTCTTTTTTCTTTTCTTCAACCCAGCTACTGTTTCATTTTGGCTGAGTTGTGACACCCAGACTTTAGTAGTTTGGTGTTTTGGGATTTTCTTCAGGATTTATTTGCCTTAATTGGGAATGGTTATCGTTTTTCCCTTTGTTAATTTCTCATGCACAGGCACATCCGCATAAATTAACAGATTGCAGCTCTTCATGAAGCAACATCTTCACAACTCTCTTTGAAGGCTAACTACACTCAAGCTAATCTGTTGAGTCATTCATCCTAATCATCTCCACTTTGTGCCAAGGCCTCTACACCTTCCAGCAGTCCTCTAGCCAACTCTAAAGTCATCTCAGCCAATCATGCTCCTCTCAACAGCTATCCAAATATTCCTTCATCCGGAGCAGAAGCTTCCCCTCTGCTTCTGCGTTTAATCAGCTCTGACTGTTGACTTACCGTTTGTTCACTTCATACTCCTGTGATATAGCACTGGTGATGTACTCATTTGCTAACTTTTTAACAACAAGACTCCCCCAAGTTTGTCTGCTACCTTTGTAGTCTTCTAAAGTATTTGTGGTCAGTGAAAATATTTTCTTAACTTGGAGAGTGACCACAAAGAAACCTTTGCAATTTTTAGCTCAAGTTTTTCTTCATTTTCTCCGTGAGAGTTAGATGACACTTCCTGAAAGTTATCAAATATTTCTCTTAATTTTAACACAAAAAAAAACGATTGAACAGGATTATACATCCCTGCCTTCACGTAAATGATACCGAATGATTCTACGAATAAGGAGGTATGTTAGTGCACAAAGTGAAAGGAGTGACAGTCTAAGTTGAAAACTCACTTAATATTTCTCAGATGGCACTGCATCAAGAACAGCCATTTATCAATAACTGATGTAAACACCTGCACAAGCGATTAATGTGGGAAACCTTTGTCAAGAACTGCAACACAGTGTGACATTCCCAAATGGCACTTCAAACCCAAGGCAGCATTGTCCTCTCTGGTCTCTGAGCCATCAAAGACTAGAGCATCACAAATGGAAGTGTGAACTGTGGTCAGACAAATTAGGATTCCAGGCCTTTTCTGGAAGAAGTTGATGCTTTGTGATCTGGACAAAGCATTAAAATAAATAAATAAATAAGGCCTGTGATGATGTAAAGGTGCATAAGTTTGGCTTTAGACTAACATATGCTATCTGTGAGATAACTGTTGCTCGTTGTCTTAACTTTTTGTATTTTCAGGTCTACATTTCAGACATTGTATAACAAAGCTTGGTTTGCATTTTTACACTTTTATTAGTTTATTACACATTTAATAACAGCTGTAAACAAACGTGAACCCCCCTCTGAACCTAGAGACAGTGCTTTGTTTCTTCTCATTGACTTCTTAATCATTTATGTTTACTTTGTTGTCTGCGCTGTAAATTGTACCAAAAGAACCGTGGGATGTTTATTTTAGGGAGATGCACTCAAAATCACTACTAACTGTCCTTTTCCATATTCTTACTGTTCTAGTGGACGAGTGATAAATATTGAAATAGGAAGAGTAGTTGGGGTTAATTTCAGGTTTGCGGGCCTCCACTGAACCCTGTTCAGACCTTTCAAAGTTGTGACCCGTCTCATTAGTTGAGTAAGGGGGTGGGACATAGAGAACACACACATCTGGGCTTCAGTTGATGTGTGTGAATATGAGAATAAAGGAAATGGTTCGTTAGCTGCATGGCTGACCTAAGGATTTCGTTCCTTACATCACCCATTTGTTTTCCTTTTCTCTTCCATATTGAGGCCCCTTCTCTCCTGACTGTGGGGAGCCTCCCTCTGCCTGCTTCAAAATGACAATCAGCTTCTCATCTACAGTGAGTTAAATAAGCCCTTTAATCAGAGAGCAGTCCTTGTCAACCGCCGGCCAAGGCAGCTCGAGAGGAGTTGATCCAAGCGATCAAATAACCTGTAGCAGGGGGAAAAGAAAGGAGCAGCTTTAAAACTGATAATTTGTGGACGGGGGGATTGCTTTTGATCTCCGAGAATGAAAAGGTAATCAAAACAAAGAAGATGATAAAGTTGTCCAACGCCTTGTTTCCACTTGCACACCTTTGGTTTGAAGTACAGAGCATGCCCCCTGGTGTTCAGCGCAGGGATATTTCTTCGTAAAAGAGTTAGTTTGATGTTGATGGTGTTAATGTTGCTAACAAGTTGTTGCTGTCATGGGTGAGAAACTATAACACCCTACACTTGTAGCCTGTACAGGTTCATCACATAGTCAAACAACCGAGAGAAGTTTGTTCTTCAAAAGCCTGCTAGTTATTTACGTGCTAGTTATGTGTTGCTAACATTAGGTGCTAACACAGCATATACATTCTCTCTGAAATCCACTGCATGAGCTGAAAAATTTCAGCACTAAAATGATGAATTTTGTAACTATGTCAGAGATTTCAGAGCTTCACATAGAAATGAATGTTTTTTTTTTTGGATCTATCACATGAGCATACAAAAGCAAGTGGAAACAATGTGTTAAAGTAAAAAGAATAGCCTTGCTTCTATAAAGAATACTGATATTAGTGTACTGAACACTTTTATCCATCATTAGTCGTTATTGGGAAATAAGCTATGAAAAAAGGATTCAAATTCATGAAGTAAATGTCACTTAGAGGGCATCACTAAACTGAAGTTTATATTACCTCAACTAGTCAAAATTTTTCAACCAAGTTGCACCTCCTATTTCCCCAGCTCATTCCCACCCTCCCAAACATTGAGAACCATTGGTGTCTTTTTAAATACACAGATTAGATGGAATGTCAAATTTGATTTAGTAAAAGATGCAACAAGAAAGCATTATGACGGAACCACTCTAATCTAAACAAACCAGACAAACCAGATGACAAACCAGATGTGTTTGCTTTATTTATCTGTTATAAATAAAAAACACAGAGACAAAATATGATGCTGACAACAACATTTGCATTCTGTTACACACAGACACGCATCATTACTGACACGCGTCGTGACCATACACGTGCATTAGGCTTGTCATGCAAATTAGAGAATTGATTTGTTAAGTGATGTTTTGATGTCCTCATGGACAGCTCTCCATAAGTCCTTAAAAGGGTTTTTTAAGACCAGTGAGGGAAGGAGGAAAGTGTTTGCTGTCACCTCGTTAAGACTGAAGTGAAATCCAGCTCAATCCAGATCGTAAAGCTAACCACAAACCACAACGAGGTACAGAAGTTTCACTGCCGGGTACTGCAGACCTCTAGCCTGGGAAGACACCAAGTTTAAAACGGAGAGATGATCACCCAGAAGAAAGCCCACCAGACTCTGTGGACCAGTTGCTTATTGGAGATCAGAGATGCTCGGTTTACTTCGCGGGACTCAGTAATCTCTGTTTAATGTCCACCAGCTGGTTAATTGCAGTTGCTTGGTGTCTCTTGTGTGATGTCTCAAATTGGGGTAGTATGTCTTTAGACTTTAACTCTTTCTAAAGCGAAACATATTGACAGACACATAGTCAAACTGTCATTCTTTTTGAGCAATTTTGGTTTTCTTTAAAGGTTTAAAGTCCATGCTCAAGCTACAGATGTCTCACAAAGGAAGGAATTAAAGTAACCTGAGACTTAAACCCAGACTGGGCTCGTTCATTATGTTATATTTTCATTGGAATTCACATCAGAGCCTGGTAAATTGGCGTACAGGCAAAATAAACATGTAATTCAGGCGTGGTATGCACAGTTTTGTATATTTGAATATGTGTTGGCTTTGATGGGGAAAATGATTAGGGTAAATGAATCATTCTTCTGCATCAGAGTTTTCCATACTTCTTTTGCTGTTGGAAACAAATCACAGCACACAACAAAGGGGTCCACCCCCCCCCACCCCCCGCGACGCTTCAAAGGTGTGCTTTGTCAAACCTGTAACAATAGAAATGTGGGTTTGCAGTGACTTCTACCCCCTTTCAGCATTTACATAAAGGCATGCTAAATTATTCATTAATTATCAGAGAGTCCCCTTTGGGTGGGGAAGGCACACACACTGGCTGCTAATTGGCACATCAATAATCCAGCCTAGGTGTCCTGAAGTGGCACTGGATCCCACGTAGGAATCTGCTATCTGCCCCGACCTTCTGCTCACACATTTCCACAGTGTGGCACCGCACAAGGAAACATTTCGACACCTGCTCACGTAGTACTTAAATGGGTAATCCGAACAATACGGGGAAAAAAAATCCAAGAAAACATGCATTACTGGGAATTACTGTTTTAGTCTGAGTGTTTATTTTAGCCTGTATCTGTGAAGAAGTAATACATGTGCAACAAATTGTAGTTTAAAAAAAAAACAAACAAAAAAAACAAACAAGCAAACATGAGTGATGAATAACATTCTTGTTTTAAGTGTAGCTTAGCCTCTTTGAAGCCCAAGACATTTGGTAGTAGGGCTATGTAATATTCCAATTCAAAAGACTTTAAAGTACTATTTTCAAGGCATCTCCACTTGCAAATGACTCAGCTCTACAAGCGTAAGTCAAAAAAAGAGCTGTGTAGCCTTTTGCTGAACAGATGTTAACAGACTCAACAAATATTCAGACATATGCTTCCAATGCTGACGCAGCACACGCAGATTTCTCACTTATTCTGCAACTTATCCTCTCCAAATGATACGTGCAGATGATTTACATAAAGGCAGGCCCCCGGAGAAGGAGCTGAAATAACATGGTTGCTCTTTGTTTCCCCATCCTGATTGACAGTTGATTGCAGTGCACATTAAATGCCCATCAGTCCCAGCTTTAGTTTCAGAAACAAGGGAGCAAGGGCCGTCAAAGGTCAATTCTAGTGCATAATGAACTGATCTCTTTCTCGCTCTCTGTCTCTCTCCCTCACACACGCTCTCAAGCACACGGATACACACACAGACACACACACCCACACGCATGGCTGCACCTCACCCTGACTGGCCTGCAAGGGAGTTTGAATAAAGACTGTTTTCCTGAATTTCATGTAACATTAATAAAAGGAAATGCTTTGTGATTAACACTAATATTTGTGAATTTCCTGATGCCAGAGGTACAAACGTGGAGTTAGGACTGTCAAGGAGCTTTGTTTCATGTTATTATTAAAGGTTAGATCTGTTTAGTTTAGTCTTAGTCTTAAACAGAAAATATGAGAGATTGCTACAAATAGAAAAATTGAAATGAATTCCTTCCTCGAGGAATGAATAAGATTATAGACTTAACAGTGTCGTCGAGGCTTTTGTATTTTTATGCATTTTATTGGTTTTATTTCGTTTATCGGTTCAAACCATGGGCTTTGTGAGAGCAGATATGCAGCCAACCCTGATGCTGCACAGAAAACGCCGTCATACCTGAGCTGCACACAGTCTCCTCCTCAGACATGTGCTTTCCTCCCTGACTGAAAGTTGTAATTAAGCGAATGGGGAGGAATTAGATGCAAAATGAGCTGTCAGAAAGTCACATTTAAATGAAGGATGTTCTGTTATCTGCAGTAAAAATTTAAATGATATAAATTGCCATTTAAGTGCAACACAGGCTAATGTTTTGTCACAAATTAATGTGACACAAGGCAGCAATGACAATCAAGGGCTGCCTCATTCTAATTTGGTTGTGTTTAGAGGGCTTTTGTGTGCCGACAGCTTTACACAAATTAACACAATTGCCTGTTTTTATGAGGAAACCATAAATGTTTTTTTCTCTCCTTTGCCAGCTAATGAGGAGAGAAAATGGCTTGTATCTCAGCGTTATGGCAACACGGAGCCGTCTGCAGAGGAGCAACACGGTGCTCTTATTGGCTCACAACCAGTCGACAAAGAACAAAGACAGAAGCTGAAATGACTCCCTAATGATCTTCTGCAGTTTTGATGCTCCCTCGTGATCAGATATGAATATGCTGTGCATTTTGCTCATTAGAGAAATCATTGGCAGATTCTGTCACAAGAACGATGAGCAGGATATTCTGCTTTCTCAAAGGAATTTGCCTTTGAGGAGCATTAGTGATAACTGCTGTTCAGTAATGGGATGAAGAGCAAATTTGGGGAACAACATTTGGTCGAAATATGGCGTTCATCTGTTTACATTTAGAATACTCATAATCTTCTCTCCTCGCCTCCTCACAGGCTCTGGAGAGTGAGTTTGTGTCCTGTCAGCTTCACCAGTGGATCGACTTGATTTTTGGCTACAAGCAGCAAGGACCTGAAGCCGCCAGAGCCCTCAATGTTTTCTATTATCTGACCTACGAAGGCGCAGTCAACCTCAGCTCCATCAGTGACCCCATGCTGAGAGAGGTGAGCATGATGCATTCATGTATTTGCACAGATATAATACATTGTTGATGTGACTCTCATGGAAGATCATGCTGAGTAAGGGGGAATAATACCATATTACAGTAAGTACACTTAAGCACCCACATATGGAGGCTTAATCTCACTATATTATAAAAGCATCTACCCATTCTCTGCATCTGTATTTCAAGGAGGCTTTTGATGCCATTAGCCATGTTAAAGTGGTTATAGAATGGCACAGGAGAGTTAAACTAACAATCTGCTGGCAGGTATTGCTGAGCAAAGCCTTTTCCTCATGTGATATCTTTTGAAAGCACTCCAACTGTTTTACTTTAACGCCTTAAAGCCTCCTCCTTGGCTTTCATTCATTATTCATCTCCACCACTTTGAACTGCCACAAACACAAGCTACAGTGATCTGCCTGAAAGCAACTATAAAAAAAAAAAAACACAGAGCTGAAAAGAAAAACACAGCTAGCTTCCCCACGGCCAAACACCAGCCTGACAACTTCACCAATCTGCTGTAAAAGGCAGGTTGCCAGCAGCAAGGCCAATTGACCCTGCTCCTATCAGCCTCTTTGACAACTAAGTTCTAGTGCCGAGAGGGGATATATTCTATTTTTATTGTTCTTATATTATAGACAGAAGACTTTATTCAAGATTTCTTTTTTAAGGATGCCCCCTAACGTGTTGGGCTTTGTCACATAATTGCTGAGATTGCATCTGGACTTTACTGTATTTATGTCAGGCATTGTCACCTTTCGATTTACCACTGCTACTGTGTGTTTTTTTTTTTAAGCTTTGCTTTGTGACTCATCACTATCAAAAGAATAAAGGACGAGCCAAGCGTAATTTTAAAAAAAAGAAAGAAAGAAGTAAGTCTCCTTTAGGCATTCAGGTCAAAATGGAGATGAGTTCAGAATATATCAAGTGACGACACATGCATTTACCCCACATCATGACTGCCCTTCATGCTCAATGACTGGAGCATTGTGGGCACCAAGGGTAGATCCTTGATTTATCACCTCATTCAACCCAATTCCCATCCAGATGTGCTTTGTCTATATATATATATATATATATATATATAGTATATATATATATATATATATATATATATATATATATATATATATATATATATATATATATATATATATATATATATATATATATATATGTACATGCAAATACATACACACACACACATATGGATGCAGATTCATTCCAAGGACTCACCGGTCATTTCCATACTCAGCCCATTACCCATTCCTCTGGTTAACACACACACACACACTGGAAAATTGGATCCCTGGCACTCCACTATTTCTGCCAAGCTGTTCCGACAACAATAGAATTGATTAATCTACCAAAATACTGAAATCCATCAAAGGTCTGTGCACACGGTTTGAGTTGTATTAAAATAGCATCCTCTCACGTCCTGCTTGGGACTACTGGAATGCATACTTTTGATGTGCTTGGTTCTGACTGATTTATTTTATTATTCCTCTGTACTTTTGTTGCACTTGTGATTAAATAAGGTTTTCTGAGTTTAGTAAAACACTTCTAACCTGTGCAGAGACCTTTGAAACTTTAATTTTTTTTTTTTAATTATTTCAGTGCAATTAAACTCTTACTTACAAAACCCATTTGTTCTCTTAGTTTTCTCAAACATCACAATGTAATGGAAAAATATAAGTTGATGTATTAAAAAAAAAACTCTACATGCCATATTGGCAGTGGTTGTGAAATGCAGAGGCTGATACAAGTTTTAAAATGTGTTCCTCTGCCTAGAGATGAAACGAGCTTGTTGTTTTCTCCTCCCTTTGTGATGCTATGATTTCAGTCTGTTTCTTTTCACCTCTGAAAACGCCCTCAGTCTGAGCACTTTAATTAGTTAAATAAACGAAAGCAGTGTTACCCCTGTGAGTTAATCCAAGGCTCTGTCAATTGTGTTTGTGCGGAAGGAATAGTGCCCTGTCTGCAGAGGAGGAGGAAACAGAGTTTCAGGCCTGGGCCTTGTCATGGCTGGGCACTGGGGGGGAGAGCTGAGGGCAGAGCAGTTTTGAGCCTGAGGGTTTTAGGTCTGAAAGTGTCCCCAGAGTCTGTCATTACTGAGTGACAACTGTTTCAGCCTGAGCTGTGTACTCTGGGCCAGGCTAGGCCACATTAAGACAGGCCCCAGGGCAGTTCAGGTATCAGGGGGATGGGTCACAGATGCGTGCGTGTGTGTTTGTAGTAGGTTGGATTAGAGGGTTTTGTATTTTTGTTTTGCTGATTCTGTATTCCTTCCATGTTTTCTGGCAGATGCCAACTCCCACTAGCCCCAACCTTCTCACACATCTACTGACACTCAGACACACTTGAGTGAATTGTATAACTCATACGTAGATATGTTTGTGCATACGTGTGTGTGTGTCTACTTTCATTCATTGGCATGTGTATACTTTTGTTTTATGGGTGCTCATCAGCATAAATGCCCCCAAGTTGTGTGTTTATGAGAGCATTTTGGTTCTGGGAGAAAGTTTGGAATATCTCAGCACAGATTAGTGACTGCTGTGGATACCAGTGCTGTGTTTTTCAAGCCCATGATTACTTCCTGTCCTGCCTCTGGCACTGCTCTCCAAGAGAAGTGTGCGTGCAGATTAATTCATGTGTTCTTGTGCAGGGCTCGCATGCACATCTGTGTTGCCTCGCTGTGTATAAAGAGAAACACACCCTGACTTACTTTTCTCATTGCTGTACAGGGCTTCCCCTCTTTCACATATGATTATGGAAAGTCCTACAGCCTTCCAAACCAGCGACAAAACACAGAGCCCTGTTTGAATTGTACAGCGTTTGCGTAATTCGGCAGAGCAAGGGAAATATGCCCACGCGAATGGACCTGCTTTGACACTTTGCCAAAGTCACTCATTAAACATAGACCTTCTGGTTTGTTTTCTTTGGACATTGAGACCGCCACTCTATTTCTACCTCAAATCAAAAAAAGTTGGGACAGTATAGAAAATGCAAATTGAGTATTTAAAGTATTCAAGTATTCACTTAAAGGCCAGCGTATTTAGTTGTAATTGATTAAACATTCGTCAGATGGACTTTATCCTACAACAGTTAAGTGTAATTCAGTCTGAACCAGTCCTTGTCAGTCCACTGTGTTCTTGCATATGGTATGCATTTACATCTTTCACAATAAAAGCTTGACCGGAGGTTTCTTACCATCTCCTTCTCATTTTTTTTTTTCTCAGCTTCATTTTTTTCTATAATATGCATCTACGTTTGCAATTCGGGACTGAGACACATTCCAAAAAAAGTTGGGATTGGGTCATTTATGACTAGTAATAAGTTAAAAGGAATCAATTACAATGATTATTTCAAACTGTTGATGTCAAATGGTTAGGGGTGCACGATAACTATCGGGCCGATAACAGGAAATTATGACATCATCCCGATAACTCCGATATCATGACAAATAGCCCCGATAACATATATTTCTGTCAACACGGCAGTGCCTCGCTCCCTCTGAGATTTGAATGACCGGCAGTGAATGTTATGTTCAAGTAACGTCGGCATAATCAGAAAAACGATTGCTCAATAAGGAAAATCAAGAATACCCCCTCATGTCAGAAAACAACTCATTAACTCTGTCATAATTTTGGTAGTTGTGGTCTTGAATTAATATTCATAATATTCTCCCACATGTTATACATAAAAAAAGAAAAAATAGAAAAGGCTGAAAGAACGACTAGCAAACGAGGAAACGTCGGAATTTACGTTACACCTTGAATGCAGCATGCATTGTGCTGATCACAACAAACATGGCGGCGCGGAACTTCGTTAAAGTTTCAGAATAAGATAGTTTGGTTATTTGTAATGAATCCTCTGAGCGAATTCTACGAGGAGGGAACCACAAGCATAAGCTTTAATACGTAAAACCCGATCACCCACCTACAACATAAAAATCGCTTCCATGGAGTTTTGAAATCGGAAACGGAAACTAACGCTAACGTGCGCAAGTCCAGCAGGAGTCTCTCCTCCCCTCCCTCTTCCTCATTCCTCTCATCTAAAGCTTCCATGAGATTAAAAAATAAAAACTACTGAACCTCTTTAGCTTTAGCTTTAAGAAAACGTTTGAGAGGCTTGCCAGTATTTTTACATTAGAAAAAAGAAATATCTGTTCATTTAAAAAGTCAAAACTATTTTTGATTTTGTTCATAGTATTGATGTAATGATCTTAGATGTATGTGTGTGTGTTATCGGTTATCGGTATCGGCCTTTAGGAGCTGAAAGTTATCTGTTATCGGTATCGGTTTTAAAAAACAGTTATCGTGCATCCCTACAAATGGTGATTGTTATTATGATTTGGCACAAAGCCAAAAGAAGGCTCTGAGGAGCAAAGATGGGCAGATGATTTCCAGTGTGTCAAAAAATGCACGAGGAAGTGGTTAAAATGCTTGAATAATATTCCTCAAAGAATGACGAGATGTGGATTTGGATATTTTTCACTCCATTGTGGGGTATGGTTTGATTATATTTCTGAAGGAGAAACTTCTGTATGTAAAGTTAAAAGGTTCAAGTTTGAGCTGGACAGCCTGTGATCTTCAATCCCTCCAAGATCACTGCATCAAGGACCATCATTGATCAATAGGTGATTTGGCAGGGGTTTACTTTTGGAAAATTTTTTTTTCAGCTCTGCAGTACAACAGAAAGTTGCATTCACAGATTCCACCCAAAACATATTGTGTAAAAACAGCAAATCAAAAAACAAACAAATAAAAAGCTCAAATTAACCTTGTCAGAACCACAGTGTAGAATCATGTATTTTAGTCAGAAGGAACAGTATTCCTGATGGTTGCCATGTGCTCTGTACCAAACACATAAAAGGACCATAATTCCAGAGTGCTATCAGCAACAACTCCAAAAACTAGGCTCTGTGATGGTGTGGGGCCGCCTCATTGCTCTTGGCATAGACAATTTGTACTTCTGTGATGGTAGCAAGAGTGCAGAAAAGTTCAATGAGATTTCTGATCAACAAGATCCCCCCAACCCCACCCTCCAGGACCATCATTTATTACCAAGATAATCCAGAAACACATTCAAAGTCACGTTGCAAAACAGGAAGAATATTGGAGTGGACTGGCTGGAGTCCTGACATGGAGAATAAAGAATGTGTTGAGACAAAGTCTTTAGTGTTGTGAGAATTTTTTTAGTGAATTGCAAACCTGAAATGAAGGAACTGATTTGTATTAACAATTAAAATGAACTTGAAAGGATAAAAAGTAAAGCTATCCTGGGCTCATACTAGGACTGTGAATCCTAAACAATATCAGTTTTTCTATTTTTCTATTTAAAAAAAAAAAAACTGTTGGACTTGATTTTAAATGAGTGCTACCACATGACTCTTTCCATAGAAAGAAATTGCCTCTCAGAATTACTTCTAAGGAAGTCTTTCTACTTTTACTAAGTGATAAATACATGCACCGAGGAGACACTTTATAAAATATAATTTTAAAATAAGATACCTGAATTGTGTGCCAGCAGCCAGATTTGACATACTTGAATACATCAGGTAAGTAGCTTGCCCTGTAATTGACAGACATTCAAGTTTTCTTCTTTAGCAATGACGGTTAGTAAAATGAGCCAAAGTTTCCTCAACTTAGCCTTGTATCTTTGTACAATTGAGGTGTAGACTTTTTTTTTTCTAAATGCACACTGTGCAGTAGCATGATAACATACTCTGACTCAGTTTCCTGTGTAAAGCATCTAAGTCTCTGTTGTCAACTGCAATGTACAGTCTTATGTCCTGAAATGAAACAGATGATGATGGATTTTCTTCCTCTCTCTGCTTGTTTAGAATTACCAAACTTTGCATGGAGTTCGGTAATGTGCTGCAGTTTGCTCGGCAGCTGGATTTTGAACTTTTTCAACTTCTTTCAAGTCTTGGTGATGGCAAATGACCAAAGCCAAGCCATTTGTGGTGTTCCTACTGTACTTAGACTACAAGAATAATGAGTCACGTATATACAGCTTATCCTTTCAGGAATACTGTAGAACCCAAAGCACACTCAAACGCTTGCCTTCCCTAAAAAACAGGACTGGCTGCATTTAATGCTGAATCTGTTTGCTGCTCCAAATAATTACCAACTCTGAAAGCAGCCTCAAAGGTCCTCTGAATGACAGTAGTCTCAGGAAGGGCCAAGCAATGTCAGTGGCTTAGCTGAGGGTTAGAATTGAACCTTGTGTGACATAATAAAGTCACAAGAAAACACAGCAAGCACAGAATCGTTGTGGTTGAGGTGGGATTGTGAAGCTAATTTAGCAACATGCCAACCAGCATTGCAATTGACCCAAACAGTTTCTAATCTAAATACTCTTGGGCTAATTAGAGTAATTAGTAATTAATTAGCATGAACTTGAGTTCTAGTGGTTCCTGAATCACTTAAAATGTCATGAAAGCATGCAGAGACATGTGGCAAGTTAACATAAGAAAATAGGAAAATGTGTTCAGAAATCTATTTATATATTTGTTTGTAAACTTGTGCATTGATTCTGATGATTATTTCAGAAATAAAAATCCAAATTATGGCATTTTATTTGGAGTTTCTGTACCATCAAACCTTTTTTTCTGATTTACGGTTGTAGGTATTCTTATTTTTTGAATGGGACATTTAAAACCCGCAATGCTCTGTCACACTGACGGTCAGAAATACAAGAGTACTCTATTAATTTAGTAAATAGCTTATTCATAGATTCAATGTTGTTGGATTCATCTGCATAAAAGCAGAATGTTTTACATCAAAATCCATCTTGTCAAGTGACTGAGTAAATCAAAGGACAGGCTGTCACGTCTGAGCTGAGGGCATCTCAGCAATTTAAATGTATAGAATTCAGAAAAATCTCATCAGACACAGGCCAGTGCTTTCCAAAAGGATTGGCCTTGTGGATGGCCCCTCATATAATCACCTAAGCATTGCATTGGCATATAGGGATAGGACATGCTGACCTAGACTCAGCCACTTTCCACTGTTCTACAGCCTCGTAAATGTCACATCTGAACTTAATGAAGATGGGTTGAGTGCCTTTGAGGAGGCTCTTTCACACATTAGCTTAAGCAAAACGCTCTACCCCGCAGTCAGACGAGTGTAGCACTTCGACCTTGAATGATGTAGAGATGCCTCAGACTACGTGTGGATGAGATTCTCTGTCCTAATCGAAGTGTTCAGGTCTTTTATATCTATGTGGCATCTTTCTTTACAAAGCTTTAAATCCAGTCTTATATGTCATTGTTTAATATGTAAATTATGTTTTGCGGGTTCATGAAGGCTCTTGACCATGTATTTGCTCTAGTCAACATGGAGTGCATCCACTTTTTACCTGAACACACATACAAGTATATATTGGTGAATAGAAGAGTGTTTGTGCTGAGAGAAAGGTGCAAATAAAGTTTTTTAAAGGGTGTGGAGAATAGGGGATAAAAAAATAAAAAGTGAAGTGTTAACTCTGATGTCATTGGTGTCTTACTATAGATTTACATTGTCAGTGAAAAAAAAAAAAAAAATCCACTTCTTTGTGCTTAGTTTCAGACAATGGGTATGAGCAAATTTAATTTCCCAACCTTTTTCCCATGGAAATACCATATGCAGGCTTCAACCATGAGCTCATTCTCACGCTGCGCCAAGACAGGCTCAAACGTCTCAGCTGACACACACACACACACACACACACACACACATGAGCAGTCACTCCCACACATCCACTCACAGAGCACACCAAAATACTGACGGGCGCTGTCGTAATTTTGTGCTGGTCATTTTCTGTCTGCTTGTTCCTTTCAGAAACTCTCATTCGCTGTCTGCCTTACATAGGTTTTCTTACATAGTGTATTGTCAAATTAATGATGTTGTATGCCTTTGTAATGACACAGAATTAGGGTTTTCTGAATTTTTTTCTTGGAGTTCCTCAAACATTTCACAAACAAGCAAAACAACAGTTAATTAGCGAACAGAAAAAAATGTAAATGTCTTTTATTATGTGAGAATACAGTATTTGTTTGTGGCAATGCAAAATTCTAGAATAATAGCCTGGATTACTAAGGTTTATTGGGAAAGTCTCACATATACATACTGTGAATCTGTGCCTCCCTGTGTGAGTTGGCCTGACAGTGAGCTTTGTGATGATGTCCAGAGGCTGCTCAGCCGGCGTCTTTTCTGACATTTATGGTCCTATACCTCTTAATTAACACCACCAGCATAACCAGCACACTGGCCTGCCTGCCCATCCCTTCTCTGCTGCTGGGGGGATAAATTGGTGATTGTGCCTAAATGTGTGTGAGGAGGGCACATAAAGTGTTTATATGTAAAATGTGTACATGTGTTTGAATATAACTGCATGTGAAAAATTGACATGACCAGGTCTTATCATCATTTCAATGGTCATATTTCTCTTCCTTTCTTCTCCTCAGGCCGTGGAATCTCAAATTAGAAGTTTTGGGCAGACCCCCTGCCAGTTGCTCATTGAGCCACACCCACCCCGAAGCTCAGCCATGCAAGTGGTGAGTGATGCACAAACATGCATTAAGAAGGACATAACTAAGAAGCTAACCAAAAGACCAACCAAGAGTTGTGCCGCCTGTGGTTTAAACAGAGGGTTAGAAGCCAGCTGAATTCTCAGCTTTTGATCTTCATTTTGTTGATGGATAACTGTTCCTTAAAAGTTGCAACCCAATCTTCTAATTGTTTTCATTTCCCTCCTATCTTCTCTTTTCTCTTGTACCACTGTGGGAAAATACAGTTTTGGCCTTGAAAGCATCCCCTCTCGCATCATTAGTGAGGTGTGTGTGAAAAGGAGATATCACAAGCATTTGTGTGCATGTGTGTTTAGTAAAGAGTTTTTCTGTGGAAAACCAAAGCTCTATGCTGGAAACTTGGGTCTGAGCCATATTTTCCACCTGAGCTCAAAACAGAGCAGATCAGCAAAGGAGGGCAATAAGCGGCAGTTCTGAAGTGATGGCCCTTTAAGGGCCAAAGAGTGCAGTCAGTGTGTCTGCTTGTGATGGACCAAGGTCCCATGAGTCCCTATTAGTGTGGTGTCCCTGTGGCGTTGACAGCCAGCTATAGACCACCACCCAGCGCACACACATACACAAACTCCAAGTATTACATTGAGTCCACTGCCTGACTGTACTGGCGAATTCTCCATGACGTGTTTTTATTTTCAATCCAGCACATATAGCTTTCAAAAACATATTATTCAGACAGCATTTTTCAAACACATTTCAACCCTTCCCACAGCTTTATATTCCTTTAAAATGCCTGGCTCTCTCTGCATTTGCAGGGTCTTGCTCTACACTTCTTTCTCTTACTTCTCACACGTGAGTGTGTTGTCAGCGTGTCGGCATCTGCCCATGCTGGTGTTAATGATACTGTCAGTGTTTCTGGTTAGCTGTCAGACACACCGGATTTACTCAGGTCTGTTCCTGATGTTAAACACTGATGTTCCTCTTCTTTACACGCAAGGAGGGAAATAGCTTGCTGTTCAGGCTGCTTAGTACAAACACTTTATAACTGGTTTCAAGGCCTGTCTAAGCAGAGGAAACAGTTTGAAATATAAATGAAAACATTTTTTATTATAATTGGAGATTTTCCTTCCTGCTGATAAAAACAAGTTTGAATAAATGCATAGTATAAAATCACCATATAGATGTTATGCTTTTCACATCTGTAAAACTTGACAGGAGGGTTTAAATAATTACTCAGCCCTTAGTGGGCTGAAAGATAAAAAGTTGCCACCTCATGTAAAAAAAATTGTACCCTTGTCTCTGATTATATCACTGTAAAAGTCACCTTGGGCTTATAGTTTTTTTTTAAGTTTTTGTACCTTAGAGATTGAAAATAAACTGAAAACAACTGAGAGAACTTCTTCAGTAGAACCAATAGAAGTCTGTACACATGACATATCAACTGGATAATGATAAATTATGTAATACTGCACTTTGAAGCTTTAACTGTAACTGAAACTCTCACTTACAGAAGTATATTAAAGATCTCAGTGAGAGGACTTTAGGGTCTTAAAATAGGCATGCCCTACAAACATGCCAGATACACAAGACTTAAACATTTCCCCCCTAAAAAAAAAAAAAAAGCAAGTTATTGATTTGATCTGAAGTCAGTTAAGACCAGCGCTGCAAAAATTTGCTAAACTTAATAGATTACCAGTCCAGGGATGTACAGTGCACTGCACCATACATATGAGATCATGGACCCTTAAATTTAAAGATGGTGATAGGAACATGAGCCTACCTTATGGGTCCAGGTCCGAGGCACATCACAGCCCCACCTTTTACACATCCATCCACTGACGTACAGTCCAAGCTCTGTCTGCTCCTCTCCTGGTTCCTGGTCATCCCACGTCACTTTCAACCATTTTATAGTCATAACAGACAAATTCAAGAATCGTCTTTAGCAGGGTAATGGATTTCTGATTACGCAAACTCGCATAGCTTCTGTTTCATTTCCTGAAACATGCCTTTGGTTTAGATGAGAAAACTTTCTGCTGCATTCAGGATCATATGAAGTTAGTTTCTTTTGGATTCTCAATAACAGTCAAGTCTGTTTATTTGATCAAGATTATCTGCTTCATTTCCGTTAAGTTACAGAAACGTTGACATTCACACAGTAACGTAGCAGATTCAGTGTTTCTGTTAACTTTCATATGTTCAGATTTATAGAGTTCATTTCATATTCACACCAGAGTAATGCCAGTACCATGAAAAGAACAAACGGTGGACTGAAATTTCTGCTCAGACAGTTTGTGTTCACATAACAGCTGAGTTATATAGGCACCGATCTTTGTATGATCTTCCCTATGAACGGTAAATTTGAGACAGTGAGTTCTCTGTAGTACTCTGAAAGGATTAAAGAGAGATGCGTTTTATGGAAAGTTTCTGGGAGAAGAGATGGATTTACAGTTTCTTTGAGAATGTTAAGTTAATTTTATACTGAAGATGACAGGTTGAACTTCTTAGATTTACTACCACTTTTCAGAGCAGATCTTCGAGTGTTGAAAATTATTCCAAATATAAAGAGCAGAGGTTAAATTCTCATCGTAGCGACTCATTTATCAGTTGAACAGAAGACACTTATCAGCTTTTCCATTATTCATCATATTGAAAATTTTGTCTGAGTGTATTAAATTCTGTAATATATTTCCCTGTCTTTTTCTAATTTCTCACTGCTGCTCTTTGAAAAGTTATCTTTTGTCTTTTTTTTCAACCTTTAATTAAACCCTCTACTTTTGAGGCCATATTGTTTAATTGCTGCGAACAACTATCCTGCTCCTAACCTTCTCTCTGGTCTTTTCTTTCCTCCTCTTCCTCCATCCTTTTCATATTGTTTTCCTCATTGCCACAAACTGGGTTTGCTTCCCATGGCATTTTATTTTGCTCTTCGCCTGCCTCCCCCGTGTCTCGACTATTTTCCTTCTCTTCCATTCGTCTTGTGTTCCATCCATCCATCCCGGGACCCTGAACAGTATCTTCTCCTTCAGACCCCACTGATGTTTACGGAGCAGATGCAACAGGATGTTATCATGGTGCTGAAGTTCCCATCCAACTCTCCTGTCACACATGTAGCAGCCAACACCCAGCCAGGTCTAACGTCAGCCGCCATCATCACTGTCACCGCCAACCGCCTCTTTGCTGTTAACAAGTGGCACGGCTTGACGGGTGAGAGACTTATAGATGCATTGTCTTTGTTTTAACAAAACTGTTGCCACTGTGTGGTATTGTAGCTTGTTCTTTAACTTAGTGTGCTATTTTTCATGCTTTTGTTGTCATCAGTAATTAATACTTAGGTGTCAAATTTATATGACAGTAGACCCGTGTTGTCTCAATAGATGGACGTTGATTTGGTTGACAGTTGACGGTGTCCACCAGATAGCAGTATCAAATGTGACACATGTAGCAGCCAGCATTAGGTTTCACGTCCACATCTATACATCAACCAATCACTTGCAAAACCCTATTTATTCAAGATCCATCCTGCCCCAGAAGAAACATTAAATTTGATATCTCTTAGTTTATGAGGATGAAGACTGATGGGTTTTTAGAAGAATCCAACCTCATTCATGCGCACCACAGACTGGGCTGATTGAGCTAATTGGTCCAGTGAGCTGGCATGATGAACAAAATATATGCTGTTCAGTAGCAGTCTATTAATTGCAGGGATTTACTAGATTCTTTTTCCATTTAATGAAAGGCGTGTGGACCTTGGCTTCCTCTCACATCTCAGAGTAAGTGCTTATGAGATTTAATGAGAAATTGCTCATTAGTTTGTTTGCAGCACTGCAGTGTTGTGTGCGTTATTCATATGTTTGACCTCCAGAACAGATGTAATGAATAGGCCAATGACTATACTTTATTACTTTAATATGCTTGCACATCAATATTTATGAAATCTAGACTTTTAAAGTGGTGCAAAAGAAATTATTCAATAATAAGTTTTGGATCAGCAGCAAGTTAATTGCAGTTAAGAAATATTTAAATGTCAGAATTGGCCTCTTCATTCTCAACAGCCGAATGCGTTGTAAATAAAAAGGTTATCTGCAGAAATCGATTAAAGAGAATTAAAAAATATAATCAAGTACATAATCACAATTACAATTTAGATTGACAGCTTTCTGTGATCTATAGGTCCAAAATCAAGTCAAAGTCTCTGTGTCAGTATGCGAATTTGATGGACAAAGAAATGCATTCAGTCGTACCTCATATTCTCCATAGCCTCAGTATCATTTTGACATAATTGATATATAATTCATGAAAGAAATCTTAGGCCAGTGGGTGACAGTATGACCTTATTGTTATAGTTTTCACTATGTTATAATGACCTCAGACGCAGCACTTACTTCACAAGGCCATTCAATTACAATATTAATCCAATCTGTCTTCTTCCCTGTCAGGTCATCAGAGCTCAGCGGAGCAGCAGTACCAACTTCCTGTGGAAATTGACCCTCTGATAGGTATGCTGTCATTTATGACTATTAAAGAATCCACACGCACTTGAGTGTGAGCTTATATATGCATGAAATGAGTTTTTGTGTGGATTTGTGGATGAATCCTGCGGGTGTCGTGGTGACTCATGGCAGTCTGCAGGGCTGTGTCCCTGGACAGTAGATTAGAGTTGTTTCCCAGCCTCTGCCCCAGTTCACTCGTCATGATATAGGCCCTGCTCTCACACTAAACCATTTACATGCAAATTGGAATGCAATGAGCTGTGGCCTAGGCCAGCATTTCATCATCAGCTCCCCCCTCTTTCTCCCCCTCCGCCGTCCCTTTCTTCCCTCCCTCCCTGAATCTTCTTTGGTTTAATTTGAGCAGAGGGAAAGGACGCGTGTCAGTGGAAATGAATATGAATGTGGTAATAATGTGTGATTGAGAATGCACGGCAGACGGCTGTCAGGACAATATGGGCGCCTCTCATCCTTCACGACTTGTTGATGAGCAGGAGAAGAGTGCCGAGCTGCGGTGATGTATGGGATGCACTGGCAGAGCAGTGAGGGGACGAGCCCCCTCTTTCTGCTCCTATCTCTATCGCTTTTTCTGCAGCCTATCGCAATCTTGTGCACATCTACGAAGGGGCTGTTCTTTCTCTGTGGATGTTGTGGTCATTCTCAGTCTCACTTAAAACCATTTCCACACTTGTTTCCCCAAACACTTGACTACTGAAAATAACCAGGGTTGATTTTAAGATATTTATCTTTATCTGCACATAAAGTACTGTGCTTCCCAGCCGCATCAGTATTTGTGCATTCAGTGTGTGTTTTTGTAAGAACATCTCAGCGAGTGCATTTGCTACTGAAAGGGCAGTTTTTAGAATCCTTTTGTGGTTCAAATCTCATTTAGTTTATTTTATGACCTCTGTTTTCAAGCCTGTCAGTTGTCATTATTTTGGTCAACATTTTGTAACACCAATACCTTCATCAAGTAATAAATAATATAATCTTTGCTAGTGGGAGCGTGTGCTCATTTTTGGGGAGGGAGCTGGGAGTTTTGTTCTTGTCAGTAATATATTTACACTGTTTGCATTCCAGGAGGAGTCTGAGCTAAACACAGTAAATTGAGGATGAGTGTTGAGCCATCTGTGGCTCTGGGAAATGTTAGAACCTGGGTAAAATAATAGTTGTAGCAGATACAGGTTGACATTCTACGTTTCACCTTTCCCCAGTGTGTTTGACCCCATTAAATAAGAAACACAATGAACCTATCTCTTAACACGTGCAAAAAAAAAAAAAAAAGATGGCTCTTATGTAGGAAAGTATGCCAGTAAATTTGCTTTCCTTCTTACAATTCTTAATCACACAACTAAAATGAATTTCTTGCGTGTGCTCTGACTGGAGTGGTGTACATATTTTGTGAAGACTGTGCACTCTCGGACATTACTCAGGCTCTTACACTCTCACGGAAAATGTGAAATCTCTGTAAACTTAATCGCCAGGATGTTTTATGTATTCTCTCACAAATCTTCTTCACAGTGAAGCGTTAGTGGAGGTGCCTCGAAGTGTGCGCTCTTTTGAAAAATAGATGATATCTAAGGAAAACTATTTTTTCTTGGCTCATATTGCAGTTTCATGTTTGAGTACATCTGTGCATTTTCACCATTTAATTTTTCCTTTTTTTTTTTTATTTTTCTTTCTTGTAGCCAATAACGTGGGCACTCATCGACGACAGATCTCAGATCTGCTGGATCAGAGCATTCAGATCAGTTCCCAGTGTTTTGTCATCACCGCAGACAACCGCTTCATCCTCCTGTGTGGCTTCTGGGACAAGAGCTTCCGGGTCTACTCCACTGACACAGGTACTACATAATGCATCGTGTATGACCACTAGTGAGGTTCATTGTGTTTATCTGAAGAAGTGAATTGAATTTATTGTATCAAAGATTTCCTCATTTGTAGTGCTATCTTGCAGCTATCCAGGACACACGCTTCAGGTTATTGCATTACTATAACGTGTATTGAGGCATCATATCTGTCCTGTACAAGCATTAGCCTTGCTGCGTTTTTGTTACTGCATATTTAAAATTATGTTAAATGTAATCACCATTCAATTTTCCGAGTAAACCTTTTTTTTCCCCTCTCTTTTGTCTTTTCTCTGCTGTTGACTTCTTCACCCCAGATCTGCCATGTGAAGCTTTTACATGTCAACAAAAACCTGATTGTGCTACTTCCAAAATCATTGTGCAATAGAGCAGAAAATAAATCTATAGTAGTTTACAGCCGTTTAAAGTTGGTGCATGGTGCCAAACCGTGCAGTTAAGCTTTTGAAAATAAGTAAACTTCCACAGGAACTTTGGCATCATCCTCAGGATGTACTTCATCTTAGCCACACCACACTGCTAAGAAAGAGCAAAGGAAGTCTCTTGAATCACTTATGTTATTGAATTTTTGCATCTGCTGTGATCTTTTGGACATTGTGTGATCAGTTCAGGAAGCCAAACCGCATTGTGTTGAATCGTAGTTGTAGGCAATAGATTTTCAGGTGTAACAAAGATTTCTGTTTTCAGGTTAATAAGTTGTTTCAGGTTAGGAAAAAGCACAAAAAAAGTACATTTCTCATGCATGCTCTTAATTTGAAATAAAGGTGCCATATATTTTTCCACAGTTGCACATGTGTACCTGAACACAGCCGACTTGTTACTTGCATGCACATATCAAGTGCAAGTGTTTTACGCACACATATACGCACACAAATGCCATCAGGTCAGGGGTCCTTAATGAAACTGTCTGAAGCTTCATCTCCTCGCTGCTTTCCCTGCAGCCTCATTCAGAATGCTATATGCAGCTATACAACAGAGTCCAATTCAATTTCCACAGGCCAGGCCCTCTCTGTCTTTCCTGGAGGAGGGAGGGTAGGTGGGGACGGGTGCATAGAGATGGCTCTATTGTGCGACTGCCACCAGGGTCTGCGATTGGAACATGAACACAGTTAAATCGCACACGCTCAACAGCTGCCGCCAGGGTCCCTAATTCCCCCAGGTTAAAGAACTGAGGGATTTTATCAATTATAAGACTTGATTGGTACACGTGCACAAAACACAGTCTTATACGCCAACATGCACACATTCAAGTCAATTTGTCTGCATGCATGTGTGTGTGTGTGAGCAGAAGAGCATGTGCTTAATATGAGGTACATGGTAGCCATTATTGTAGCAGCCTCCATTGCTTATTTTCACTGTTTATAAAAATGTCAAACAGTTCACAACTTTGATGTCTCTGTTCTTCTTTGGGAGTCGAGTCAGTGACCTGCCCAGTTTCATAATAATCTTCTTTGTTTCGGGCAGAAACGGCTTAATTATGCCGCAGACAGTGATTTTTGACGTCCACGCAGAAATGTCACATGTTCCAAACGTATATCCACTGTTTGACTGCAGAGGTCACACTGTGAGGTAGTAATGAGTATTAGAGCGCCAGATACTGCAGCCGAGGTCTCAGAATCTGACAGCAATTAGCCTCTTTACATATACACATAGAGCACACTGCTCGTGCAGAGATGTAGCCACAAACCTGAAGCAAATACGTTGTCTTTCTTTGGAACTTAAAAAAAAGAAAAGTCTGATCATGCGTGGACCAGTTTAGTCTAACACATGATCAACAAACAACGTCAAATAAAAACAGTTGGAGGCTAACACTGCTATATGAATTAATGTTACAGTTATATCTAATTTCTTAAATGTTTTATCCATTTTACATTACATGCCTTTCATGTTTCCTGAGAAATGGACAGAATTAAGAGCACTTTTTTTTCCCGTGTGCTGTGTGCAGGCAAACTAACTCAGATAGTCTTTGGGCACCGGGATGTGGTGACGTGTCTCGCTCGCTCTGAGTCATACATCGGAGGAGACTGCTACGTCCTGTCAGGCTCCAGGGATGCCACCCTACTGCTGTGGTACTGGAATGGAAAGCACAACAGCATCGGAGAAAGCCCAGGCAGTGAGTACACAGCCCAATATGGCAGAACACACACACACACCCACACAAGGGTACTCTTTGAGTGTTCGCTCTCTCAGACAGTTGTGACTGTGTGATTTACAGCCTCCCTCTGTAAAGTAACCTAGTTTCGTTTGACCAGGCCAGGCCTCCTGCATACAGATTGGATTTCGCAGCACTGTCGCACCAGGAACAGCTTTCGATAATGTGTTTGAGATTGTGTGTGCTTTTCTGCGGGGCCAGAAATCGTATGTTTCTCTGAGTGTGTGTGTGTGTGCGAAAGAGAGAGAGCCAGTGAGAGAGGGAGTCTGTCTTTAATGTGAGTGAAAGTGAGGGCCACTTAGAAACGTTAAATGTGATGTTGGGGGTCGTTGGCCAGCACATGAAAGTTCACCACCATCCGAGGGCCGTGAGGTCACGCTAGTCGATAAAAGTGAAAAATGTCATGGGCCTCCCTCGCGTTACCATAACATATGGCATTAGCTATGATCAAAGCATTGCTCAGTTCTCAGCCTTCTTGGTGCTAATTCGGGGAGCTTAGATTGGCATACATGTTGTTAAGTGATCCATTACAAATGGGATGAAATTTATGACAAATTGTAATTTAGTTAATAAGACTTTTTCACAGGGAGGATAAATAGCAGCTCACCTAACTTGTACAGTGATGTGGTGTTTTGGAGTCACTGGCATACTTTTGTAGAAAATTTTAGATATAGTTGCTTCACTCGAATGTTCAAAGTTTTATTCACAAAATGGCAGCTTTGAAAAAAAAAAAAAGTAGAATGAGTTGAATGAGTGTTAAACTTAAGCTGGAAAAACAACAATTCATTATTTCATTCTTGAAAACTATTTTTACAGGATAATAGTGGAAAAATTAATAAACAATTATTGAGTACATACTATAATTTATAATTTAGGTATAGCAATTCAACTGTGAGTTTCTGAAAACAGAATCACTTTGATTTCGGGGGTAATTTTTTTTTTTTTCTAACCTCAGCGTGTATAAGTTTTCATGAATGTGTGGGGGGTCTGTTATCAGCTGGCTCACTGCTAGTTACCACGCTGAAGCTGGAAGATCAGACAAAGCACTTGTCATCCCATCCCCTCACCACCACAATGTGATGCTCCATTGCCCCAGACCACAGGAGGCTCTTCCAGACATGAAGCTCTGTTGAACGCCCACACACAAATCACACAGGCACTCACGCAATATCACACTCAGAAAAATGCAGCCAGACAGCAGACTTTGTCTATTCCAATTCCAAACACTGAGACACCTTAAAGTTACAAGTTGTGCATATTGTTGTGTGGGAGCTCAGGCAAACACACATTCCTTTTCATGCGTAATGATCCTCTGGCATCCCACACACTTAATAAGGGTGATATATGGGCATAAGAAGGGCTGATAGGCACACAAACACACTGGCTTATGCACTCTTGGTTTGTGCAGCAGGTGAGGCAGATTTGATGGGCACTACTGCCATCTGCTGGCAAAATAGTACAAATATTTTGAGAGTGACGCTTACCCTTTTGCTTAACTCTTGTTCCTTTAAATTAACTGACATGGAAATTTTTTTTCTTACTTTGTTAAAGCAGAACCTGTGTTTGCCAATGCATATTTACTTGTTATTGATATAAGTAACTGATGTAGTTATGTGGACCACCAGCATATTTATAAGTACACAGACATACATGCTCTCATGTGCAACTCCTTTGAAGGATTTTAGGTGCATCTAGTTAAAACTTCTAACCTTTAAAAAAAGAAAAAGAAAAATCTTTCCCTTTTTAAAGATGACGGTGGAAATTGTTTAGATTTTGACAGACAAAATATTAACACCCGTCAGTGAAACACACAATACTTTCCATTGCGTAACAGTACCAAGCATCACAAATAATTTTATTCACTGAATAAGGTTCAGTTTTACACACACTCCATGTCACACTAGGAGTCACGATAGTTTTTATCAAACAGGGTAAGCTCAGTGACTCTGTCTGGGGGGAAATGGTAGCAGCGCAGGAACAGCACAGGGGTGCGTGAGTTCACTTGTCCTCGTCACAGTGTTTAGAAATGAAAGTAGAGGCGGCCAGCCAGTGATTATGAAATCCAAATATCCATGGACACAATTGTATTGTTGGGTAAATTATCTACTTATGCTTCCAGCCTTCTGTCATTTCAAGTCAATAACTGTGACACTAAGTGTACTACTGGAATCCTTTGAAGCTCTTCTGTGGCACATTCAGTCCTGGGTAAAACATCTTTTTGCTTTTGTGCTCCCCAAACATGGAACAAGCCTCAAAATACCATCAGCCTACAAATGCTACCTTCTTCAGTTCTTCACGCATTTTTAAGTTCTTTTGCAATGTTCAAATTAGGCTTTTTTTTTTTTTTTTATTCTTTTGGTGCTGTAATTACATAATCTTTTTTTAACTGGATAAGAAATTTTTGAAGGATATAATTGGTATTCACTGCATTTTTTTTCATTTACTCCTTTTTAAATTTTAAAAATGTAAATGTATGTCCCATGTGTAAAACCTAATGCTGCTGTCTTAATCCGGACTTCCTCAAAGAAGAAATCTAGTATCTCAATATAACCCTCGTGTTTAAAGGAGGGAGAAGAAATAAAAAACTGAGAGAGAGAGAGAGAGAGAGGTGTGTTTGCACCACCAAGTGTTTATGCATTCACACTGACAACCATCTTAATGTGTGCATCCACACTGATTGATATGACATAATCACTGTACATTTACAATCTAGAATTTACAGTCTGGCTGTAGCGTTTACAATGCAGAAGCAATAAGTCACAAGAAAATAAGAAAACTCACCCTTTAATTCTGTTCATGAAACTATTGACACACTATTGAGAGTAGTGAAGGATCCATCACATATTTCATCCCTAAATAACATCATTGGTAAAGTAAATGTAAAATCAAATGCTCCTTGTTACTAACTCCATCAGACACAAAAGCAGCCAATCTATATGGATTTTTCTAAACAGTTATGTTTTAGTTTTATCTCGACACTCCTGTGCAATAATGATGATCAGCCCTTCGAAAATGTAGTTATGACATCATCTTTTGCATCCATTTTTATTCCATATTATTGTTTTATTGGTTTGATGAGCCCTTCAGTCAACTGATCTCCAGTAGCTACGTGATTTGTGTGCAAGACTATATATATTTTATTCAGAATTGTATGATGTGTTTATGTACAGTTTCTGTTTACATACACATGTAATCAGTCATTTATGTTTTCCTCAGATTACCTTTTCTTTTTTGGACTTGGCATTCATCTACAAAAACAGACTTTAAATTAGAATCAATACTTCTGTCAAACATTAGCTGACAGTTGTTGATTAATTGATTGGTTGGTTGATGGGTTGATTGATGAAATAAAATGTAGAAATACGGAACATGCTGCAATACTCAAGTTTTTCCAGATATATCATATTGTCTGTTTAGAAAATAAGTGAAAGCTGATCAGTACTCCAGTTCAGATGGTCTGGCCTTGACTTGCATTCATTTACTGGAGACCGACTCCAAAAGAAACTAAAGCTCACAACCAACTGTTCTTACTAAAACTGAAAGATTCACATTATTTCAGCTCTGTAATATTATTTGTATACACACAACCCATCTCCATCATGAGACACAGATAGTTGATACTCTCCTATGCTTTGGTCACATACAGGTTTAAGATTATAATCAGATGTGGTCCTGATCTAAACCAAATGGCGGGGCCAGCCCCGAAACTGATACAGTTTATTCGGATTTATAGAACTTCACAAATCTTAGTCTGACATGGTCCTGTCACTCAGCAGTGTTCAGGTCATGTGTTTGCTTTTAGTGACGCTGAGGCTGTCAACCAGATAACTAGATGAAATCTAGATGGTGCTGTTGGTGGAACCAACATTTGGATAGCAACAAAGAAAACAGCTGGATGTCAGGAGTCAGAACAGGCTTTAGGTAGAACAGAAAAAATCAATGTTTTTTAAGTAGAAAGTTTTTTGCTCTCATTTAATACATGTGTTTGTTATGATGATGTTTGTGCTGTACATATGGATTTAGTTTCATTGTTCTGAAATATTGCTGTAATGTAGTTTGCCCCTTTTTGCCATTTTACAACAGAGTTTAGTGAGCACTTTGGTCTGTATAGAGTTTTTCTGCTAAATCTAATTAGAGTTTTATGGCTTTGTGGCTTTTGTGGAGAAACAACCTGTCTTATTAGTGAACCTGTATCGAGTTTTATGTTGCATAATTGAATTATTTTGCATTAAGTCATCAAGAGACTTGTTTCCATAGCACGTGAAACTAGCACAGTACAGCACAAAAAAACTATTATCCCTTGGATTTACTGTAAGGAGTTGTTTTTGATAGAAACTCCTATTTTTTCATCCGAGGCTGAGAAGAAAAGATTTAAGTGGACATCGACAGTTCCGTCAAGAAGTTTAGTCACTTTGCTTTTGAACAACTTTGCGCACATAACTATTGTGGAAAAACAGTGTGTCATTGCCTCTTTTTTTCTTTTCTTTTTTTCTTTTTTTTTTTTTTTTAAAGCTAAACCTGACCTCAAACGGAGGAGGACAGAGTTAGTTGAGATGAGACCTCTCAGTGAACCACCACCGAACTCCAGCTTCATATACTGAACAGTACAGACAGATCTGCCGAGTTCCTCTGTTTTACATCAAAGCTACCTTTGACTGTTCAGCGCAAAACTCTGACATTTGATCATGTGTTAAAACTGCGACAACTGTTGATCATTAATACACTTTCAGTTGTTAAAGAATAACAGTATTAATGCTGAAAACAAGCTCTATACATCTGTGCGTGTACGTGTTTGTGTGCAAGTGTGCTTGCTTGCAGGCAGAGAAGACAGATGGAGGAATAACAGCCCATTTTGTGTTGTCGTTCGCCCTGACAGCTCAAACCAAAACAAAATCACACAAATTTCATGACTTGGACCATAACTTAGTCCTTAGTCTCTGGCTTTCGGTTTTGCTGCCTGTCTAATACAGAAACATCTGGATCCAGTGAAGGCAGTCATGGGGAGAAGGTCTTAAACATAGGAGGGGGCTCTCATGACAAGTCCGAGAGACAGAATGTGTGTAAAGTGTGTGCAGGGTGAAAGTCTTCATCAAAAATTATGTGTATATAGTTTACAAACGTATGAATTAAAATATTAACAAGCTTCTTGATGATTTTTTTTTCTAAAAGATGTGAATTTGTTGAAATCCTTCACCTTCTAAAGTTGGCATTGACTGGTGACTTCAGTCGGCCAATCCTGAAGGATTTTTTGGGCTTTTGCTCCATCTAGTGACGTTAGAGCAGATTCACATATGACGCGACACAGAACTGTATGTTTGTGTTTTCCCAGCAGCTTTCATCACACCAAGGGCCATCCTGACTGGCCATGACTGTGAGGTGACCTGTGCAAGTGTGTGCGCTGAGCTGGGGCTTGTCATCAGTGGCTGCAAAGGTAAGAGGCTTGGCTCTGTGAAAATAAACAAAAAGTAAATGCATAGTGTGCCTCAAATATTAAATGGAAACTTGATATGAACAACAGAATGATAATTGGTAAGATTCAAATTAATTTCACAACACACAGTCAAGAGTAATATGATTAATAACAAAGTTAATTCATTTTATAAAATGTAAATACAGATTGCAATGGTTAATTACATAATCAAGTAATTAATTAAAAACAAAGCTTAATTTTACCACTGTGTTGCATCACCTCCTCTTTTAAAAACTGTATGTGTTTTGGAGCAGATAAGAATATTGTAGCAACGATGCTTTCCCATTCTTACTTAACGTAGAGCCTCGGCAACTCAGCAGTACAAAGAACGCGTTGTTGCGTTTTTATTTTCTTGATTTTCTAAATGTGTCCAGTAGGTGACAGGTGAGGCTCTTTTACAAAGAAGCATGCTTTTGTAGTAAGTGGAGAAAGACAGTTTGATGCTGTGTCTGTGAAACTGAGCCCGCGGCTTCATTGAAAAGACGGCGCTCTGGATGGCATCAGTGTTGCTCCACAACCTCTGTCATTGAGCACTAATGGCACTTTCAGAGAAGACTCATTCGCCCATGCCGTGTTCACTGAAACACTCTCATTGCCACAATCTGCTGGCTTTTTTTAATTGTGTATGTATAACCAGCCTGATGGTTCCTTTTCTTAAAGGACATTTTGCACATGGGTCCCAAACAATGAAAATTAAAAAAAAAAAAATGGATGCACAGTTTCTCATTTTCAAGATGATTTGGAATATATTCAAAATAAATAAAATTCAAAATGAGCATTCAAAAAAGTTATCTTTCTGCTTTTGATCTCTTCTATTTGTATGATCTTTAGTTAAGCGTAGGGTTTTCATGAACTGCTTTGAAACAATGCACTTTGTTTTTCTTTTAAGCAGTTTCCCAACTGTTTGGAACCAGACATATATGTTGAACATGTGTAACTATGTTGCACTAGGTATACATATCATGAAAGTATATACAATATCATGTACAGTGTACATTACATACATGCAGGATGTGTTTTGATTAGAGAAGCACTTGCAGTCAATACAAATGTATGCACTTGGATTATTGAACAGATTAAAACCAATCTTTCTGTGTGCAGAGGGTCCTTGTCTGATCCATTCCATGAATGGGGACCTGCTGCGGACCCTGGAGGGCCCAGAGACCTGCCTACGGCCCCGACTCATTCAGTCCTCCACCGAGGGACACTGCATGATTTATTATGATAAGGGACAGTTTTGCCTCTTCAGCGTCAATGGAAAGCTCCTTGGACACATGGAAGTGGAAGACGGCATCAAGGTGAGGAAACGTCCATTTCTGCATGAGCACACGCAGGAGACTGCACTTGCATATGTATGTCTGCACCACATCTGTGCAGAAAGTTCTCTCACTGATTAAAGGCTCATTTTTGGTTTGAGACCTGAGTGAGGTGAAGGTCAGTGTGGCTCGAGGCAAACTACGGCTTCACATCTCTCTCTCACTGTTCACCCGCGTACACCAGAGGAAATGACTCTTTTGATCCAGAGCTCTGTTGTCAGGTCAAATTGCGGCATTGGTGGAAAACATTCCAGAGGAGTGGTCAGTTCTGAACAGCAACACCATTAACTACCCTCCAGCACAAGACAACACATTCCCCATTCCCCATATTTCCTCCCAAGTGGGTAGAGTGACACAGGATAGCAGCTACCGCCTTTGGTTTCCAGGCCCTTTGTTTCCGTTTTGGCTGGGGAAATGTAAGCTAGCTCTGACAGACAGCCACACGCCTGTTTACTATTAAGAAACTTGTGCCCGGGCTCCTAACTTGCCAACCAGCCCACTCCGTGAAAGCCACAAATGCACTGAAACACTGAATGAGCAACCTACCAAATACTTCAAAACTAGCAAGTATTTAGTTTCAAGGTTTCTCAGTACTTTACTGTGTCTGTAAAAGACAGTAACAATGTTTTAAGATTAGCTCTGCAGTTTTCTCAGTTCCCTTTAAAGATGAGGCTCGGGAGCAGCGCAAGCTGCAGCCGACCTCATCAGCTCTCCTCGGCTGTTGTAAATTCCATCCATGTCAGATGTTATTAGGACAATCCTAATATCTTAAAGTGAGGCTGTGTGAGTCTCAGCCCGGTTAAATCCACCCTCCCACTCCAACAGTATTTAGTGCTCTCATGTACATACCAGAATCAATCTTCTTAGCCCTCGCAGCCTCGGCACAGTATGACTCCGGGATAAATAAGTGTTTGTCCTGGCCTGCAGTACACACTTAGAAACAGAGAGTAAGAATGTATGCTCTGTGACTTTATAGAGGTCTAGAGTCAGAGGTTAGATGACAGGCTAACTGTCGGCATCCTGGTCTAATAGCAGAATTGGGTGACAGAGGCCATACTGAATGGATTACATTCTTTTAAGTTATAGTATAACTCGTGCAGCGTAAACGTCCCAGACGTTTTTTCACTGCCTGTGTGAGTGTAACAGGGGGGATTAACAGCACCATAAATTAAACATTTTACCTTCTCCAGCCCCCGAATCCACCCACTGTTCTCTGAAAAAAGTAGAAAATATGGGCATTAAGAGTGCATGTGTTTCTGCTGGAGTCATTTTTAGTCATCCGAGCCCAGTCAGCCATCTTAGCCCCTACAGAGCCACCGGCCATCTTGTTTGACCGCCCAGTGGCAAAGGGCTGATTTATAATGTTTGTCTGCAGCCTCCTACCTAGCCAAGCAGACATGTCTGCCAGCGCTCTGGGCTCCTACTGTGCTCCAGTAAGGTCATGGACTTCACTAGAGGATGCACGACTACATTAAATACCAACTACTAACTGCTAAATGGTTCTCTACTCCTTTTGTTCAAACCATTGCGCGTTCAGCTGTCCTACCAACATGCATTGGTTAGACATGACCGGCTCTGACAGCATGGTAGATTACTAAGAGCACCGAAGTGATGCACATTTTTATGAAATGGCATTTTTAAACAAGACTTGGAAGTGTGTAGTAAGCACAAGCCTTTTTTTTTCTCAATAATTTTAGTTTCATTCATGTCTGTATCTTTGATGCTAGTTCCAAAAGCAAAAACACTTCCTACAGAGCACCATTTAACATTACCTTACTTTACATGTTTACACCTGGGTACTCCAAAGAAAAGACAAAAAAACAAAAAAAGTTTTGGTCACATAAAAATAATTCTCCATTCAGCTGCACAAGTTTTTCTCCCCTGCATTCCTTCCCCAGCGTGTCCTTTTGCAAAGCATTGCAGTGTTCAGCAACAAGTCCGTGGTCACTGGCTTATTCAGTCGCTGCTGATAAACAAATGGTGCTGAAAATAAATGCCAGTAACATAAAGAAGGTTTCTATCTGGTTGTTCCCGTCGGACACACACAGCAGCGCTGCCCTTTGTCTCGCCGTCAATGCTGGCCATTAAGCAGCTGTGGGAAGGGTATGTTGGCCCACTTTCAGACGGAGGGAGATGGCAGCATGGTTCACCTGGTGGCTCATGCCCCAAACTGGGTGACAAAGTTTGTAATACTGCTTGTTCAGCCAGTCTCTGCCTCACTGACTTTTGATTGAGAATCTGGTGGTGTTTTTTTTTTCTTTCATTTGTCAGTTGGCAAGCCATCCTCTTTATGGATTAATAAGATCATCTGTGCAGAGTTTGCAGCCATCCTTGTGCCCCACTTACGGCTTTCTGCCATTTCACAGAGCGCTCATTTTGCCCCCATTACAGCTCTCTTTTAACTGTCCATGAAATGTCGTGCCTTTCCACCTCCAGTGCCACTCACATTGCACAGCAGTGCAGAAAAAAGGCGCTGCAGGGGCGGAATAAACTGGCTGTGAGTGGGGCATGAAAGTTTGTGGCCAGCACAAAATACTGGAGCCTTTGGAAGATAAATAAGCGGGAATCTTAGTCATGAATTGGTTAAGACTAAAAACAAATGTTCAAGGAGAGTAAATATAATATCATAATCAGATCTAATCCACATAAACACAACTCTGTGAAATGGGAACATCTTATGAGCAGCAGTTCAATTTTATATATTCATTTATTTTTAATTTGTATTTAGTGCAGCTTGCTGATGTGAGCAAATTACCATGATCTATGTTGCTGCTGTATGTTGATACGCAAGGCAGTCGCTGTATACACAAAACAGACCCGCATGACACAAATCAGAAATGAAACTCAAGTCATGCTCTATTCCTGGCCACATCATGGCCTAATAAGACAGTTTAATGACTATATAGTGTTTCTTGATGTCTGCCACCACCATGCAACACATGACTACATGCTTATAGGTTCAGCTTGTATCCGTGTTTCTAACTTGTAAGCTTGTTTGAACGTGATCAAAACTAGAAACTTCACGTAAAATTTGAACATTTCTTTTCCCATTTGTAAAGCACTTGTCTAAGTCAGGCTGGATGTTTTCTATTGTTAAAGGGTTATTTATATTTTCATGCAAAATGAATTTCCTGAAACTTAGCTTTTTCAGGTTTAACTTTACTTTTTCCACTTAATTCGAGCCTGATTCAATACACATGCTGCTGATGGCTGAAGTTTTGCTGAATCACTGCATGGCGGCCTGAGCTGAAAGGTATCCAAATTTCGCATCATAAAACCACAAATGACAAAGGCTTTTAGTGTAATTTGCTGTTTTTAGAACTTACATTGTGCCTTCGTCTTTTCATCAGCTACGGTTACATGCTGATTGATGCTCCTGACTGTTTCAGTTTCAGCTTCCACTGTGCTTCGCCCATAATAGATTCCAGCACATGACTTGATTTGTGTACATCTGATTCCCGAGGGACCCATTCAGCTGCTGCCGTTTGAGGGGAAAGTAAATCTCAGAGCTTCACTATAGGGAGCCATTTTTGTTCAGGCTCTCGGTCCGAGTTCAGAGTGTGGGATCTTTTGTCAGATCACACAAGCTGAAAAGTGCAAGTTTTACTTTGGTATCAGAAGTGAACGAACCCCAAATCACCAGCCGTTTTATACATGTGTGCAAAAAGCGTTGCTGTCACATCTTCTTTTTTTTTTTTTCATTTCTTTAAAAACTTGAGGTAATCTTTGATGATTGTACTGAATTCTATACCCATCTCAGACTCTAAAACTGGTTATATCACAGTAACACTCTGAATGCAGGCTTACCCAAACTATTAGTAGACGAGCTTCCATTCAGAATGCAGCATTCATAGTTTTTATACAAACATGGAAATTTGAATATATTACTTGAGCACTGAAATAATTGAACTGGCTTCCATTTCAGTATTGTAAAGTATAACTTTAAAAATCCTCTTGCTGGTACATAAAGCATTAATTTCCATCCATCAACTTCCACTTATCCAAGTTCAGATCATGGGGGATGCAGCCTGAGCAGAGAAGCCCAGTCCTCCCTCTCTCCTCTAGCTCCGCTGGGGTAATACCGAGGAAGAATGTGTTGGTGGGAGTGAGAAGATCCTTCCACCGCCCAACAACATCCCTATGAGGTCAACAGCTCTCCACCCCCACCTGCCCCCCAAGTGGCGGATACATTTTTTTTAGAGGTGGAAGTTGGCAGACTCCTTTGCCAGAATGTTCCCAGTAAATTTTCAGTATACATTTGGGCCAAACTTAACTCCTCTCTTCCCCCGAGTGTCCAAAACATATGGCCACATGGACCCACGTTACTGGTTTGTGCCTGGTCAGGACCCATGGGTGAAGGCCGGGCCACCAGGCACTTGCGAAACAAATCCCTTCCCCAGGCCTGGCTTCAGGGTGGGAGCCCGGTAACCCTGGCCCGGGTGAGGGACACCCCTCTCTGTTGCTTTGCTCCATAAAGCATTAATGTTAATCGCTTGCTTACTGTCTAAAATGTGATCAGGTGTCTTGGGTCGTATCTGTACCTTTATTTGAAAACACTTTTAATGCAAAGTGCATTAAGTTTGCATGTAATGAATTGTGCTAAATAATAAAATCACTGTCTTTCAATTCATTTTTTTGTTATAAAAGCTAAAATGAATGTAGCATTCTGTAAGCGATGTATGCTGATGTTTTTTTCCCCTGTGTCTTGGCAGGCCATGCTTCTCAGTAGAGACGGTCAGTATCTGCTGACAGGAGGGGATGGAGGTGTACTATCTGTCTGGCAGGTCCACAACCTCAAACAGCTGTTCACCTATCCCGGCTGTGACGCAGGAATCCGGTCCATGGCCATGTCACATGACCAAAGGTAACGTCATCATCCACAGAAGACTTCTCCTGATGTTCTGCTATAATAAAAGCAGCAAGGCTTCAGTTTAAACCTCTTCGATGGGGATTAAATGGCACAATTTTAAAACCTCCTACACCTCCTACTTTACTTTTGCCGTGACATCGTGTCATAAAGCAATATGCTGTTGACTGTCAACTGATGACTGGGATGGGAGTTTAAAGTTACTGTCGTTGGTTTTTGGCAAAAGTAAGAACAGGAGAATGCAAGAGCTGGATCAAATATTCCTTCAAATTAAAACTGAAACATATTTAATATGCATATAACTTGTACAGACTCTGTTGTGTTGCTTTAAGAATTTATACAGAGGCATTGATATAATTTGCCTCTTCTTTGGTTTGTTCTGGTCTTTTTTTTTTTTTTACCCTTTTCTGTTGCTTTATAATTGCAGCTACACTGGTTGTTGAGGAAATCAGTTTCTGTTTTAAGTGCTGTCTTAAAAACTAACTGCTGGACCATCCCCATTCAATAGCACCATAAATAACAAACAGTAGATGCCACACTCCCTGCAGAGACCAAAGGGACGAGCATGCGTTACGACCGCCTCTGGATTGGAAAGGTGTCAGTAAGGGTTGTGAATGCAAATAAATAAACAAATAAGCAAATGTTTCTCTTTAATTGTGGGCATGGATGCAATTTTCTGCTCACGGACATATATGCGATTTAGACTTATTTCTAAAAACTGATAAGGATAAATATTGTTATGAAATTCCTTTTTTTTTTTTTTTTTTTTTTTTTTTTCTTTTGATGATTTTCATTTGATATCTGATGGTATTTTTTTCAGAAGAAGCAACCATCACTTCTAAACTGGTTCAGGTTACTTTATTTGTACCTGCAGGTAGATTTGCTCTGCAGACAACCATACAGCTAAAACAAACACAAAAATAAAACATAAAACTAGTGAAAAACCAATAACATGCAACAGTAAAAGAATAAAATCAGCTAAATCAATAAAGTGTTCCAGCACTGATCAGATTTACTCCTACAGAAGCTAAAAGAATACAATCAAATAAAGGAGGATAATCAATAAAAACAGATAAAGTAATTCAAAAATACTGATTAAAATAAAATTAAAAGGTCAGTAAAACAGTGTGAAAATGTTACAGCTTGTTATGGCAGCAAGAACAAGGCTGTTCTTCAAACTTTTACCCAAATGGCTAAATTTAAAAAATTGTAAGGTGAGGCGATACTCTTGATCAAAAAGTAATTGATTTAAAAAAATATTATGTTATTATTGAGAAGACTTATTAACTCAATTTACCAGTCAACATTATTGATATAGCTTCATAGAATATTGTATAAAATGTATTATTCTAAAGTGTTTTTTTTTTCTTCTATTATTTTACCTACACTGTCATACCAAGTGAGTAATATGCAAATGATACATTTTTGTTTACCAGACAGGTTCCTTGCAAAATACTTTCATACTCCTGTGGGTGTTTTGGTTTCATATTGGTGTTTTGAGTGATGATGATGATAATCTTATTCTGCTAATTTATCACCGGAACGTTTGGCTTCAATAGGCTGTAGTTGTGCGACGCCGATGGCAGCACCTTCCCACGATGGCAGTGGTATTGATGCAGGGAAACTGGTTTGGATGTCAATGATTAGCACAGTATATCAATGTGCCCCCATGTGGTCACAAGTGGTATTGCCGCTTGGAGTGGCTTTAAATACCCAATTGCATTCAGTTAAAACAGTGAATTAAACCAGTGTCTTCTGACTGTCTTCAGGTGCATCATAACCGGCATGGCATCTGGAAGTATCGTCCTCTTCTACAATGACTTCAACAGGTGGCATCATGAGTACCAGACCAGGTACTGAGGCGAACACTGCAGAAACTTGACTGACAAAGACGGATAAAATATTTGATGTCACGAGTGTGAACTCTTATAAGATGCACTGTTCTGTCAAAAGCCTGATGTCCTGAATGTATCTCACTGGAAGGAGTAGGAAAAAAAAGTGTCCTGTTAAAGTAAAGAAAAAAAAACTATTTTTAAAAAGGGCATTGCTATGTTTTGTAGATCAGATAGAAAATTTTCATATAAATCTAAAGGTGGGGGGTTACATTATTGTATGCTTCAGAACAGATCTATTTTTAGCTGTAAGAATCTATTTTCATCTCCTCCAGAAAAATAAAAGAGGCTTTGTTGGGAGTTGGTGACTTAATAATCCAAATATTTGTGTACTTTGGGGTGAGTGATTTATTTTTATTTCCAGTAGACGTGTGTGTTGGGGAACAAAGATTCAGCTATCATTCACTTGCATTTCACTGTTTTGGCACAGCAGGTAGATATGAAATGTTTGATTTAAAAAAATAAATACTTGACAGATAAGTGGAGGCGAAAATGCATTTATATAAATATCTACATATATCTATCTATATAAACTGTTTAAATGTAGTCCTCCATATTTAAGATGTCTAACCCTTTGTCCCTCTGTGCTTGCTTAGAGATTATGTTTCTGTGCATGACTCATTAAATATATCAGTTTATTTAAAACTTAAACATCAATTACAAAAAAAAACTGCATCAGTTATTACATTTGATTTAGTTGAAGTTGTAGTCGTCTCTCTATGTGTTCTTTTTGAATGACTGAAAAAGCAGTGAACTGTTATTTAAAAAGTCCTCAAATACTGTCTGATGGGCGGAGCGAAGGCTTGAGATCATGATCCGACTCAGAGCTTCAGAGTTTCCAAAACGGCTAAGGGGCAAAGTGACATGACCTTTTCATTTGTTTTTCTCTTTTCTTCACAACTGTCTAAATAACACAAGTAATTATATTGAAATTTGATCCAACACCAAATGAAAGAAGCATCTTCCTCTGCTTCTGTGTTTAACAAGCATCCACTTATATTTTTTTGATTTTCAGGAAACATTCCTTTCTTTAAAGTTTGTGCTTCATTGTGATTTGAATATCTAGTTATATGGGAACTACTCTTACCAATTGATTACTATTTTTGCAATCATTTTGGAGTGTGTTGTTTGCTGAGTTCTGACAATAAAAAGGAATTTTGTAACTTGAATTGTCCTTAATCTTTTTTTACGACAACTACATAGCAGCCTCTAGTGGTCAAACTTTGGTTGCACACATTCACTGCAAACAAATAGAGTTGAAGTCTTTATTGCATCAGTTTGTCACTTACCTGCTCCAAAAATACTGAGTCATTACAAGCAGCCACGCAGTGCCGAGAGACAAAAAAAATCAGCCATGTTCTGTCTGCCTTTTCATAAAAACTTATTCTCACAAACTGTTACTACAAAGCACAAATAAGGTCTGCTTTGAATACACATACAGAAAATGAATCTAAATGACTTTGTACCAGTTTGACTGTAAGTTATGTGGTTTTGCCTTACGGGGGCTGGGAAACGATCTGAATAAAGAAGGTCCTACAGTACACTTAAAGAGGCATCCTGATCTAAGCGCAGCAATTCAGATAAATGCTATGGCGATTAAAACAACTTATCATTTAATGTGTCTGACGCAAAATGCGGGACATCAATTTTTCAGCCAAACTGTAAAGGCTTCGGTAAGCAATGACATGACATCACACTGACTCTACTGATCAAAACTGTTCACAGGTGTCATGCAGGCACCAGTCCAGCTTTGTTAGAAATTGCACAGATTTGGAAATGTAAAAGCTAGAAGAAACTAGTATTTAAATTTTTGAAGTCCATGAAACACAAACATGAAGCTTGATTTCGTATCTCTTAGATTTATGTTTTATATACAGCAATGGTGATTTAGGAGAGCATCAAACATGCCAAATCCAAACCTCCAAGTTTGAAGTGGATGCCACATAAGCACATTGTGGATGTGTCAATAACAGTGGGTGAACAAAATCTACTGCACCAAAGGGGATTTTCTACATAAATTACAGTTATGCTGAAAGAAGCCTTTCCCTCCACTAACATCTTGTGGTGTGGCAGCGTCAGTTTCACATACAAGTACCACTTAGAGAGAAGATTTAAACGGTGGGTTGAAGATGATCAAAGAGCAGGAAGACATTGTGTCAGGTTTTAATTCTCTCCTCGAGTAATGTAGTTTAACCTCTACAGGCCCATGACTAATTAACCAAAAAAGAAAAAAAAATGTTGAAATGGTTACAAGGCGACATAAAGGAGGCAACTGGAAAAAAAAGAAAAAAAGCCATTTGTAATGGAGTGGGAACGCTCTTAAAAATGGTCAGTTGAGCACATCTTCTACACGCACTATTTTGAGAATCGCACATCAGTGGAGTTGAAACTACTTAAAACACATTTCTTTAACTACTTGGAATTTTAGCAGACATGTCTTATATTATTCACCCACTGTAAATGAGATTGTAACTGTTACCGTCACGAGGGCTACGCGACGTGTGCCAGGTTCAGAAATACTGCTGTCAGAGGAATATATAGTATCGTCTCAGCTAAAGCAACAGGAGTTCACATCGGGGTGTATTTTCACTGAATAACGCGCAGTCAAAATGGGACACAAAAGAATTCACATTAATGTGAGACAGTCACATGACTTCAAAAGACAAACCATTCAAGTGAGATATTTACTTCATTCCCTTTCCTTCACTAATAAATAAAAACATATACAGTCAGACTCTGCCTCATATTCTCAGTCTCACAAAGAGATCTGGGTAAGAATGAGAGGAAAACCTGCGGATACAGTCACTGGCTCAGTTTACAGCTACTAAGAAATGCTCGATGTGAGGGTTCGGACTCCTTGTCCCAAGCGTCGCTGTGTGAGGGGAAACTGGCTGCTGGACAGACGGGGAGTTTAGATTTTCTCCATAAGTTTCTCCGCCAGTAGAGGAGAGCCAGGAGTGGGCGTGGAAGGAGGGGAGGGAAACAGAGTTGGGTGGATGGAAGAGGGGGAAGGGGGCTCCTGTTTTGTGGGGGAAGAGAGCGGGAAGAATACAGCAGGTTGGATGGGGGAGACCGGAGAGGGAGAGGAGGGTGTGGGAGAAGTAGGTTTGGTGGGAGAAGGGAAGTTTGGGGCTGGTTCATTAGGAGATGATGGAGAGGGACAGGAAGCTGGTGTGGAGGGAGAGCGAGGGAAAAGAGGAGGAGGCCCGGGTGATGACGCAGCCTCTGAAGAGAGGCAGGGGGCCGGTGAGAGTGATGGGAAGGTGGCCCCCACTTTTGGAGGGGAGGAAATAGAAACAATTTCATCAGAGGGTGAAGGGGACAGCTGCAACGAACTTCCAGAGGCAGATGGAAGCTGATCGGGCTGGTGGTGGTTTATGTGAGAGCTGGGAGGTCCGGAGGTGAATGCAGCGTCAAGCCCAGCAGCCTCTGCGGTGCTGGGGGCCTCAGAGGAAGCAGACGTTGGTTGGAGAATCTTGTTTGGTCGGTTTTGGTTCTTTGGCACGTGATGCCTGTTTGGTTGGTGAGGCTGGTTCGTCTGGGAGAGCAGGTGGGGCTTCCTCACCTGGTGAACATGGCACCATTTGGTGTTCATTACAACAGCGGGTGGGGAGTTGAAGGGTCTTCTTATCGAGAGCTGTGTTCTGGCAAAACAGACAAACAAACCATTAGTTCATCTTATTTAAAAAAAAAAAAATCAGAATCAGATATTTAGAATCATTCTAGATCGAGTTCAAGAAGGCATCAGTAATCCTTGTACACTCCCCTGTGTGAAATTTCTCTTTTCTCTCTATTCCTACTGACCCAGGTTTTAGAAATCTTCATGAATCACATGATTAAACAAGCTAATGAAAATGGACATAACTGAAAGATGGTACAAAAATGCTTTGAGTATAATCACACACACACACACACACACACACACAAAAAAAAAAAAGAAAATCAGAACCATCAAGTGCTACCCAATGTGCACAAAAAGGGCAAATGAGAAAGGGAACATTTACTTTTTCATCCAACAGCTCCATTAACTGTTCGTCTGCATAAACTAAAACCAAATCATGCATTCACAAAACCATAAGCTTAAAAAGAAGTAAATGTTAGATTCTTCATTTGCCCTCTTGCTGAAGCGCAGCAGCAGAACAGAAGAGCGTAGCATTAAGTGTTAGTACATACCATCGCCTTGGACCTAATTCAGAGGGACGAAATGCAGGGAGAGGAAAAAAGCAAAAAAGGGACAGAAACTAGTCTTACTCACAGCTTCACAAAACAACGTCAGCACAACAAGCAAGACGGCCAGTGGACAGATGTTCCAGCCCAGTGCCACTGTGGCATTTTCTTTTAATCGCAAACCAAATTCCACTTGGTATTTGTGGGACTGAGTTGGAACGAACTACATATAATCTATAAATACTATCTACTAGAAAGGGTCATTTCAAGCAGAAACATGTCAGTGAGTGCTAAGCTATATTGAATCCACTCGTTTTAGAAGATAAATTTGGCATTCTCCTATATTTTATTTGATCGTGAACAAAAACGTTAGCCGTTTTCCATGGAGCCTTGTGTAGGAATTTGGAATTACCAGGATTTCTTAATTCGGTGCTCATGTGACGTAGTCAGATCTTTGCAGTTATAGACAAACACAACCTTCACTTCATTAATAGCATGCAGATTTCATCGCAATCTCTAATAAAAACATTGAGTTTGTTTAATTTTAACATATTGACTTTGGAAACAAATACTGCATGAAATCTTTATAGCATTATTATTTATGTTTGTGTGCATCACAAAATAAAGGAAGATATGGTACTTCTTTAGTAGGTCCCATATTGTCAGTGCTATATGTACAGCTAATATTTATGGTGTAAATCGCCTTTATGGGGGAATTGTTGCGACTTGGCGGAGGTCTGCGCTCTGCGAGTGCTTTTCTAGTTTATTTATTTCTTTTTACTGCTTTCAGGATGTCACCTCATGTTATAGTTGACATTTTCCTGGATTCCCACTCATGAGGGGCATCTCTGTCTTACTATGGATTCATGTGACCAACCAGAGATACTTCTGTACTAGTTTCCATCTTTAAGCATGATTAAAAGTTTCTTTCAAGGTACTTTGAAAGTAGCGGTGATTTTAGTACGATATATATCAACTAATGTTGAGTAATGCAGATAACGCCAGAAACTGCACTGAATATCTTTACTCAAGAGAGGAGCTTCTCTATTACACAACTTTCAATTTCTCCATTTGAACATCTATCTACAAGTATCTTTTAGAGTTGTTTGGACAAATGTTCTTGAACTTTTTTCTGCATGTATGAGAATTATTACACATGTCCTGTTCGAACATTAAAAGTAAAATTATTTGTGTCAACTGGTATTATGTTTGTCTATAGTTGTGGAAAAATCAGACCACATTTTCTGAAGCATCAAACCAAAAATCTGATGAGTTAATGATTTTAGAAATCATGGAACATGGCTATTTTTTTTTTAATGTGCCAACAAAGAAAGTACAGAAAAAAATTGGCATTAGCCCATTTAATGTGCCACATCCAAAGCAATAAAGCTCCTTTGCATCCATCTCTGAAGATTTAGCCTCCAAAGCAGCGCCGATGCTGTTCTTATTTTTCTCCTGCAGGTGGCGGCAGATTATCAGAAACGCACAATGCTGCCAAATATCACATTATAGATCTATGCAATAGATTCAAATTTGAATACTAACAAAATAAGTACAGAAAGGGAGGCAAATTGAGCTTGTGTTGTATTAGCAGTGTAAACATGCTGTTAGAAATCTTTAGATTAAACAAATGTGACCTTTAAAAAAAATACGTTTTTACCATATCTTTTAAAAGCTTGTGGTCAATGCGGATGGAGTGAAATGTAAGTGAAGGAGCAGACACACGTACACCCAGCACAGATGCAAGTTTGTAAGCGGAGTCCACTTCAATTAGTGGGAGAAGTTACAGCAGAGAAGAGGAACAGGAGGCCTAAGAATGTCACAGGAAGGAAGGGAAAGGGAGGGAGAGCAGTGGATGATGGGAAGGGCGATGGCTGCAGAGGAAGACAGGGCTTAGGAGGCAAAGGGGGAGGGGACGGGAGGAAATGGCAGGGAAATGTGTACCAGGCTCTCAGCTCCAGGCGTCCCCTGTGGTCCTGGGTCAGGTGTGAGGAAGGGGTGAGGATGGGGGAAGAAGAAGAGGATGGAGAGGAGGAGGAGACGAGGCCACGGCCCGCATTTACACCTCAAACTGTCAAATGAGATTCATAACAAAAATGAGGATCTTGACATGAAGAGGAGCATTGGAGTAATTTTCAGAAGTAAAAGGAGCTTTCTTCACATCGCCCACTTCCTGCTTTAACATCAAACAGACTAAAGGGCGTGCATGAGCCTAAAGCGGTGGTGTGATCCTGACGAGATGAGGGGAGGAAGACAAACTGTACAACAGTAAATGTCGCAAACAGACAGGAAGGAAGGATGTGAAACAACAGGGACGACTTCTTCATTGTCTAACATACTTACAGCAGCATATGTTTTTATGAGCACAAAAAATGACATCCAAGTCATTCAATGAGTATAAGGTTGAAATAAAGTAAACTGGGTCAAACATCCACCATCCTCTGCAGACACCACATCTAACCAAAACCAACTCCCCCATCAAAACAAGGTCACGAGAGTTCTATAGTACATCGAAAAATAACCCAGACAAAGAGAATATTCATCTTATACCAATCACATGTTGGATTCTGGATGCTCTCAGCTACTTACCACGATGACCGACACTCCAGCCGAGGTGTTGTTGTGCTTCAGTGCAGTGTTGAAGTGCGTCTTCAGTTCACCTGTCACCTCCATCTTCATGTTGTTCTCCATGACTGAATCTTCCTACGTGCACATTGATTTCCACATCATGTTAAATCACAAAGGTAACCTCACATGTCAGACCGTGTTCCAAAACGTGCTCATGCTGCTGTTGAGTACCGTGACCCATGGATGTGACAGGATGTCCTGCGCCGTGTATCGAGCCTGGACGTTGACCTGCAGCATCTTTCCAATCAGCTCCTGCAACCAAACGCCATTACTTTTGCTCAACTCGGCAAAAGATTTTTGCACAGTCCCTGCAAAGTCATCTGCTTGGCCTGAAAATGGATCGATTCATTGCAGCATAGCTTCATAACTGCACAGCTTCCTCCTGTTGCGTTGAGAGCTGTGCATGTTTAAAGTGACAGGTCTACGGTAGTAGCAGTGAGCTCAATTATAAAACCAGATGGCATTAAAGTTGGGAAATTGTGTTAAATGTAAATAAAAAGAGAATACAATGATTTGCAAATCCTTTTCAACCTATATTCAACTGAATACACTGCAAAGACAAGATACTTATTGTTCAAACTCAAACATTATTTGTTTTTGCAAATGCTCATCAACTTAGAATTTCATGGCTGCAACACATGTCAAAGTAGTTGGGAAAGGGCATATTTACTACGGTGTTACATCACCTTTCCTTTTAACAACACTCAAATGTTTGGGAACTGTGGAAACTAATTGTTGAAGCTTATCAGGTGAAATTCTTTCCTATTCTTCCTTGATGTACAGCTTCAGTTGTTCAATGGTTCGGAGTCTCCACTGTCGTATTTTACGCTTTATAATGCGCCGCATATTTTCAATGGGAGACAGGTTTGGACTGCAGGCAGGCCAGCGGAGTACCCGCACTCTTTTTCCACGAACACACGCTGTTGTTACACGTGCAGAATGTAGTTTGGCATTGTCTTGCTGAAATCAGCAGGGGCGTCCATGAAAAAGTCATCACTTGGACGGCAGCATATGTTGCATTAATGGTGCCTTCACAGATGTGTAGATGACCCATGCCCTGGGCACTAATGCACCCCCATACACTGCAAAAACTCAAAATCTTACCAACTGTATTTTTCTAATTTCTAGTCAAAATATCTCATCACATTTAATATAAGACAAAATCACCTAAAGAGTAACATTTCAGTGAGATATAGGAGCTTGTTTTTAGACCGTGCATCTTGAATTAAGCGAATTTTCACTTGTTCCATTGGCAGATTTTTTTGCTTATTACAAGCAAAAATATCTTGTGTTAAGTTTTTTTTTTTTTTACTTATTTTTTTGAGTGGCCTTTTTTCCAGTGTACCGTCACAGATGCTGGCTTTTGAACTTTGCGTCAATAACAGTCCAGATCATTCAGCTCCTCTTTGGCCCGGAGGACACGACGTCTATTATTTCAAAAAACAATTTGAAAGGTGGACTCGCCAGACACAGAAGACTTTTCCACTTTACATCCTTGTAAAGGTCTGGAGATGGACTGTCATATTAGATGAGCTCGGGCCCAGAGAGGCCGGCGGCGTTTCTGGATGTTGTTAATAAATGCCTTTCGCTTTGCACAGTAGAGTTTTAACTTACACTTACAGATGTAGCAACAAACTGTTTTTACTGACAGCAGTTTTCTAAAGTGCTCCATGTGTTGATATCCTTGACACACCGATATCGGTTTTTGATGCAGTGCCATCTGAGGGATTGAAAGTCACGAGCATTCAGTGTTGGTTTCTGGCCGTGCCACTTACGTGCAGCATTTTCTATAAATTCTCTAAACCTTTTGATGATATTGAGGACCGTAGATGTTGAAATCCCTAAATTCCTTGCAATTGGACTTTGAGAAATGTTGTTCTTAAACTGCTCGACTATTTGGTCACGCGATTGTTGACAAAGTGGTGAACTTCGGCCCCCCATTGGTTGTGAATGACTGAGGATTTTTGGGGAAGCTGCTTTTATACCCAATCATGGCATCCACCTGTTCCCAATTAGCCTGATTACCTGTGGGATGTTCCAAATAGATGATTGATTAGCATTCCTCAACTTTCTCAGTATTTCTTGACACCTTTCCCAACTTCTTTGTCACGTGTCGTTGGCAATCAAATTCTAAAGTTAATGATTATTTGCAAGAAAAACAATAAGGTTTATCAGTTTGAACAATAAATGTTTTCTTTGTTGTGTATTCTATTGAATATGGGTTGAAAAGGATTTGCAAATCATTGTATTCCATTTGTATTTACGTTTAACACTATTTCCCAACTTCAATGCCATCTGGTTTTGTAGCAGACCACACGCTGTCGCCTTAATACATGTCATTCACTTAGAGCTTTGTCCCTCAGCAAACAGCAGTCATTAAAGGAGTGTGAACCTTGTGTGTCCACATGGAGAGTGTGTGCTCAAACAGTGACAGTTAAAGACCATTTTCAGACTTGCGGCAGAGATCAATGGAATGGGATCAATTGACAGATAGGTCAAAGTTGATAAATAAACATGTCGATCTGCCTTACCTTAGCCGAGTCAGTGATGTTGTCCCAGTAAGGACTAGGAAAGTCAGGTCGCCCACGGAGGATCTGATCAAACAGCTCTTCCTGTCGGTTATTCTCACTAGATTTAAAACAAACACACAGTGACACATGATCATGATGCATTCATCAAAAATCATGTGATGCTGTAATGACCTAAAAGATGTGACTGGCACAGTGGTTAGTAACGTCCAAATCACTGTTTGACAGCCTCAAATACAGGGTTTCTAAAATTATATACAATTTATTTACTATGCATTCCCCCACTGATTCAAATCTGTAATATAAGGAATACTAACTAACATTATTTAATAAACTTCAAGATTTTTTTATTATTAATTAGTCAAAGTTCTCATCTAATGCTTTTTTTTCCTCTCCACCGTTGCCTTGTTCCTGCTCAAAATGGAGCAAACTGAAGATTGGATGCACACGGTGAGCTTCCTCATCCAGGCTGTTTTTATGAACAGGAATTGAACTTTACAAGCTTTGTGCGTCTTCTGTTCAAGGTGCCTTGAGATGACTTTGTTGTGAACAAGTGAAATGCAAGTAAAGCAAAGTGAATTGATCTGAATGTTCCCGGTCCTGACACTGTTTCCACTTATCAGGATTGCAAAGAGGAGTATTACTGACAAAAGTTATACAAGCGTGTGGAGTTAGTCTGTCATCTGAAATCCTTAAATGTGCTGAAAAACACCCTTAAAAACATCCAAGTTCCAAAAATCACAAAGCAGCAACTTTGACAACTACCCTGGAAAGCTGTTTACAGCAGTTAAGCTGCAGCTCTGAGTTTCAGGCAAATAAACTATGATGTGGATAATTGTTGTTGTGGGTCTCACTGACATTATAGGTCTCTCCACTGAAGCTTATTTCCATTCACTTTACCTGTATAGCACTAATTCACAGAAAAAGTAATGCAGTTGATACAGTCCAATCCATATTCCAGTTCAATCCAGTATACTGGATCTCTCCCTTTGACCCCTCTATCCAGTCAAGACTGTGAGCATTCACAGCCTTGTTTTGTCGTTAATGTCCTAACTGTGACATGCAAATGTTTAAATACGGCTTTTCAAATGTTTCTTCAAAGAAAAGGCAAATCACAATAGTTCACTTTAAAGCAGTACTTCTCTATTATTTTTTGCTGCCCCCCCTCCCCAACTCTCTGTCGTGACTATATTTGAATATAGAATTGTTATAAGTACACCTTTTAACACTGTATCCTTATGAACATTAAGGAAAACAAAGAATGAAATACAGATCAACTTATAACAAAAAAATAACTTTAATAACATTGTTTTTTAGTCTGTAAAGATTTAGAGTGCATCAATCCCACCGCAGTCACAGTGAAGCCAAGCGCTACATCAGCATCGTCATATTTCCTTGTCTAAACTTTCTGGTGACTTTTGCTTGTCTCATTATCTCTGTCTCTTTTCATCGCTGTTAAATATTTTTCATGGTGTCTCTTGATGGTTTGTTCACTGTATTTCATACCTCCTGCTTTGTGCTGCGTGCGCACATGTTCGTGCAACAAAAAAGCCTCTACACAATCGGTCTCATTCCTGGGGGCTACTGTTGACATGATTATGGGTGCAACTTTCCGTGAGACCGTGGAAGTAGCAGTAAGCCGTTGGCTAACCGTGGCTGTACTAAAACCAGACTAAGCTAAACTTGTGAATTCCAAAACAGTCTTTTGAACATGCGCCCAAGACAACAAGAGTGTTCCTGTGACAAGCGGTACACTTTTCATCGCCTACCTACAGAGGAGTTTCCATCGCTTATCTACAGAGGAGGAGTTTCTATCCCCTACCTACAGAGGAGGCGTTTCCATCACTTATCTACAGAGGAGGAGTTTCCATCGCTTACCTACAGTTGAGGAGTTTCCCTTGCCTACCTACAGAGGAGTTTCCATGGCCTACCTACAGATGAGGAGTTTACATGGCCTACCTACAGATGAGGAGTTTCCATGGCCTACCTACAGATGAGGAGTTTCCATGGCCTACCTACAGATGAGGAGTTTCCATGGCCTACCTACAGATGAGGAGTTTCCATGGCCTACCTACAGATGAGGAGTTTCCATGGCCTACCTACAGATGAGGAGTTTCCATGGCCTACCTACAGATGAGGAGTTTCCATGGCCTACCTACAGATGAAGAGTTTCCATGGCCTACCTACAGATGAGGAGTTTCCATGGCCTACCTACAGATGAGGAGTTTCCATGGCCTACCTACAGATGAAGAGTTTCCATGACCTACCTACAGATGAGGAGTTTCCATGGCCTACCTACAGATGAGGAGTTTCCATGGCCTACCTACAGATGAAGAGTTTCCATCGCCTACCTACAGATGAGGAGTTTCCATGGCCTACCTACAGATGAAGAGTTTCCATCGCCTACCTACAGATGAGGAGTTTCCATCGCCTACCTACAGATGAAGAGTTTCCATCGCCTACCTACAGACGAGGAGTTTCCATCGCCTACCTACAGATGAAGAGTTTCCATCGCCTACCTACAGATGAGGAGTTTCCATGGCCTACCTACAGATGAAGAGTTTCCATCTCCTACCTACAGATGAAGAGTTTCCATGGCCTACCTACAGATGAGGAGTTTCCATCACCTACCTACAGATGAGGAATTAAAAAGAATGTGGCTGAAAAATCTGAACTTGGAGAAACCACCCAGTTTGTTTATCTCAGATGCTTGTGGTGGCAAACGTAATGACAGGTCCATAACAGAGCTCAGGGTTTCTGGACAATTTCTGTGCTGGAGATGAGGTGATAACCCTAACCCTGCAGCTGAAATAGTGGAGCCATCACAGAAGGGCTGACATAAGTCTTAAATTCTTTAAGCACTAAAACCTTTGGGGGTGTCCTCTGCTGATGGAGATGGGATCTGATATTGAAGAGCCTTCATGAATGTGGTCTGCTTCAATACGTTTAAAATATATTTGCTTTATGCTGAAGATAAAGTCCAAACATAAACAACAGTTGCACACTGTGATTACAAAATGCAATTAAAATTACAATTAAAACTACCAGAACAATCAACATTTCTCTTCCACAGTACGGCAGCAGCCTGGCTCCAAGATCTGACACTCTGTTGTCAGATCTTGTTGTCTTGCTGTTTGTACTTAACCTGAAGTTGAAAATAAAACCCACTACTGTGTAGATACTGACAAACCTTAGAGCTTTTCAGATTGTTCATCGCTTCACCGTCAGAAAAAGTAGCTACATATGCAGGTTTAAGTTATTGGCGGCCACTTCTTCAGGTTATCCTTCCATCCCTCAATAGCAGTGGGCAGAGGTATGATAATTGTCACGTTTGAGCTGTGACAAGTCGTGGTCCCACATATCTCATGTCCCCAATGCCCAAAGAAAAAGGATTAGCACAAACTCTCAGCATGTAAACAAACGCCGGTTCTGGTACACGTCGGAAGTTGCGCCCATAATTCACGCAAGGCCTCGTGGGGGCGAGGAATAAGGTGGCGTGGGCTAATGTGTCCTGCACACACTGTGACAATGAGAACGCTACTGCCACCTTCTGAAGTGGATGTGCAATTACACTTTATTCTAGTACTGCAAAAAAAAAGCATCTTCGTCAGAGTCACATGCTGATATTTTAACATGAAAAACACCCGTTGTGCTGCTTTAACTTGTTTGTGAAATCTTCTTTAGTTCTGGCAGCAATTTCCAGATTAATGATCCTGACATGCAAATCAATGCAATAAAATCACTATCTGCAAGGGGAAGTATATAAAAAAGTACCTTCTAAAAGGAGGGAAGCCACATAGAAGGATGTAGGTGATCACACCTGCAGCCCAGATATCCACTTTTAGACCATAACTGTAAAAAAAGGAGAAAAATTAAGACAAAAAAAGATATTCTGGACAGTAATACATTAAAGCTAACCTGACTGGGCTAGGCCATTTTCTTTTTTTGTTGTTGTTCTTTGTTAAATCTGTTATAATCACTGATATACCCCCCATTCTGTTTTGATGATGTAAATTAATCCAAGTTACACAAAAAAAACCCCCAAACATGCATATTGCTTAATAAAGACTACATTCCCCATTAATTAGGGCTGGGAAATGATTAAAATTTTTAATCGCGATTAATCGCATTATTTCCCTGATTAATCACGATTAATCGCATTGTATACGCAAAATCAAATAATGAATTCAAAAGTAGTGTAAAATGCACTTTTATTTAAATGTTCTGCTGCCATATGAACTAAAGTGTCTTAACATTTGTTGTTCAAACACTTTTAACATCAGCACTTGTCAGTAACACATATTTAGTGTAAATCTCATCTTAAAAAATATTAAATAAAATAAAGCTTATTGCGGCTCAGCACAATCAGAACATTAAAACAGGTCATTTCTGAGGTAACAGCAGAAACTTTTAACGTGGAGTTCAACTTGACAGTTGTTACAAATAACCTTGTTTCTGTCAAATTCTCCATCTGGGAGAACTTTAAAATGAAAATGTCTATGATAAAGTTCAGTAACTTTACCAATTCGTGTATCATTCGTTCTTTCCATTTTCAACTGTCAATCAAAAATTGAAAAAGGAAAAAGGGGCGTTTTATTTCGTTTTTCGTTTTTGAATCCAACATAAAAAAACAAAAAATGGCCGGTTTTTCGTATTTCAATTTTAGACTTGGATCAAAAATACGAAATGAAAAAATGGGCCACGGGACCGAATTTGTTTTTGATATTTTAACTGGTCTAGTTTACGTGACCCGGAAGTGGTTTTGTGCTGCATTTCCGGTAGCATGGCGGCGCTAGAATCAAATACTAGTTTGATCAAGGACTTATTCAGCAGCGGTTTGACACACGCTGAAATTTCCTGCACCTTGCAGCAGATGAGTATCCTGTAGTAATGGTGAGATGAAGCCTCATGAGGCATCGAACCATTTGAGCCGATCGGTTTCAGAAAAGGTTCATTACTAGAAGCTTCATCTGCGGACCACACTACCTACTGGACAGATTTATAATCACAGGCAGCTGGATCTCAACCACAGCTGTTTGTGGCGCATTGAATATTTGTCTGTCATGGCCCTTGGGAATGATTATGAATTACAAAGAACGTCAATGACTATGAATTACAAAGAATGCATGGCCAAATAAATTCTCTACATACATTATCATATATGTGTATAATAAAATATACCATGGATGTATTCTGTGTGTGTGTAAAGTTTCCCAGTATGGAAGTATCATATTATATGGCAGGTTGTGTAATGTTTTTTCCTTTTTTGTCACTTTAGGAGAATAACATGGGCCTGAACAGGCAGAAGACAGTGAAAGTGCTGGTCAAACTAGGAAGATGGAACTGAATATGTTTGTGTAACTTGAACAATGATGTACAGGACAGGGAAAACTTTAGTCATTTTTATTAAGAAGTAACAGTCTCTCAACAGCTTTTCAGCAATTCCTTTTTTTTTTTTTTTTACACAACTTCTCTGGCCTTTCACATGGTACAGAAGATGTTGTTGTGCACAAAGGCGCAAATAATATTTTCAAAAAATAGGTTGTCTGATAATCGAGGTCAAAACTTTTCTACTGTCATTACACATCTGCGCCACAAGATGGCGCTGCATCAACGTAAACAGTAGGTGAATGGAGCATCACAGTGAACGGATGGAAAAGATCTAATGATAAATGGAGTAAGTACGCGATGGCTCGAACAAAGGGGCTTGAAAGTTTTGATGCAGGCCAGTTTTTTTTGTTTTTTTTTTTACAGACTGAATTGTTAATATTGCTAGCCGGGTTGCTACCGGAACTGCCGCACAAAGCCACATCCGGGTCACGTCAACCAGACAAATTAAATAATGAAAAGAAATTCGGTCCCGTGGCCCGTTTTTTAATTTCGTATTTTTGATCCAAGTCTAAAATTGAAATACGAAAAACCGGGCATTTTTTGTTTTTTGTGTTGGATTCAAAAACGAAAAACGAAATAAAACGCCCCTTTTTCCTTTTTCAATTTTTGATTGACAGTTGAAAATGGAAAGAACGAATGATACACGGATTCATTTTATTACGTTTTTCGTTTTTTAATCTAACACAAAAAATGAAAAAATGCCTGTTTTTTTTATATTTCAATTTTAGACATGGATCAAAAATACGAATTGAAAAGACGGGCCACAAAACTGAATTTGTTTTATAATCGAGGACTGGACTTTCTGTCGTCATTACACATCTGTGCCACTAGATGGAGCCGCACTGAAGTAACCAGCTAGAGAATAGCAGGACAGTGAACACATGGAGCAGATCTGATGGAACATGGAGGAATGATGCGAAAGTTTTGTTGCAGTCCAGAATTCTTTTCCAGACAGAATTAATAATATTGCTGCCTGAGCTGCTACCTGAACTGTAAAGTACACAGATTTTTACCGTTCTCATTTCTGTTTTAGTTTTACCTCATGTTTACCTGCAAATTGTTTTCCGGTTCCGCAGCAGCCAGTAACAGACTTTTCAAAATAAAAGCATGTGAGCAACATGCGTTAATGCGCGATAAAATAATTGTCGGTTTTAATAAATTAATGAGTTAACGCGATAATAACGCGTTAACTTGCCCAGCCCTACTATTATATCAAACTTTATTTATATCACACTTTTAGTACAATAAAATCCAGCACAAAGTTCTTTACAAATTAAAAACAGAGTAAAAATAAAGTCGCCCCCAGCATGTCGCCCACTCTCTTCCCCTCCACCCTTTTTGCCATCAGTGATAGACATGTGTAATCAGAGATAAAAAGAAATAAAAATATGGACAATATGTCTGACAGAAACAGAGCGGGAACCGTGTCACAGGGGGCCACATCCCCAGCCCAGTCAGGGCAGTGTGCCAAACACCGCTGCTGTAGGGTAGATGCATGGACCCTACAACCCATGGAAGAGTGGACTTTAGGTCAGCGCCACAGCAACCAGCAGCCACCCCCGATACAGAGGGCTCTCGCTGAGGAAACACTGGAGTCCAAAAAAAAAAAAAAAAAAGTTTAAAAAAAAATCCTGACTTACCCCGACTCCGCAATGATCTCCGGAGCTACATATGTTGGCGTGCCGCACACAGTGTACAACGGTCCCTCCACCACTGTAGCCAGACCAAAGTCTCCAAGTTTCAGTGACTTGGTGCCATCTTGATACTCGAACACCTAAAATGGGATACTCAGTTGGAGCTCACTGAACAGTTGTTTTTTTTTCTTTTGTTTTAAACAAGTGCAGGCATATACCAGCAGGTTCTCTGGTTTAACGTCTCTGTGAACAATGTTCATGCTGTGCAGGTACTTCAGAGCTCCAGCGAGGTTGTAGACCATGATGCTGGCATCCCTCTCTGTGTACTTAGCCGAGGACGTGATGGCATCAAATAAATCCCCTCCCTGTGAAACCGACAACACAGAGGTTACAGATTGGACTGATGAGTGTGATCTAATATTAGCATCCTTTAGTGTACCTTCACAAGCTCCATAACAAGACACAGCTCAGAGGGAGTGTCCACCTCCTCAATCAGCATGATGATGTTGGGGTGTTTCATCCTCCGCAGCACAGCGACTTCATTCTCTATAAGGTGTTCCTTGACACACACACACACACACACGCAGAGTTACTCTTCACATCAGAAACAGACTCTCTCAGATTCATCTGTGTGTAAAAGTGTGAAGATAATTTGACCCAGGGGATATAAAACAATGAAATTACCAAATCAATCCAACTGTGAGGATCACAGACATGCAGGTGTTGCTGTGCTGTGTGTGGGTGTTAATGCACAGAGAAACATTAACACAACACTATTCTTTATGTTTCTGTTTAGTTCTGAGACATACAAAGAGTGAATTAGCAAACGGTGAGAGGGAGAAAAAAAAAGAAGAGAAAAACCTTTCCACTGCATTTGGCCTTGTTGATGATCTTGAGAGCAAACTCTTTCCCAGTGGACCTGAAAGGACACAGTACAATTAGAAATAACAAAAACAGCATTGAGGCGTCAGTAATTTGTGTAATTCAGATAAACTGTTCACAAGAGAGCTTCGGTGTCCAGTGCTGTGCGGATACAGGCATGCATTTTTAACCGCAGCGCGACATAAAAATGCAACAAAGATATTTCCATCACTGCAGCATGATGTGACTGTGGTCAGAACAGTTTTTGTGTGTGTGTGTGTATCACTTGTCAATATGATAATAAGTTTGAATTTCTTCCTTTAAAACCACAAACATGAGGACACATCTGTATTTGGCATGAGGATGTACTTCTATATATTTTTCATTGAGTACTAAATGTGGCAATGCAACAAGAAAAAGACGACTGGGCAGCATCTGTGCAACTTTACCTCCAAAAGGTATCCATACTGTAAGACAGACAATGGATTTCCAAAACGTTTTACCATATTTGCTGGGTTTAAAAAAACACAGCAATCATTTTGGTAATAAACACTTATTGTTATACTTGTCTACAAGAATCTGCACAGAGTGGCTCTAAGTCTGTTCCTGGAAAGTGCATGATGAAGCACACTCCACACACCTCCCCTTCCTGTCAGAGCAGCATGGTGACACAGAGCTTAAAAGGCTAATGAGGTGATACCACTGTTCATCTCCACAAAGTGAGCAGCAACCACTTGTGATTAATATTCAACTCTTTGTGTTAGAAGGGAAACTCCTGTAGATTCACGGCAGCCTCACTGTCAGCTGTGGAATCTGCCTTTCCAGTGTCGGCGTGTTACCTTTCCACACACTCTTTGACCACGGCAAAGTTTCCATCTCCAATGACTTTCCCAATCTTGTATTTTTCCAAGAGGTTCGAGGCCGGTAAGCATTGGTTCCCGTTAACTGCAAAACAGAGGCTTAGGTTACAACAGGCAACGGATGTGTTTTGAAGCCAAGCTTTGGCCAAGCAAAAGCTCAACCAGTTTGTCGACTAAATTAAAAGGAACTCTTGGGGCACAGAGGATGTGAGAGAACATACCCTCTGGACTCAGTTGACTGGTTTCCTCCTGGTGATTGTCGAGTGAGCCATTTACGTTCGAAGAGGAGATGTGATGGGATGAAGGGATCTGGATGCAACAACGAGCACAAAATACAGATAAATGCTTGGTCTTTTCAACACTCAGACAAAACAAATAGAAAAATAATGACCAGGGTAACCTCAGCACCCCCAAATCATGCTTCAACTAGCCTGGTCAGCCATACAAAGAAATCATATTTCTCCTGGATTTACTTCCTACAGACGCAGGAGAAACTGTCTCTGGATGCCATTGTGGAGGTAAAAAAAAAAAAAAGCAATAAATAAAAAGGACTAATATTTTCTCATTCAGAATATTTTTTCTACTTAGACTATCTGTAAATAGACATATTTACAGACATATTCTTTTAGGAATGTTGCTCACAAATATGATGGGTTTTTTTTTTTAGCCCACAGGTTAATCCATAAATAAACGCATGTGCAGGAACAGTGGGGGATGATGTTAGCCCGCCCTTCTAAAAGTACAAGGTGTTACAGCTACTGAGGCAGGTCTCTCCTCTATCCATTTATCCTGCGCATAAAACTATTATAACTATAAATCAATGATTCATTCATTTCTGCAAAGCAGAGCAGAAACCATTTCAGCATCTCATGGCTGCATTTTGAAATCCATTAAACGAGAGCCAAAGTCAGAAAACTTATATTTTCAATAATGTGCAGTCGTGGATTTGTACGTTACTCCACTATAATGCTGGTTACCTCACGAAGTCTAGACTAAAAAAAGAAAGTCCCCTGGACCAAATTGGAAGGTGTGACTGTTTCGAGGTCCTTTAATGGCTGGATACATCAAAAAGCTTTTTCCTCCAAAAAAAAAAAAAAATATATATCTTTCTGCCTTAGTGAGGGTGAATGATTCAGAAGGTAAGAATTGCGGCCTTTCGTTAAAATTCCAGTGTTTCACAATTTAATTTTATTTTTATCCGTGAATTTCAAAGTCATCTGTAAATCATAAAAAGAAAAACAAAAAAACAAAGCAAATATCCTGCCACATTAACCCAACAGGCGGATAAGTTGTTGACTGGGCTGATGGAGAAGTGGTGCAACTGAGGAGAAGACTTGCCAGCTGGCTGGATCATTTCAAAATTGTTGTTTGGGACTAATGCACAGCTTACAGGGGAATTCATCAATAAATCAGATTAGCATTTTAAACTTTACTGTAAATACATCACAGAACTACACAGGGAGTAGACATAGATTTTATTTTCTGGTAAGTGGGTCATGCAATCTTGCCATGTGCCCTCCTTTAAAACAAGGAGGGCACATGGCGAGGCCTTAAATGGCTTGACTCACTTTGACATGAAACATGGAGGCCTCTAATGTGGCAGAGTTTGCAGTGACAGACCAACGAGTAGCAGTTTATCAGAAAAAAAAAATACAGGAAAGAATATTGTATAGCAATGCTCGCAATTCTTCATCTGCAATTCTGGTCAATCCTGATTAATTTAACAACAAGAAAAAAGTCTTCCAGGATACTTGATTCACGGGTTAACAGTTCAGGTTTTTTGCCAGTTGGCTCACTGAAATTATTTGTGTGGACCCAAGTAGGAAAAAAGGTTGGATCACCAGTGTGAATGCACTCATACATTGTGTATCGAGAGGAAAAAGTGTTGGTTTCGTTTGCCAGAGCAGCCACAGACTGGAGTGTCTGAGTGCACAACAGCCACTTCGTTGTGTGTGATGACTGTGATTCACCTTCAAGCCAGGGAGGGGTCGGGGACTGGTGGGAGATGGAGTGGACGACTTGGTGGATTTGGGAGCTGAGATGCCATTAACTGCACAGAGAAGACGCAGGCATGCAAGAAAAAAGGGAAAGGTTTAAACACCGGTCACACGCGAGGTAAACGGACTCCGTCCATGCTGCGACTGAGCCCCCTGCTGTGGAGATATGCGAGCACAAGAGCTGCTCTGCTGACATGCAACTTGCTCTAAGCTTTCCAAATAGAAACTGTGTAATCACTTCAAGGTTTTAAATCAGGGGAGCAGCTGTTTTTCAGAAAAGATCTCACATGTGTACAGTTCACAACCCTGTCAGAGCAAGGGAGAAGAAAAATCTTTAAACAATCTGAGTTGTTGACTGTTAGTATGACCACGGTGATTACCAGAAATGTCAGACACAACCACTGCCAAGTATTGTTGCAATGCTCATGTGTGAGTCAACTGTTACTTTTACTTCTTTCATGTCCTCTTTGTTTCAGTGGAAACATATCGATGACTTTCTACTGCTGCAAACAATACAGAGAAGGTTATAGATATAAAAAGACAATATATTCAATATCTGCAACAATGATTGCTCATGATGCCTGTAAATCTTTGAATTAAGGTAGCTATGTAGCTATGTAAGCTATGTAGGCCAGCTTTAGAGAAGCTATTATTCCAGGAAACAAAAGTTGGCTGTTTTTTGACTCACCTGGAGACCTGATTCGAGGATGACAGGTGGAGTAGTGGACGGGTCGCCTCGCTAACATAACAGAACAAGCAGAAATATATATTCAAAGTACTGAAACTGTATGATCCAGCATAATGTCACATCTCTCAACAGAGAACTCAATGCTTCGTAACGAGGGATGCACATGGTTAACCGTTTAACCGTTAACCGATAACAGTAACTCTAACCAATTAATACTAACGGTCAATTTTGTTTTTAAGCTACGTAATTCAATCAACTCATGGGGCGTGTCGACAGGTGCAACAGGCCTCTGATTGGTCAATTCTACATCCGCATAGAAAAGAGCGCGTCATCGAAAAAAGGAGGAAGTACCCACATCTGTACGATTCTCGTTCTCCACACTACAAAGACAGCACATATTCTAGTAATTCATGGAGGGAGATAGCGATGAATGTGGGTCTGGATACGGCCGAGACGATGACGAAGTGGAAAAACGCAAGGAATGAGTTTAGTAAGTTTAGCTAGTTCGTGATTGTCACTCTTGCGTTGTGGCGTGGAATAACATAGCGGAGACCGCGCTATTATAACTCAAAAGTGACGGCGGCATCTCTGCGACAAGCTGACGGTGACACATTGCCGCGAGAGTATACACGGGGAAGTGTCCGCATGCGTCCACGACAACGCGCGCAACATCGCGGCAGCCAACCCTCCCAGACTTGTGGTAACCGTGTCACTTTTCACATAAGACATATGGGATCTGTGTGGTTTGTGAGAAACATTATCACACATACAATTTTTCAAGGGTGTCTCCAGGAACTTATTGGTTCCCTGTAATATGTGAGAACTCAGTGCGTCTCTTACCAGCACCAGGGGACTTGCTGCGCCGTGAAGATCCAGGGCTTTTGGATGTCCGGTTTGGAGTAACAGAGCGGCTGTACGATGACTTTAGCACTTTGCATTCTGGAGGAAAAAAAGAAAAAAAAGGAAAAAAGCACACTTGGGATTAGCACTGCCATATCATAAACTTTCTGAATTGCACCACTTGATTATAGCAACAGAACAGCATCAAATATTGTAGTATGAACACGCACATGGAAATGGAAAAAAATAGCAACTTCCACTTAGGGCTCAGATCCACCAACAATTCACTTGAAAAATAAAAATCTTACTCTGGGGATATCTACAAAGTCCTGATCTTGAAAACTCTTGTTTTTCTTCATCATTCTTGTTTCATTTATTAAGTATTGCTGCAACTAGATTACTCAAGGCTGAAAATTACCAGCAAAGATGGGCGATAAGAAAATGTTTGAGAATCATGACTTTGACTTGGGACTCTGTTACAAAAATGAACAGTTCTGCTACATTCTTGCCAGTTGTTACATTTTTTTTCCTCACTAAACTTCACAGTATATTCATTTTGCATATCCCGCGTCCTTGTTTTCCGTTCAGATGCTCTCCTTCAAGAGCATGTCCTGGACCCATTTAGCAAAAGGAGGACCAGCTTAAGTCGAGCACAGTGTGCCTTTTTTTGTTCTTGCAAAGACCTAGTTCTCATAAATGGAGCACAGGAGTGCAAGTGGGACGAAAGCTGCAAACCCTCACAGAATACAAGCATTTCTCATTTGTCATCCTCAGTAGCAGTTATCAGAGTTTGGAAAAAAAAAAAAATCGCTAACTGTTGCTAGCAAACCAAACAAACAAGAGTTTCAGAGCCTCAGACTTTCGTTTCCTTCCTCTGAGGCGGCTTTCTCTTGGCTGAAGGACAGTGAATAGATCTGCAGCATAAAGAGGTCACGTTGTGCCTGTGTTTCTCTCAGGCTTTCAGTGGGGTTTCTGCTCACTAAAGGGGTGATGGCACACACAGCGTCAGCATGCCATATGCTCAACATATGTAGCATGATACTTGAACAAAAAACAGAATGAAACTTTTTCCTCCGTACTTGGCAGTAATAATCTGTGTGTACATAATGTGGACCACCTGTGCCTTCTGTAGGAGCCGACTGAACTACTAAATACCCTGCACTGTTCTTCCTGTTCTTATTTTCCCACTGTTAAATCTAAAATAATCTGAAATTGACTCACTTAGGTAAAGGACCTTTAAATTTACACCAACTGAAATTCATCCCGGAAATTCAGTCACCTCCTTAATCCTTTCACACATAACACTCTTAATATTTTAAAAAGTTTTCTAAAATCTGACAATGAGGATTTTCTAAGAGGCTTAAACTCCACTAACACCCTGTATTTTAGACATTCTAAAGAAAGCAGAAACATGTAATAAATATACAAAGAAAGTCATCTGAGTGGTCATGTGATGTGAAGGAAAAAGCAAAAGGCACAAATTTGTCACATGAGGTCATTATGGATTCGAGGAGAAGGGTGCCGAGAGCAGTTGCAGGTGAAGACGTGGAGAGAGGGAAGAACACAAACACACAAATGTTTAGTTAGTTTATGTCAGGCCTACCAGTCATAAAGGCTGTGGAAGCCTTACCGCTGTGATCCAACACAAAGTCATCCTGTGCATAGCGGTACTTCTCTGGACCGCACGCGATGAACACATCGTCATCTCCAAAGAAATCCTGGAGGCAAGGTCATCTAGAGGAAGAAGAGCGGAAAAAATGTTTTTAATTTAAGACTCTAAAAGTCACAGACGATGGTGGATGACTACTAAAAGCAGTGTTGGAGTTACTCCAACTCTGAGCCTATTTTACGGTAGTAATGAGTGTTATGGACCAAAAGGATGTGAATCAAAGCAGTATGAGTGAAAATAGAATATGTGTTTGGAGAAAAATTACAATTAATTTCAGCACTTGCAGCCATAGACCTATGTCGAAATAAAAGCTATTTTAAGCCTCTGACAAGACTCAAAAAAGTCCTTCTACTTAAGCGATCGTGTGATTAGGGTCCCTACAGACAAACCAAGGTCATTTTAAGTATATGTCAAGTGTAAGAAAAGGATTGTTTGCAAAGCCTATAATGAACATATTTCTTGTTGTTACTAATCAGTAGTCATTACAATCATTGTTCTTCACAATAATCATTACATTTATCTGCATCTACTACACTATTAGCATAATTTGATTATAATCCGCATTCATGGAACTGTCATCTCAGCCTGCGATCTTTTCTCTTCCTGGGCTCGAGCCTTACCCCTCCACGGGGTGATCCCGACCCCCCTGGGGCACTTGACACTTGTTACAAGTCTGTACAAGTTAATTGACACAAAGTACACAAAGACATCGCAAAGTACTGTCAATAGATGTAAAAGAAGGAACATTTAGGAAGTCTGCTTCTAAAACTTGCCTATTTTGTCATAAATAAGTACGGATCCAATTCCATGGACGTAGAGGCCGTGAACTCTCCCGCTTTTGTATTTGTTGACAGTATGATGTCAGCTTGTATGGATAACCTTGGGTTGTTCTACTACAAGGTTTTTAATTTTTAATTTAATATCATTGCATTGTTCATTTTTAGTCACAATGTTTTGCTTATTTAAAATGTAAAATATTATTACAAATTTTACCAAAAATCTGGAAAGAGTACAGAAAACCTGCCAACATGTACTGTTTGGCTAATGGCTCAGAGGCGAGCTGAGATTGTTTGGTCAACGATTGTTTCTGCCGTCAAAAGTGAACTATCAAGTTCAACTTTTAGACCAGTGGTGCGCAAACTGTGGTACGTGAGCGCTCTCTGGTGGTACGCGGGGGAACGTCATGACTTTCCACATTTTTTCCACATTTTCACTTAAAAAAAAAATCAGAAACATACGATGCATTATACATACGTTTCAAACGAAATGTGTAGCTTGAGATAATTAAAATTGTTGTATAAAAATATGTGTTACTTATTCAGTTGCAGTGCAGATGTAACAAGTTTTGAGTGTGTTTATTTTGCTCTGTATGAGAGTATGAGTATGAAATGAAATGAAAATGAAATGAAATGAAAATGAAATGAAATGAAAATACTTTATTTATCCCATAAAGGGAAATAGTGAAAGTATGTGAGAATGGTTGAGTTGTAAATGTCTGATTCAGTAAAGTAACAATTCAGGCAACCATAAATAACCACAATAAGGAATAAACATCTATGTGTTTAAAGCTAATTGAGAAGGAATATATGGCTATATTTTAAAATTGGTCATCATGGTGGTACTCTGAGAGCTGAACAGTTTCTCGGGTGGTACGCAGTATTAAGTTTGAGAACCACTGTTTTAGACCAACGTTGATAAGATTATCTGGAGGCAGTCCAACCCAGCTCACTTAAATCTGAATGATTATACCGTCAAAACCCAAAGCTTAGCAGTTCAAAAAATTATTCCACATTATTTTATTAGTCCAGGTTTTAGCTACAACACTCCCAGCCATCTATTCAATAAAATATCCCAATTAAAGTCATCCAGATGCATTTGATAGGATGTATGCAAAACCAGCAAAGAGACTCAGAATAAAACACGATGTGTGAATACCGCTGAGTATTGATCTAGGGAGGACATGGGATCTCACCATTTTCAAAAATTTGTCTAAAACCTCAGATCATTTCCTCGGTGGCTCCAAGCCTTTTTTTTTTTTTTCTTCCTTTCCCTGATTTCCACCCACTAGCCACCCATAAAGAGAGGAGCAGTAGTTACTTTGAAACTGCACTCTGACAAGCCCACACACAAATACAGACACACAAGAAACAGATTATCCCTCTGTTGCTGTAGTGGGACAAGTAGGAAGACAAAAGAGCAACGTATCCCTTTATTATCCCGCTACGCACATGTGCGCCCACACACTGGCAGGCTTATCTCCTGTATGTGCACACAAAGACGTATTTGACAGTAAGAGGAGGAGTGCAACATGGCAGAAGATTGCGGGCAGATGGATACTCTGGGGGAGATTGGGGGCTAAACCAGTGGGGGTGGGTCAGTGTGTGCTGGCTGACAAGCAGAGGAACTGGTGGTCCACAAAAACTATGTGGCTTCGAAAGGGCACAGTCTCTGCGGTGGAAAAAAAAAAGTGTTTAAAACCACATATTATTTATTTAATTTATTGCAGTGAAATACACAGCATGAATTAAAGTTGAAGCCGCACAGTTAAAGTCTAAAGTGTTCGTCCCCAAAGATCTACATTTTCCAAAAATACTGATCCATAACTACTTAATTCACATAGCATTCCTAGATGTTAGTCTGCAGAGTTCATGTTCACTGACTTCAGCACCTAACTGAGAGACTCTTAAGTTCTCGTTAAGCAGTGATATGACCACGCCAAAAAGTAAAGACCTCAGAGAAGCTAAACGTTGCATTAATGCTAGCCATAAGGTTTCAATTTCATATTCAATTTCATGGCTATATTGTGCCTTTTTTTTTTTTTAAACAAACATACTCGAAGGCCACAACTTCTTCATTTGGCAACACATCGAAGGGCACAGCGAAAAGCAGAGGAGTGTTATCTGTGCGGTATGAGGATGTACTGAGCCGCATCACATCATTATTATAACTTAAACATAGCAGGAGTGAATTTCACTCTTCAGAGGAATTCCCATGCTGGAATTTGGCAGCTCATCCCCGTGTTCTTCTGTAAGGGCAAACATACGAGGATCACCATGGCAACAGCACACAGGGAGAGTCCAATGTATGTGTCAAAAACTGTGGTATGAATCACAAGCAGATTCCAGGTAAAGGTTCTTGCATCTTTCTGACATGAGTGCACATAGCGTGCACTCTCTGGTGTTTAGACTTCGCCAGAGAGGACACTTTCCTGTAGCTCTCCTTCCACTCAGCAGGTCGTGGTGATGTGGAGCCTGCTGGTCATTTGATAAATGAGAGAATGAGACAGCAGCACAAGAGACTGCTGAGCTGAGCAATGTCCTCTTACATGAACTCCTCCAGCCAGGATGACATCAGCAGTCTGGCTAGCTCTGTGAGTGCATAAAACAGCAGTTTAGCATCCTGGTAAATCCAGTTTCCTACTCTCAGGTGGCCAGTCTGATGTGAAGGTTGTCATGAGGGCTTGTTTATCAGAGGATCTCTTACAAACAGTCCATCTCAAAGGTTCTATAGGCTGGTTGGTGGGAATCGAACCCACGCTGGGCCACCAGGCTCCTCCCACAAGGGTTTGGCCGGCAGCATGGCCAACAACAAAATAAAACTTAAAATCATCAAGAGTGTTAGCAAGTTTGTACATATTCAAACAGTATAAATATTTTAAATGGACGAAAAAAAAAAAAGAATGTGCTTGAGCTCATGACAAGTATTTCACAAGGTTTACTTGAGCAACCGTTGGAGATGTGATTTCCAGCTACTTTGCTCGAAATTACAGAGACTCAAGCATCACTCTGTGTCTTCATTTATAGACGATTTGTCCAGCTGCAAAGTAACATAGATGCTCTTGCTAGAAATGGGCGCCCAGCCAAGATAATTCAAAAGGCACGATGCAGAATCCTCAATGATGTGAAGAAAAACCCACAAGTAACTGCTAAATGGTTGCAGGCATTACTGGAAATGGCAAATTTCTCAGTTTATGAGCCCACCAAACATGAGTCATTGAACAGGCAGGGTGTCCGTGGCAGAAGAGCATGGAACAGCCTAAAGAGAGCTATTCACACCAGACAGATGCGTCTGAGCTGAAGCAGTTCTGAAAAGAGGTTTAAATTTCTTCCTTAATATCGTGGAGGTCTGATCTACTAAACTACTTAAAACGCTTACTTCATAACTGTGGCCATCTATTACCTCCAAGGGTTCGCTTACTTTTTCCTTTAGGACTGAATATTTAATGATTGTGTCCAACAAAAGGCCAGAGAAATGATAACTGATCATGTGTTAGCATCTTTAGCACACTGTGGTTATTCATTATTGTGATTTAGATAAAGATCGCAACACTTCAAATTGCAGAAAACCAATTCATTCCAAGGAGTTAAACGTTTTTTTTTGCCACTGCCTGCAGTGCTGAATCCGTCACTCTCCATTCTGGCAGTGACAGTGATTACACAAACACTGTCTCCACGTGCTCATGCTTATGACGAGGAATGCCACACCAGTTGTAATCTGTGTTTGTCCTAGACACAGAGTGCTTTCCCCCCCCTTTTTTTTTTAACTTTAATCCTCTAAGAAAAGAGTTTCTTTTATCTGAAGCTTCAAAACCTTTTCATGAACACTTCCTCGTTGAGTATCATTTTTTTTCTATTACATGCTGCATTATTCTACTTTTGTTTCAGTTGTAGTAACTGACCCATCCTCAGCTCTGGCTGACAAACCCCACTGTAACCAGGACGGCAGCATAACCTGGACTAGAAACATTTACTTGTTGCTGGTCGAGTTTATCAGAATTGGATCCGTTTTTTTGCCTTGACTTGATTAGATGTTTATTTTTTAAGTCTCTTGGAGACAACAGCAAATCAAAGAAATCAATCTCAAGTTAAAATATTGTTTATTTAGCAAATAGAAATAACTTTGGTAATCCTAACCGACTTAAATCAGGAAACATTTAGTCTGATTTAATGTCAGACAATGGGGGAAAAAAAGAAACTTCTGGTTTCAAATGTAGTTTATATTCAAAGAGAAAAAATGAAACTGCAAAAAAAAAGAGGAAATAAGCTTTTTTCTATGTACTTCAGCTTCAGACATTTTGCTAAAAGTCAATTTATTATTATACATAACTGCAATATACAAAGTTAGACAATAAAGTGAAGCACTGCTTTCCTTCTGAATCAACAAAGCTTTTATCTAAACATTTATTTTTCTCCTCTGCATCAGTCACTGTTTCTTTTTTCAAAACCAAAGTCTGCATCACTTAAAACAGATTTAGATATTTCCCTACTCAAGGAAATGCGTTGGAGTCTCTTCTATAAGGCCAGAAAAGTGACTGACTGACTTCGTATTTGAACTGAATGTGGTATGTAAACATGACTATAAGATGAAGTTTGTATCCAAGTAACGGAGCTTTTGATTGTCAGACCGCATCGTCTTCGCACTTGACAACCGCTGCCAGGATAAACAGCCAATGGCTTCCCTCTGCTAGCCCTCTCCTGTCTCGACCAATCAGTGAAGTCAACTGTCTGCAGGGTTCTGTATTGGCTGGGTGACATTTCTTCGGGCTAAACTGAAGTTTGCCCTCCATAATGCGACACTCCCCCTCCTCTCGGATGTCTGACCTTCTCTTGCTCTCAGCATCCGTCTGTGCCCTCCCTCTAGCCTGCTGAGTTTTTTTTTCTGCTCTCTTGAGCCTGGCAACTAAAGAGATGTAGGTAGAGACCTTAACGTGTCTTGGGAATTCAAATATAGGCATTCAATTATTTACTTTTATTCAAAAATGCACAAAAATAAAATGCCACTATGCAACATCCTGTTTCTAATACGGTCCAAAAAAAATTGCAAAGTAGCAGGTGCTGCGTATTTAGGGCATCGAAAATCATCACAGACAGGTACCTCCAAACCCTGCATTGCAGTTCTGCAGTCCAGGCCAACTGAGTAAGAGGCAAAGCAGGTGAGTCAAGATTTCAGCCTCTAGGAAGGTCAGCCATCACAACACTCCTGCTCTTAACAAGGGGAAAGGAACTTTCAATGTGGACCACAGTACATCCACATCCTTTAAATAAGCTTAAGTACTCACTTAGATTATTACTTACTAAGAATATGCAGATAGTGAGATACTTATTAAGTTTGTCAGGGTGATGCTAAAGCTTAAACCAACCTGGGTATTAACTCTGATCTCAGACAGAGGCAGGTCCCTGAGACAGTTTAATTCCTCAGGATTAGAGCGGTAAATCTCAGACACGTGTAACAACCACAAAAAGACAGCAGCGGAGTAAGATGAGCAATGAGAAACCTATTACAAGACTCCTCAGAAAACTATTGTTAGTTAATTCATTCAGTGGATTTTTTTTTTTTTTTTTTTTTGAGATCTCAAAAGAGCACTCCAAACATGGCAGGAGCCTTCACAATGTCTTCACTTAACAAAAGCTGTAAAAGTTACAATTACAGATGCACAAACTCATGATACGTGCAAAAAGCACTGGCTAAAAAAAACAAGAATTAAACACTAAATCCTGGCAGCTGATCTGGTTTCCAGTCTAGATCTGGCAGATGTTCAAGAGATTCAAAAAGAAACAAAACATATTTTAAAGTTATTTGATCTTATATCAAATTACTTAACAGACAAGAGAAAAACACTGAAAATTAGCAAATATTTCTTAACTCTTAGTCACTGAAAAAAAAGAAGACCCAAGGAACGAGTATAAATCATGAATCAAAGTGGATGTTTCTTAATGCCAGCAGAGGGTGTTTATGAAATTGCTCGAAAGGATATTTTTAAATTGAAGGAGAAAAAGCTGGAACTCTGAGTATCAATGCTTCTTCTAATAGTAAATTACAAAATGTAGGAGTTCCTGGCTAATAAAAGCCTTTAAGACACATTCATGATCAATTTAAGAGTTTACCATGGACTCAATAAGTTAATTATATTTAAAACAAAACAATCGGTCGTGCATTTCCAGATCCAAGATTTAAAATCTTGACAAGAACAGAATCATTTGAGGTGCTGAAGCTACAGAAACACTACTGTTAACAAACAGGAGTGTGATCTGTGGTCATAATGAAACTGCTGGAAAAATATTGAAGAATTATTAAAACAGTGCAGTGAACAAACAAGTGCAAACAAGTAATCTAGATGCTTCAGATGTGTCATCACTGTTTTTTTTAAAAAAAGACATTTAAGTCACGAGACTTTGAGAACCACAATCAATTCAGCCACATAAACGGTGTCCAACCACTTCAGAGTCTGCAGGATCTTCCTGAATAGGTTTCATTTCCAGTTCAAACAATCTAATGGACAATTTCTAAAAATCAGCTCATCTTCTGCTCACTTAGCTGCACACAAAAATGAGAAACCTTTTGAATTTAGAAAAATTTCAGCTTCTAACTTTTGCATGCCACTTCATTTCTTGGACTTGTAAAAACAGGATAAAACATCTGGAGAAACAAAAAGGCCCATGATCACAGTCTGTCTTGCTGAATTATATTCCTCACATCAGGCTGCTAAAACAGGTCGTGCTGCATGATTGAACTCACGGAGGAAAGCACGTTCCTGCGCCGGGGTTTGAATGCAGCCTCACCACGTCACTTTCTGCAAAGAATGGAAGAAAGCGCGCTTGTGCAAACAAAACAAAACAAGCACTTGAGATCACACAGCACACAATGGAAGCCCTTCCCCTGGATGTGACCTCCACACGCGCTGCACAGCTGACAGAGGCGGCGGGGGGGTGGGGGGGGTGGATCTGTCTGGGGAGTTCTGCATCCCCTGCCAGGCTTTTGTTTTTCAGCTTGTTTAACCAGCACATCACACCAGTACTTGTGAAACACAAGGTCCTTTTTTGCTCAAGAATGCAGTCAAGTATAAATCCAAATGAGAGCGTTGACAGGGAAAGGTTTAAAGGTTTAATTGAACAATGTATATTTTTTTTTTATACACATCACACCTGCATTAACTTTTATGGATTTTTTCTCTTTTGCCACCACTATGCGTACGCCTCATGGAACTCATCATAATCAAGCTTCATCTTTGTGAGCCCTACAGTGGGACAGATCATTACGATGGCTTTAAATAAAGAGATTGCAAATATACCAGTGGATTTTTTTTTCTTAATGAGTTAAGAATAAGCAACAGCATATCACTAAACTGAAGCAAGAATATTCCTGCTCGGAGGGCATGACTGTATCTGGGATCAGATGGTGCTACATGCTAATGAGGGTACAAAACAATAGGTGGGCTTGCAAATTTCATGGCTGTTGACCTAAATGTTGGTATTTAAATTGACAGTTCCCACAGAAAACAGCTCGAGCCTGACAAGCTTTGCCCCTAAATAGTCGGGGATGGAGAGTCTTGTTCATCTTTCTGTAACCACCAGCATTTTTATGTCATCCTACCAAAAGGATTTGCAAAAAGAAAAAGAAACGATTAACTTTGACAGGATAACAAGGTGAGAAGAATTCAGGCAACTGTTGGCACGCAATGGCAGAGCAGCACCGCTCTGGCAGCACATGTGAAAAAACCTGAGCTGGTTTAGGGTATTGGGGTCAGGAAGCCATCATCATTAAGACTGTGTGACACTGATGCCAGAGTGAATCAGTGCTGTATGAATCAACATCCTCCAATGTGCTTATGACATAAAACCCAGCAACCCATAACCTGGTTAATCTTACTACAACTGTGAGTGCTGCTCATGAACATGGTTCCAAAAGAGAACCTTTCACCAACTCTGTTTTCTACTGACGCATGTGACGTTTACCCTGAAAGAAAGAACAGGACAGAATTTTCTGGCAGGCAGTACATTGGAGTCAAGAAACAAGCTTTTTCTTTTATCTCCCTCAAAATGGATGTCTTGTAGAAATTATCTAGCTTTTTTTTCCTACGACTATTTGTAAGTACAGTAAGTGTACTAAAAATATAATATAACATTTGAAAGCAAAGGCAAATTTCACTACTGACTTCAGCATGTTACATCTACACTATACGCCAAAAGTATTCTCCCACCTGCCTTGACTCACATATGAGCTTTAGTTCATCCCATTCCTAATCAATATGACATGGGTCCACCCTTTGCAGCTAGAACAGCTTCAACTCTTCTGGGAAGGCTGTCCACAAGGATTAGGAGTGTGTTTATGGGGATTTTTGACCATTCTTGCAGAAGTGCATTTGTGAGGTCAAATACTAATTTTGGCTGAGAAGGCCTGGCTCTCAGTCTCTGCGCTAATTCATCCCAAAGATGTTCTATCATGTTGAGGTCAGGACTCTGTTCAGGCCAGTCAAGTTCATCCACACCAGACTCTGCCATCCATATCTTTATGGACCTTGCTTTGTGCACTGGTGCACAGTCATGTTGGAAGAGGAAGGGGCCAGCAACAAACTGTTCCCACAAAGTTGGGAGCATCGAATTGTCCAAAATGTCTTGTTATGCTGAAGCATTCAGAGTTCCTTTCACTGGAACTAAGGGGCCAAGCCCAGTTCTTGAAAAACAACCCCACACCATAATCCCCCCTCCACCAAACTTTACACTTGGATCAATGCAGTCAGACAAGTACCGTTCTCCTGGCAACCACCACACCCAGACTCTTCCATCAGATATCCAGATGGAGAAGTGTGATTCATCACTCCAGAGAACGTTCCTCCACTGCTCTAGAGTCCAGTGGCGGCTGTTTTACACCACTGCATCTGATGCTTTGCATTGCAGTTGGTGATGTCTGGCTTGGATGCAGCTGCTCCACCATGGAAACCCATTCATGAAGCTCTCTACACTGTTGTTGAGCTAATCTGAAGGCCACATTAGGTTTGGAGTCTGCAGTGATTGACTCTGCAGAAATGTGGCAACCTCTTCCCACTATGAGCTTCAGCATCCGCTGACCCTGCTCTGTCAGTTTACGTGTCCTACCACTTCATGTCTGAGTTGCTGTCGTTCCCAAACATTTCCATTTCCTTATAGTACAGCTGACAGTTGACTGTGGAATATTTAGGAGCGAGGAAATTTCAGGACTGGATTTGTTGCACAGGTGTCATCCTATCACAGTTCCACACTGGAATTCACTGAGCTCCTGAGAGCGACCCATTCTTTCACAAATGTTTGTAGAAACAGTCTGCATGTCTCGGTGCTTCATTTTATACACCTGTGGCCATGGAAGTGATTGGAACACCTGATTCCTATAATTTGGATGGGTGAGCAAATACTTTTAGCAATATAGTGCATCTACCTGCGAGTCTCATTTCTGCATGTCTCTCCTCTGCTATCCATCTGGTAGTCAGGTTTTTGCAACATTTGATGATTTTTATTTCAGTTGCTGCTCTGAATTAAATCAATCCATAAATTCAAATACATGAGTTGATTTATTTTCTTGTTTTGACTGATACTTATGTTGTCCTTACCAACAGGTGCTTCTAACTGGCTTAACTTTTGTTTTATCACTCCAACCTGCCATTTACTGTGCCACAATTGCCACAAAAATGTAAGCATTTTGTCTATAAAGGCAAAAAGGGAAAAAGTCCATTATAATGTTATAATGCATACTGGAATACGCTTTGTTTGTTTATTTGGGTGTAGTCTGTTAGGAATTACTAATAAACTTCTGCAACACTGAGCTCTTTGTTTTGCAACTGCAGTAATATGCTGCCTTTATATGAGCAGAGATGGCAAACCAAGTTAAATCAGCCTGTTTTGTACAACAAGAATTTCTTCTACATCACTGGTCATACAGTTTTAAAGATGTACAGTTTCTTGTGAAAGATAAAGTACATTCCATCAACTAGAGCAGAAATGTAAACCAGAAAGGACACATTAGAATCCATATCCCAGTTATCAGGGCCCGGTCCTGTTTCCTCTCCCACTCCTCTGCTCGCTGTGTGGACTGAAATGGCCTTTAAAGATTTCAGACAGACAGGCACGTTAGCCCTGCAGTCTAAATGACCCTGGGTCTGTTTCCAGCCTCTCGTTAATGGCCAGACTGTCATCCTGATAACATCAAAAAGTGAAAAGGAAAGTGAAATACAGAGTTACTTCAGGATTCCCCCCCCCCCCCCTTTTAATCAATTTCTATGTGCACAAGAACAAAATTTTTGGCCATAATGAATTATTCTGAAATGGAAAGATGCAGCTGTTTTTTGTCAAGACAGATTTCAGTCTAGTTTAACAGTCAGTAAAGAAAGACATGTAATGCATGTTTTTAAGTTGACCTTTCCAAGGCATCTACTTTCTGAACACTAACCATAAAAGACAAATGTTTAGAGACAGATTCAGGATGGGGTTCAGGATGGATGGATAGATGGATGATGTTTACATTGACATAGTGAGGCTCACAAACTGTACGTCTTCTTGAAAAGGTGTAAGGGTTTGGATGCCAGTTTTTAAGTTGAACAGGAAGATGGACTGCTGCAAAGTCAGCAACAACTTTTTTTCTCAACAGCTTTTTCCCAACATTCATCTGCTTTAAATCACATAAGATGTGCTTCATTTGCTCCATAGCCATGTCTGAGCTCCATAAAGGAAATTAAGAAAATGAAGCTCAGCGCTGTAAACTACAGCGCTGCAGAGAAGAACCTGCGTTGCCACAGAGCATTGGACTGTAACTGCAAAGCAACACACAGAAAATAACAGTATAAACAGGTATAAATGCCGACAGCAACGTAGATCTTGTATGTAGGTTACATGTGCGGTTGCTACAGAGAACCACAAATCACACGTCAGGTGCTTCAAAACAGGCGTTTTGGATTGGAATAAATAAGAACGGTGAGGACTTACGCTTTAAATCTCCTGATTGTAATTACTGTGAAGTCACTTTCCTACACAAACAACTGCCTACAAAATACACTGCCATCAAACAATTTCGAGTCTTAAATTGTGACCGTCACATTTTGGACAGATTGGAGAACTAACATCCAGTACACCTTTTCCTGTGTGACTGGGTTGAATTGCAGGTTGGCTCCTTCATCAGGACGTCCTTATTTTTCAAGAGCTGACGCAGTTTCCTAAAATCTTAATTCAGTGTCTGTGGCAGGCTGTGGTGTAACATACACAATTAAAGGATGTTTACTGCTCATAACAACTTTTTTTTTTTCCCCTGGCACACAACCTTTGGGAATGTCAGAATATAATAAATCAATTATTTCCTCAAATAACCCACTATTTATCAATGGAAAATAAATGGAATTTTCACTATGTGTAACATATTGATCAGTGTAGTTTTAATATCAATGTCACACACAGGCTGTCTTCGCTCTGTGTGGTGGGTTCACATAGAGCTGAAGGCTAAATCGAGTAAAAGGCAGGAAGATGCTCTGGACTGAATCCAGCGTTCCCTATTAGCATTGCTCTGACAAAAAAGGTCACTGGATGGCCAGTGTGATGTCCTTCATGTGTTCATGGGCTGTCTTTAAAAGCAAGTGTTGGAGTCGGCCAAAGGTACACGTGATGTTTTAACACTGAGTGCACACTGTATTAAAATAAAATATCTCAACGAGACACACTTCCTCACCTTGCAGTGACCTGAACTGAAACTGACCTGAAAGATGAAAGTCAAAATATATTTTGGACTCTTTGGGCAAACTGGATTATTGTCAGCTGCTCTGCACAGTAGGATAAGTGGACAGGCGGAGAGACTGGGGATAAAGGGAGGTGGAGGAAGCGCTGGCTTACAAATATGAGGATCAGGGCAGAAGCTTGGTCGCATTTCAACATACCTTTCTGTGATAGCACAGGGCTGGAGTCAACTCTTTTCTCTTTATCCTTCATTTCTGCTCTTGTTTGCCAACAGATTTCACTACTAATTTCTCATCTGTGCTCACAGAAATGTTGATGTGACAAGGTGTAGAGAGTTAGTTGGAGCCCAGTTTTCTGTTTTAGGATAGGATTTACCACAACATCAGCATACCTTACTGTGTGTGTTACATTCCCATCAAACATCCTCACACTGATTTACATAATTACTTCTCTTACGTGCACCTTTCTTTGCTAACTGAAAGCAAACATGTTAGAAAACAGTAAAAGTCCAATATATAGAATTAAGGTTTATCAAGCAGAGAGGGTGATGCCTGAAAACGCAAAAGCAGGAGGAATTTGGAAAGTATACAACCAAAATGTTCAACCTCTTCCTTCGAACAACCACCGGAAAGCATCGTCTCCAGAATCACGCTTCCAGTATGTCCAGAATGCCCACTTGCATGGCCTGGAGTAAACATGCCTGTCAATATGAGGGTGATCATGTTGATACGTGTGCATCTCAAATCTGGAAGCAGATGGTGGTGAAATTATCCAAGACATTTCAGTCCTGCTTGTAAAGCATCAAATGAATGTGACAAAGCTCAGCTTTAAGCTTTCAAAGACCATTTCCACCTAAAAAGAAACGCAATGAGCCCCAAGGCCCCACCGAGCCCCAGAAAACCTGAACTAGGACCAGCTGCCCATGGCAGCTCCGACTCCAGAGACTGCAACAAAAACTCCTGGAGCCAACAGCTGAAGAACTGCCAAAAAAAAATCACTTTCTACCATCCATCACTGAATTCGGTCTTACCTTTTGTCACCATCAGCCATAATTATAAAAGTTGCATTATATCTTTCTCACGAATTTGATAGCACTATTCTTTGCCATAGTTCATGACAACATAGCCTAAAGTTTGAGGCTCTCTTTCTGCTCATTATGTACTATATGGTTAGCTAACTATTTGATTAAGTATTAATCAAATAGCTATTTGAACCATTTGTTCCTTTAAAATATATGTACACATGAAAATATGAAACCTATCTACCAAACAATTATGAAAGAGTGCAGGTGTGATATGATCTAGCCTACATCAGTGTACAACATAGGCAGACAGGATCACTGGAAGCCAGCAATGATGTTTGGTCAAGGCATCATACCACCTGAACCATATGTGGAAAGATAAGAGGAAAACTACCCATCCAACAGAAACACAGCCACCATGGCATCACTTTTCAGTCCCTTCTGTTCCTCTTATTGTTAAAATATAAAAACCTTTTTTTGTTGTTGTTGTTTTTGTGGCTCTAGTGAAACCTCTGTACGTGGGGCACCTGCTCAACCAGGCGAATCCAGACAGTAAAAACTGTTTTAACTAAAACAAACATACAAACAAAGAAAATCTCCCTGAATTGATTGCCTACAAAATCATTTAAAAGTTAAAAAACAAACAAAATAACTGTATTGGAGGAAAAAAAAAAAAGTCCAAATAACCAAATTAACTCGTATGTAAAACAAATCTGGTTGATTTGTTTATTTAAACACTACACTACCGCCTGTTTCATTACAAAGAACTTTCTCATCTTTTCCACAATTTCTACAGTTATCTTAATTCAAGTTCCAGTCAGTTTTACTTAGAGAGAAAAAAAAGAAAAAAGTGCAACAACTCAAATGTTTTCCAAAATTAATGAATGCATGTGTTCAATAATGAAAAGACAGAAATCTTATTTTCCGCCTGCCCAGACAGCTTTGAGATGTAAAACAGGGTTTTCTCTGAAAAGCAGCAGCTGACTCTTCTGGCTCCGATAACCAGGATCTACAATTGACAGTCAGTCTGAAGAGCAGCTCTGGGTCCAGCCGAGAGAGTGGACAGAAGTGTATTGTGCAAAGAAAAAAACCAAAACACTCACTCACACTTACAAATCTATGAACACACGCCCAGAAACACACCTGACAGCTGCACTTTAACCCTTCCTTCCATCTTACGGTGTTAATTATCTGGTGCTGACCCGCATGCCAGTGGGGGGCTTCAGTATGTGTGTGTGTGTGTGTGTGTGTGTGTACATGTAGGAGGGGGTTGGGGCTGCAGCGTCTGTGGACCAGGTGGCTGGGACCTCTCATTTGATTTTGGAAGAGCAGATGGTAGGACATTTGGAGTGTGTGTGTCTGCATATGTTTATGGGTGTGATTGAGTGAAGAGCCTTACAAATGCTTTTCATAGAATCAAGTTTTGCTTAAACAGTTTCAGAGTAGAGTTGATTTGACGTCATGATCAGTTGAGAGAACTGCTGAAGGATGTCGCACCCAATTATACCAAGTAGAAAAGTAGAGAAATTCCATGACAAATTTATGGGGAAAAAAGCTTCAGTCCGGGTTAAAATACACACTCCTTGACTTAAACTGACTTATGGACAGGGCATCATCAAGTGTCCAGCTCTGGTCTCAGGATCAGGTTACAGGCTTGTTTGTGAAACTTATAAATTGGATTTAGTTTAATTCCAAACAAGTTGAAAGCAATTAGTGCACTCAAACCTGCTGAGACCTAGTCATGCATTCTTCCTTGCATGATGTAGCATAAGATGCCTGGGAAGAGCAGCTGGCCTACATGACTCAGAGTGTTTGAATACTCTGAATCTTTTCAATAGAGACACATCAAGACTTTGTCAGAGATAGTGGAATGAATTATTCACAAAAGAGAATATTAGTACAGTAATTCACAGCTCTGAATCACACTATTTTACTTTACTACTTAGTTTCTGAATACATCAACATGATTTACCCTACTGAGGGTATATGGCCACAGTTCACAAACTGTCTTAAGTGCTGAAAGGTTTCACAGTCACAGAGGGAGTGTAAAGAGGAGCATGATTCACAACAGTAAGCTTCAAGCCAAGATAACGTATAAAAGTACAATAATACTCTGTATTATGACCCTAACAAATCATCACAAGTTGTGATCTCAAACTTCCCATGATGATTGGGGTGAAAAAAAGCCTCCATTTTTCTCTTGCTCTACATCCTTGTCCTCTCTTCTTCAAGTAATCTGAATTGAAGGTCTTTTCTGATTATAACTCTTTGGAAATGTGGCTTATGACACTTTAGACAATGACGGCAATTATTTGTGCTTTTCCATTCACAAATGCAGCCAGCAGTTTATTTTCTTACTTTAAGTCTCTATCAGATAGTCGGTCTTCATTTTTCCCCCCTTCTGATGTTACCATATCATAAAAACATGCCCTTATCGCTACAGAGTCAGTCAAATGGCTTTTTGATTTTCTTCTCTTTCAGAAAAAAAAAAAAAATTAAGGTTGTCGTCTGTTGATAAATGCTTTTGATTTGCAAACAGAGTGCAGAATACGACTTCTTAAGCCTGAGACGGTGGAGGTATAACAACATTAAATAGTTCAGGAATTTTGTATCCCATTATTTTTGAATTGTTGAATTGTTGGATCCAGAAAGAAACAACAGAATGATATCTGCACTGTGTTATCACCCATCTGCCACACCGTTCACTAAATAGTTGGCATCAATCACTGAAAAACCTATTTCCGGGGGACCGTTTCTATGTTTCCAATAATTATTTATGAAATCTGCCAGATGAGACCTTGATATAAATCTTTCACGATTAGGAACACCATGTGTTCAAACTGATCTGGTCACTTAATACCTGGAAACTCTTAAATTTCAAATAGAGGTATTAATACAACCGTGTCCCAGATGGATAGAATTATAGCACCAACAGTCTCACATGGAAAAAGCTATGAACTCTTATGAGGGTTTAACTCCGCTTTGCTGAAATGGAAGATCTAACATATACTGTATAAGGATGATTAAATAGACTAGAATAATCTGGACAAAATTTATAAATCACAGTGATTGTTGGAGATAAGCTTATCTTTCCAACTCCATCTGGTTCTCATCTAAATGTTTCACTTCCAACTGTCATGGTACAACATACGATGGTTGCAACTGACATGATGTGTTTGGATAGAAGTGTTTATGCAGTAACTACCAGAGATGTGTCTTCAAAACAAGTATTCATCAGACTTACCTGCTTGCCCTCTAAAGTGTACAGTCTTCTCACAGCTCCGGAGTCTAACTTGATAGCATCCGTGATGTCAGTGAGCACCTGCTCAAAGGAGTGCGCCGTTTTCTTATTGAGCAGTATACGAACTGCTTTGCGGGGTTTGACGCCGCTGCGGATGACTGTGACTAGCTTGGGTTTGATGAAGTCCTTAGATTCACGTTGCAGCTCGTTCTTTAGAGGGATCAGAGAGGACAGGGAGCGCGATGTACCCATCTTGCTACCCACCGACCAGTTGGGGTTAACGTTCCTGGAGTAATCCACGCGTCGAAAGGGTTCATTGGAGGCACACACATAGCTCTCACCTGCAGAAACAAATGGGTAATACAGCATTTTGTTTTTGTTTTTTTAAACAGTACCATAACAGCCAAAGTCATAATGCATTACAATTGGTGTCCAGCAAGATGTGGCAGACACTCCTTCACTTGAGAGGTGTGATCTCAACATCAACAGTCTGACATCACATGAAACGGACAGAAGCAAGAAATTTAGTCACAGACTGGAAAATTTCTCCAGTTTTTGAACAAACCTTCCTGCCAAGAACCTTAAAAACTATGAAATTGTATACAAACTTTAACATTTTATTTTGTATTTTTCAAACAACATGTAGAAAGAATTATAACTAATATGAGAGTGGACAATGCTGGAGTTAAATATATCCAAATAATTGAAGGGACTTAAGTCATTTGTCTAAATTATTTCAGTACTTAACACAGCAAAGAGTTAATGCTCTTCAGCTCAAACAAACAGGCACATTGAGGGACACTGTAAAACTGTCCTCTCTCCCTCTCAGCTGCTGATCGGCTGAACTGGCCTTCCTCCAAAGCAAAGCATTTTGCTTTATCTGCCGACATTCCATTTGAACACATTGACACACAAATATTTCCCCTCTGAAACAAAGCCCTGTAGCAAGTCCAGGGCCTTGGTCTGCAAACGAAAAACCACCAGCAGCAATTTGTGGTGATTGTCTTGAAGGCCGGGTGCTGGATCTGTGATCCTCTCTGGCTTTCTGCTCAGCAATTTGAGCAGTTAGAGAGGGAAAAGGAAGGACTGTTTCTCCTCATGCTGCATCTTCTTTAACAAAACTAAGCATCTGTAAACTATCCCTCTCAGATCTTCATCAAGACAAGTACACAGGATCTTGAGCATAAGGCCAAATGAGACAGTGTGTCTCATGACGCCAGTTTTTGTTAAGCGTGCAATTAACCACAGGCTAATTAGAAGGCTGGACACAGCTGGGACAGAGCTGTGGCTCCACGTGGAAACAAAGTAAATTACAGCTGAGGTTATCATTTGTCACTGGTAAAAAAGATAGATTGCTAAAAAGCCCTCAGATGGCTCTTGATGACGAGTCTATTCCCTGATGTCCCTCTGTAAATGTGACAGGGGCGACCCACCACTGGCTGTTGTCCTTCTGACAACAGATGAGGTCAGCATTGACAGAGCAGTCTAACCAGTCCAGCAGTTTTTATTGCAGTGGTCTCACAGCTGACACCAATCCAAAAGCAGTTATGTCAGTTAACAGTTTGTTTGTTTTTTCGCTGTCACAGCAGGAAAACACACTTGCAATGTTCCTCAAAATGTTCACAGGTTTAATAGTAATTAAGGCTGATCCAAGGGGCAACAACCAGTTTTCAAAGTTGAGGCCGCTGCAGAAGTAGGTTAAGTTTCAGTTCATCAAATAACCACTAAGGCTCTGTGATTTCATTAGCATCACAGGTTAGCATGACCTAAGCTAAACCAGAATAGCTGGTTTGCCATATGTAAAGTAAGCTCAGGTATGTTACATTTTACAGCCAGGTTTCTTCATTCTGCTCATTTGCCCATTTTTGGATTAACTGAGGTTGGACAGAGTCATCTCCTGCAAAAAAAAGGGGCTTTAGAGCCACTCTTTGGAAACCTCTTAGTAATGTCACTGTTCTCTTTATACATTCTACAATGATGATCAAGTTGTTTTTAGTGCGTCAGGGTGAATCCATTCTCTGGTTGTATCAGCTTGAGTTTAGACATTAAAAGAAAAAAAAAAACACACAGTGACAAGGGTGTGTTGAATTTGGAGACACCCAAAGCATCATTCCTCATTGAGTGTTAAATCCAAGATTGAGAGTTTTAGTTTGGAGCCATACTGTGTGAATAAAATATAAGAAAGTTAACCTTAAATAAGAGTCCTATTAAATGGGATATATTTATTAAAAAAAAATAACCATTATCAAAATGATTTAAAAGTCCAAATTCCTAACAGAGCAATGACGAATCTTAGTAACATGATTTGATTATTGGTTGACAGTCTGATTCTATGGAGATGGTAAAATTTAACTAGTTCTAATTTCAGGTTCAATGTCATTAGAAGCTGTGGCATTTAAGTCATAATGCCAGATAGAATAACCCTCTGGGCACATTTGGGAGCCTATAAATTAACTACAAAAGCTCTATATCTACATCCAGAGGGGTTTTTTTTTTCTTTTCCCAAACGCAGTAGTTCAAGCTAACTCGTTGGTTCAGTAATCCTATCCAGTCATGAGGGGCACAAATGTGAATGGTGCTTTATTGGGTTTCCACACAAAAGAGTCCCAACAGTCCCAGCAATCAATGCACAGAGAGCTGAGCTGTGCAGTAATGTCATCTCTGTTTCCATTAGGTGGGTGAGTAGTAGACACTGCTTTTCAGCCCAGCTTTAAACTGAAAGATGAAGAAACGCCATAACTAAAATTTTAAATCAGATTACCTTAAAAAGACCTGCTCAGCCAAATCACAAATTGAATTTTCAACAACAATTATCAGCTCAAATTCACAAAATAAAATATAAACCAGGAATTGACGTGTCAGAAGTAAAGTCAGTGCATCAAAACAACTTTTGCACAGTTTTCCAACCAGTCATGCCACATAATTTAGATCAGGCACTGGCCTAAATATTCCCTGGTTTCTCAGGGGAAGTGTTACAGGAAATGAGTGTAGCCAAGAGACTAAAACTTAGGAGGATGCGAGACAAAAATAGTCCAGTATATGAAAAGATGACTGCAATAAGAGGTCAGTGGATTCTTGGTCTGTGTGACCAAGCAGTAACCACTTGAGTTGAAAGGGCTGTAGGCAGGTCAGTGCCTGAGGGCTTGACATGACGATTAACTAATTACTGACATGTCACTGTCCCTGCCAAGAGAACAACATGAAACATTTAAAAAAAAAAAAAAAAAACTGTTTTAGAAGCTGTCTAGACTTCTGACTAAGCATCAAAATTAAATAACTGATCATACAACATATCTGGACATGCTGCAGACTGATGTATTCACATATGAATTGTTAGAATTAAATATATATACATACACCGGAAACCCAAGGGTAAGAGCAATGTAAAAAAGATTTAAAACAACCAGTAAGTGCTTCCAACAAGCATGCACGCACACACACACACACACACACACACACACACAGAGGTACACAGCCTTTTCAACACCCAAATAAGCGTGCAGATGCACAGAATGAATGAGTGATCGACTGACAGAGCTTTGTGCTTCAAGCTGCACTTAGGAGAGTGTGTGCTTGTTAACTTGCATGGCACTGGCTCAAATAAGTCAGGGCACTTCTGTCAATGCATCTAAAGATGTTGAGACTTTGAGTCAATAAGAATTTTGAACAAATAACCCAATAGGCTTAAGGAGGCTATGCATAATTTTGGGCAAACTGTGGTCGTTTAATCAGCCTTACCCTCCACTAACTCATCCAAGCTGGTGATCTTCCTGCTCCCGTCCAACGTGTATAACATCCGGACTCCTTGGGGGAGGCTGACATTGTCTGACAGAGACCGCGTGAGCTCCATGAGTAGAGCATCCAAGGACCTGAACCGGTCGTTAGACACAGCATACACCAAACCTTTGAAATATTTGTCTCCATTGCGATAAAACCGCACTTTTCTGGCTTTTTTCTCAGAGGTGAGAGACTGGAGAGTGCGTGTGCGGTAGAAACTTGAGTGCGCACTGTGCGCAGGGCTGGGGATCAGACCGTTGCCTTTGGAGCCGGAGTAAGACCCGGAGCCCGAGTTGGTTTTGTTGTCCTGTTTGGCTTCTCACGCTCCTCGAAGTGTTCAAATTCGATATTTTTGCTGAGAGACATCCCTCTCCTCGTTTTAGATTAAATCCCCGCAGAAAACTTTATCGGAAGAGTTGAGAGCTGGTTGCGTCCTGGACCTATATATATAAAAAAAAAAAAAGGGGGTGTGCGTCTCGCCTTCCTGTCAACACTGATTACTTACAGCCGCACAGGCTGCTAGAAATCCACGCATTTAAACGCATATCCCAAATGAGACTCAAGTCTAGATTTCCAAAACTGGCCAGATGAATTAATTTATATACCAACGGGGGGGGGAAAAATCCAAACGCATTTCAGTTAAAGTGCTTGTCCAGTTGACGGGGTCTTGAAGAGCTGTTTGGCAGAAATCGCAGTGGATCCGTTATCGTTTAAAGACCACGTTATTTGGCAAAAACGCTTCAAAACAGCAAACTCACGCCACGTCTTTCCCGCATCCTTTATCTAACTGGCAGTCCGAGCAAGCTGTCAGATCAGCGGGCGATGAGACGGAGGGAGCAGCCTTCCACCCCCTCAGGGTCCTAATGCTCACCCAGTTCCCTGACATAGCCACGACCCCAAAAATCAAGCTGAAGTATGTTTAGAATGGATAAAAATGCCACTGTAAAAGCTTGAAATGTAATACAGCTGATGTAGTGGGACTTCTTTGCTCTTTGGAGGTTATTTATCTCACAACAACCACTAAAGAGCAACACATTTTCAACTGCACACTTGCTCAATAAAAGTGAAGCCAAACGAAGGTTGTGAGCAATGCTACGCTTCACTATGATTCAGTAGCTTATTGATCCATCTTCAGCAATGACTCAATGTTTTCTTTACTACAACAGGTTTCTCAGGTCGTTTTGGGCCATTTGCAACATTCCGTCAATTCACTGAAGTTTTAAAGGCCTTTGCTTACCAACCCTTTATTATTAACCCCACCACACACACACACACACACACACGAGAAGAGGGAACAATTCATTTTTTTTCCTCTGAAGTTTTAATCACTTAAATTGATGGGCCAGTATTGCCATTTCTTCACCGTTTCTGTGCCTGTAACAGAATGCGAACATTGAATTCAATAACAAGATACAATTGGTTAAAATTGCCCAAATGCCTGAAACAGATTTTACCAACCTACCTGTTTGAGCTGCTGAGGTTTCTTTGTATGGTGGCGTGGATTCTGGGGCAGGTAGTTTGGCCTCTGGGGCAATTGGATCTGGAAGCCTGGTTGCTTTGCCTGATAGCGTGGTCTCTGAGGCTCCTGTTGGGGGACCTTGGGCAGGTGAGGGGGCTGCTGCTGCCACACCTTTGGCAGGTAGGGGGGCTGCTGCACCTGAGGCTCCTGTTGGGGCATCTCGGGTTGGTAGGGGGGCTGCTGCGGAGGAACCTGGGGCACCTTGGGGGGGTAGTAGGGCTGCTGCTGCGGCACCTTGGGAGGGTAGAGGGGCTGCTGCTGGGGCACCTTGGGGGGGTAGAGGGGCTGCTGCTGGGGCACCTTGGGGGGGTAGAGAGGCTGCTGCTGGGGCACCTTGGGGGGGTAGTGGGGCTGCTGCTGGGGCACCTTGGGGGGTAGTGGGGCTGCTGCTGGGGCACCTTGGGGGGGTAGTGGGGCTGCTGCTGGGGCACCTTGGGGGGGTAGTGGGGCTGCTGCTGGGGCACCTTGGGGGGGTGGGGGTAGTGGGGCTGCTGCTGGGGCACCTTGGGGGGGTAGTGGGGCTGCTGCTGGGGCACCTTGGGGGGGTAGCGGGGCTGCTGCTGGGGCATCTTGGGGGGGTAGTAGAGCTGCTGCTGGGGCACCTTGGGGGAGTAGCGGAGCTGCTGCTGGGGCACCTTGGGCGGGTAGCCGTGATGCTGGGAAGCCTGGTAGCTGGCCTCCATGGGTAACAAACTCACATAATGACTGGGTTGATAGTCAGCAACCAGCATGTCCTCATTTCCATACTCCTTTTCAGTTGTAGTACCATAGGCTATAAAGAGGTAAATATTTTAGTTTTCACTTTCAAATCAGGAAAGTTTTATAAAATGAATGAACATACCTTTTACTTCATGCTTTTTAACAGCAAGCAAGGACACGAGTAGTAATCTGGAAATCATATCTAAATTAGTTTGCACATTGACAATGGAATTCAAAAGTGCAGCACAGGCTGCTTAACATAATGTTTAGAATCACCTTGTAACAAATCCCATAACTTCACTCAGAACACCAAGTTCAGTTACTTCTGTCAGCTGTTATTGAATTAAATAACCAAACCTAATCAGAAAACAAGAGACAGCAAGCTGTTCCTGAGGCTTTTTATACTAGTTAAAGACCCAGATCTAGTCAAATTAACTGGACACATGTGTTATTAGTTAAAGGTAGGCGGAGCCCATTATCTTAAAGGAGTCTCACTTCAAGGCAGCTGCCAGAAAAGCTATTTGGGAATGTTTTTCTCTGATTTTAGAAAAGATATGAGATTACTTTCTTCAGCTGCTTTCAGTTGTTCCATCAAGTTCATTCAAGATGATCAAGGCCTGCAGAAAAATTATTACTTTCAACAACATGCTGGGTGGATTTATGTCTCATATATCCCTTGTTATATTTTTTATTACTTGAGGTGTTTTCCCTTTTTTGAAACCAGGCACATCTGATCAAACAGTTGTTTAATTTTGTTATTTGATTAAAAAATATGATGTTTTTCACATTTGTGAGAAAGATAGCAATAAACAAAATTCCTGATTTACACTGAGTTGAATAGTAGTTTATAAATCCACAAATGCAAATTATATTTGTGAAGTATAATAAAGCTTTTCACCTCTTATCTAAAAAAGTATTTTACTTCAAACTGACTGGTGAGGAATTTATGATATATAAACAAAGGTTGGCCAGGCGGCGTAAACAATTTAGAGGTAGAGGTTCAATAGCTCAAATGTGGGTTCAGTGATTTCAAAACATACATTTCCCAACAATATCGTGTACGCCTAAATCAACAGTCAGAATCCAAATCTGATATAGCACCACTTCACTTCAAAAATAAACTCAATACACTTTATACAAAAAGTAATTCAGCCCAGTTCCATACATTCCCATTATAATCACATTAACTCACATACTGTGAATTTTTTAGCAACAGTTTACAAGCCTGAAACTCACCAGCCAGTTAGAAATTAAGACTTCTTCCAGCAGTGGCGTGCACAGATAGACACCAGGTGGTGCTAGAGCACTTGCCCGTTGCCCTCTGGACCAAGTAGGTGCCCTCCTCAACGTTAGTTGTTTTTTTTTTTTTAAATAAAACATTAAACACACACACTCGCCCCGCCCCATCTCTTCGTTTGTCAACGTGAATGCGCAGAGCGGACCCAAATGCGAGTCCCAGCAGGATTGGACTGTCTGCAGAGCTGCAGAGTGTAGAGGTCTTCGGAACAATCCGACAACCTGAAAACCTGAGGTTCCGACCCGACCCAAATCGGGTCTCGGGTCCATTCAAAAGACGTGACTCCGGGTTCGGGTCGAAGTCAGTAGTTAGTCTCGGGTCCGGTCGGTGCTCTTTGACGGGCTGCGGTCCGTGTTTACCCGAGAGAGTTATAGATATTGGCGGTGGCAGCCAATGTCAGGACTCGGGGCAGTTAAATTAATTATTCATTAACGTGGCATATTTGTCATGAAACAATCGTGTTGCTGTAGCGTCTTATTACCAATATGCCTGGCAGCTGTGAAGCACCACAGATCGGCAACATGGCAACGCTGGATGAGAGAAGATATTCACGACACGTCCTGTAGGTTATCAGTGTTAGCAGTTTCTACAAACAGCATATGTATCCACAGAGAAAATAACGATGTGGATTTATTGTTGTTTACATCACGTAGCCTATGTAGCAACTGAACCGGGTAGAAGAAGACAACTTGAGGTAAGAAAGTCAAGTTTTATTCAACGCTAGACAACTTTTAACATAAGCAACTATAGGCTGTATTGTCTTGGTTCTATTTGGGTAACTGGGTTCGGTTCGTGGTTGGAAACTAAAGACTCGGGTCGGGTCAGTTCCGGGTCCAAATATTGCGGGTCCGTTCGGGTTCGGACTCCTGAACTTATGATAATAGCTTGGGTCGGGTCGGTTTCGTGTCGAATTTTCACGGGTCGATTCGGGTTCGGGTCCATGAAAGTGGACCCGTGAAGACCTCTAGCACAGTGTACTGACCTACCAGCCACCACCAGGTAACACATAAATGAATCGAGTGTATTGTTTGCCCCCTAAGCCTCAGTTGCCAAGCTATAAGCTATGAGGTGCATTTATTTGTCTCTGTTGTGAAGTAGCCTGTCTCATACAGTGCCAAACAGCCGAGCCTAAATTAGCCGACTGCTCACCTGCTTAACAAGCTAGATGCTAGCCATAATAATCAACGCTTTGGGTCGCTTTGTGGTCCCAAAGCGTCATTATCAGACTACCTGGGAATGAGAACCGCGTGGAGTCAATCTTTCCTCCAGAGTTAGCCCACTCTGTGTTAGAGTCTCAAGTCTGAACTAGTTTGAACTACTTTGTTTCAATATTGTGTGGAAATGTGTTGATTTCTAATGGTTATTTGTTTTATTACAATGTTATTAAGATATTGAAATAAATATGCCATTACGTAAAATATGTGCTTGTAATGTTTTTTTTCTTCCAAATATCAGACTGCTATAAGGCTTCTACACGGCACGTGTGTGCCCTTATTTTTCACTGAGCACCTGCCCCCCAAAATGTCTTTGCATGCCACTGTCTTCCAGATAGGTGAAACAGCTTCACGAGCCAAGAAAATAAGTTGTCTTGATTTATTATGCTATTAATATGGAAGTTGCCCAACAATTTTTGTCTGATGAAAATATGTTTGGGAAGAAATTCGTTGAGTCTATGCTTTGAAGCAGGGCCGGCTCTACCCACCCCGGTGCCCCCCCTCTGAGCCCACTGCAATTCAATGACAATTGATATCTTCTCATCATAGACATAGACAGCACCGATGCAGTGCATTTCACATTAAAGGTGGGGTAGGTGATCTTTGAAAAAATGGTTCCAGCAATCCAACTCAAGTGAGATTTTGAAAATACACACTCCCTCCCTCCTCCCAAAGGCTCCCCTCCTCCATACGCCTCCTCCTCTTCAGCTCACCCCTCGAGACCACGCCTTTACACGATTCACAACTACATGAACCGCAGGGAGGGAGGGGTGGGTGGGAGTGCATTGATATTTGATGGACGTATTAGGCAGCCAATGAAAGTAATGATGATCACTATTTTGATTGGTCACAGTTTTTCTCTGATTATACCCTCTAGACTGGACCAAAACGTTTCGTTTTTTTTGCAAACATTTTATTTCAGTGGGTGCAATGGGAATGTGAAAAGGTTTTCAGGCAATATTGTAAAAAGTGCTTCAAAAAAAGAACACCTACCCCACCTTTAAACAACACAGAGAACAGCCAGCAGAAAGCTGTGTTTTATTGTATTTTTTAAAAGGAAGCCAGATACACGAGTGAACTGATCATAGCTGGCCCATCCCCAGCTGACCGGTGACGCATGCAGATGATTTGGCCTCTATTTTGATCCCTCTCATAATTTATTAATCCTTCTTAGTAGCTATCAGTGTGTTTTATAATTTTTTTTAGCATGTTAAGTTGGCATTGCCCATGCCCAAAGTCCTTCTCTGGCATTAATGTTACTTCAACATAGCGAGCTCAAATAAAAGGTCTTCACACAAAACGGCATAAGAAAAGAGAAGGCATTAATGTTACCTTTATATTGCGACTTCTTCTCCTCCTCCTCTTTTCTTCTCTTTCTGTTCTGCGCACCCGAGGGCTTGGACGGCCTTTTCATCTCGCAAATTACACCTGTCCGAGATCATCTTCCACTTGATCTGCCCTGACCTGACCTCTGATCCGCGCATCATGATCCGGACCCAATAACGACACGTGCTCACACATAATTTAGGAACATGTCACTGTTTATTTGTAAGGTTAATATGTACTTTTTTCTAAACAGAAAACACTAAGTGAGGGAGCCAGTGGGCATAGAAAATTATTTTCCCTCAAGGTCAAGGGGGACTGGCGGCGTGGCGGCGCCCCTCCAGCAGATGGCGCCCTAGGCGGCCGCCTATATCGCCTATGCCAAGAGCCGGCCCTGCTTTGAGGAATGTAAAAACATAAATACTTAAGATGTCTTGTCTCTCGAATGCCAGCATGAGCCTCCTGATTCAACCAGATTTCTGTGAAACAAATCTGACAACCAAACATGTGACTTAAACATGAATAAGAGAACTTACATTTAAACTAATGTAATGTTTTCTATTCTAAAGGTTGTGTGGTGATCAACACTGTTGCCTCACAACTAGAAGGTTCTGGTTCCAGCAGGGGCTTTTGTGTCATGGTTGATGTTCTCCCTTTGGTCGTGTGGGTTTTCTCTGGGTACTCAGTTTATGTAGGACTCCCACAGTCTGTTAGGTTTTACTGGAGGTTCTAAATTGACTTAAACTGGCTGAGTGCATGATTTTTAATCTCTTTGTACATTATGATGGACTGGTGACCTGTCCAGGGTATACTCCATCTACCACCTTGCTTGACAGCTGAGATAAGCTAAATTTCTTTCATATTCTCTCAGGATTTTCAGGTTACTGATTCCCAATTTTGATGTTTACTTTTGACCAGTCTTTGTGGGTTTGCTTTGAATGTACTAGTCATGTTGGTAATCTAACATGGAATGCCTGTGGTTGCTTTCCTTACATTTGTTCCAGAAGCTTTCAGCCAAATTCTCTTTACCCATGTCCAAGTCTAAACAAGTCAGTGGGATACACACATTTTGGGTTCGTAGCATACAAGCAGAGATAAAGGATCATCAATACTTACCATTGTAGAGATAAGCACCATTCTGTTTAGAGAAAAGCAAACATCTGTTTACCCACTTATTTGGTAGGTTAGAGCAGTTAGTTTAATTTTGAATTTTCCATTTAATATCGGTCCTCACATCAAGCAGCCTTAAATCAAGATACAGACCGAGCCTACAGGAGACTTGCATGACAAATGGAACCTAATGTGGAGGAAAAAAAAAAAAAAAAAAAAAAAAAAAAAAAAAAAAAAAAAAAAAAAGCTTTACAAGTTGGCATAATAGCACATTTTAAGAGATGCCCATCTATAGTATAGCTTTTGTCATTTTGTAAGGATATATTTGATGGATCAAATACTAAAGAGCCAGGTGTTAGCATTCCTGCAGGCTTTACACCCAAACCCCAGCAAATAAACCAGCCTTTGAGACTCAGGTTCAATAAAAATTTGGGAAGAACCCCACCTTGCTTTAGGATCAAGATTATTCAAGGAGACCTGCACATCTCTAATTGCAGGTAAGATTACTCCCTTTCCCTGTAAATGCTCAGATGTCTTCCTTTTTGAAGACCAACTGAAATGCACCCAGCAACATGAAATGTGCCATTTTGGCATGTTACAGGGTTGGTAAAATCTTAGAGCTAATTTTAATTGCAGCTATGTCTTAATGAAGACATCCTGAATTCAATATTTCCACTGTCCTCAGTGCAATAAACCCTTTGGTAGTTATGAAGAGAGACATTTGCAACTCTGAGCTTCTGAATTCTAGCATATTCAAGTCCTGTAGCACCACTTCGAGGGTGAGCTCAATGCAGTTTCAGAAAAAAAAAGCACAGCCAAGTCAAAGTTTCAGGTGGACAACTTTATTTTGCCAGACCACTATAGTAGTTCCAAGCCCTCACTGATGCTGTAAGAGATAGGAGACATCTCAAATCTAGCAGACTTAAGTGGGTTCACAGAAGTCCAAATTTAACCAACCTGTTCTGCCTGGTGGAGCTTCTAGGACAAGGCCCTTGGCTTCTGGGGCCTCTGGATTTGGAAGTCAGGCCCCTTTGTCCGATAACGTGGCCGCTGCTGGGGGACCTTGGGCGCCTTGGGTGGGTTGTCGGGATCCTGCTGGGGGACCTGCGGCGCCTTGGGTGGGTTGTCGGGATCCTGCTGGGGGACCTGCGGCGCCTTGGGCGGGTAGCCGGGACCCTGCGGCGCCTTGGGCGGGTAGCCGGGATCCTGCTGGGGGACCTGCGGCGCCTTGGGCGGGTAGCCGGGACCCTGCGGCGCCTTGGGCGGGTAGCCGGGACCCTGCGGCGCCTTGGGCGGGTAGCCGGGACCCTGCGGCGCCTTGGGCGGGTAGCCGGGACCCTGCGGCGCCTTGGGCGGGTAGCCGGGACCCTGCGGCGCCTTGGGCGGGTAGCCGGGCTGCTTTGACGTCTTGGGGAGGTAGCTGTGATACTGGGGAAACTGAGCCCTACCATAGGGGTAGCTACCCTCCATGGGTAACCAGGTCAAGTAGAATACTGGTTGAGAACCAGAAAGCAGCATTTCCTCATAACCGCCTTTTCCAGAAGATGCAAGCCTGTTGGCTGTAGAGTAAGAGTGTTATACTTTAACATGAAAGCAATTAAACATCCTCATTGAAAAAGCTGACCTTTGACGCCCTTTATTGTAACAGCAAGCAGGAACACCAGTAGCAATCTAGAACACACACAAGTTATATCAGTAGAACTCACACATGCAGTTAAAAAAGAGAAAAAAAGTTCTTCCACTCACCTAATGACAGTTCCCATATTTTCAACCTCCCTTGGTAACAGAGTCAGTCCCATATGTCAGTTACTATCAAATCAATAACAAAGCCAGTCAGAGAACAACAAGATGCAAATGTTACCAACAAGTATTTTATAGCCTTTCCTTTCTTGTCAAATTAAGTGGACACATGTGTGATGATTTAAAGGTGGGAGGAGTCAATAGCTCTAAAGATCTTCAATACACCACTGCTACCAAAAAAGAAATGCATGAATCTCTGATTTGAGCAAAACCTTGAAATATATTTTTTCAGCTTTTAACGTCAGGTCCTCTCATGATGAGTGGAAATGCCAAAAATGGGAACCTGACATTACATCTTCATTAAAATTGTGCCTTAGTTTCTCCTTATATGCCCACTGTGAGTGTGTGTGTGAATGGGTGAATGAGAGACAAATGTAAAGCACTTTGGGGGCATCATGATGGTGTCAAAAAAACACTATTTAAGTGCAGTGCATTTACCATTTGCCATGTATTACTATCAAGCTGAAATGTCTTCCTTTTTCGCAGCCTGGCATGGCTGATCCAACAAACTGCTTTTAATCTTGAGTTAAATGGACAACTTTTTATTGAAAATGTGAACTTGTTGAACATTGAGGGCTGTAGTCTCCTGTGAAGGACAGTTGAGGAATTATTTTGATTTTCCTTCCTAGATGGCTCGAGAGAAGAATCACAGACTGTGGGATTATAAGGGATCAATTTCAAGTGTTAAAAACTAGAGTCTATCAAAAACATATATCAGAGTGATATCTGGATTTCCAAGTTTTTGTGAGTTCAGACTTTGTGGTAAAATTTTACAAATTTGTTGCTTCTCTTAAATGCGCATGTGGGATTGTTAGTGACTGTTATCCCATTGAATGCCATTAACAGTAATTGTATGTTACACCATAAATTTTTTTGAAGATGTCATAAAATGGTTGGAATTTTTTTATGACTATGTTTTCACTTTGACCTCTAAATTTCCATTTTATAAACGTTACTGAAGACAAAAGCAGATAAACTAAAAGAGAAAAAAATCATAGAGAAGTTAAAAATAGGACAATTTAGAGATATGGCAAGACCATTAATGTTGACACAATGAATAATTATTTTATTCAGAGCAGTGTAGGATTGAATTTAATTGCATAATATCTCATTAATCTCTGAAGGGAAACTGTATCATTGCAGTAATAATTGAAATTAAATAAACATAAATACACTAATAATAATTACGCGATGGAAAAGAGTTGTTGAAATCTCTATCGAATCAATATCATCACCTGGATCAAGAACTATTTGGGAAACACATCACAAACCTTTGAGACTGAATGGCTTTATGTCTGAGAAGACGACAGCATAAATGGATCTATGGGGGAGAGTGAGGATAAAGTGAGACGGTTTTTACTTCCCCCCCCGCCCTCTAAGCAAGCTAAATTGACGTGTCTATAAAACTAACACATCTTTCTTTAATTTAGGATGCTTCCTAAGAACGGAAATGATCAGAATGTTTGCCGGACTAAAGATGATGAAAATGTGATCGTTTAAAAAAAAAGTGGTCAAGTGTCTCATTTTACCCCAGCTACGGAGTAAACTGAGACAAAGCCCATATTTCAAGAGGGTAAAGCGACCCTGCTTGGGGTAAAATGATCCAGTTACTTTTTTTCCACCACTCTGGAGGTGACTGAACAAACACAAATACAGCAAAGTATCATTCAAAAAATGTTTTATTCACCATTCACATTAGAGAAAAGAACCACTTCCACAGTAGGGGAAACTCAGATTATGACCCCCTTCACTCCATAGCGAGTCCTCGGGATTGGCTCCGATTTTAAGCCCCTCTTTTGCACTCTCTCTGCAGTCTCCTCCATCTTTCTTCAAAAGCCCTTTCGAGTGCCTGCTTCTCAGGAGTGTCGGTGAGGATAGCTGTCTTCACACACATCCATCTGGTTTGTTTTCTGGGGGTGAACTTTGGAAGTGCGATGATTTCCTGCGGAGGGACATATCCAGGTCAGCTAGTTATTTGTCCTGCATCCATGTCAGCTGGCGCAGGAGTGGGCGAATTTGTACGGGAGGCTGCATTATCTGCAGCAGGAGGTTCATCTTCAGGCGGATCATCTGCAGAGTGCAGGCCTTCCATACCTTCTGCCGGAGGTGGAGGATCACCGGTGGCAGGCTGTAGCTCAGGGTTTGGCCGGTCTGATGGAATGGATGGTGCAAACGCTTCATCAGGAAAAATCTCACGATTGTATGGGAAAATCCCAGTGGACCTAAACCCAGAAGTGACGTTTTGTAGTGTCACAGTTGTCATAAAGGCTTGATTCACAAGTCCTGCAACCTGGTAGATAGTCACTGTTTTGCCAGGATTCGATCACATCCACCCATCGAGAGCTCGGATGTATTGGGCTTTGAATGGATCATATACACAGCCACATCCAGAGGCTGCATGCGATGGGATGTGTGAGCTGGGAGAGTGAGCATAACGATACCATTGCTCCTGGCGATTTCTACTGCCCTGAGTGATATGTGAGCTTTAAGATTGTCCATGATTAGCAGCATGGGGTGGTCAGGGGGGCAGTAAGTGTGGTTTATCAAGTGGCCGAGGAACTCATTCATCCATCCTGTTCTGGTGGATGTACCCTTTGCTCCAGGAGGTGAATTGATCATGAAGCAGTCTTTAAACTTTACTCTGGGAAAGACAAACATTGGAGGTGCAGCATCCCCAGCAGCATTCACCGCACACACCAGAGTTACCAGTTCCCCTCTCTTGGCCGATGTGATGGAACCAACTTGCCTTTTCCCTCTTTGTGTCACCACCTGAAACAAACAGAAAGTTCAGAATTAGGTTACATACAGAGCTCCAGGATGGTTTTGGATGTGGATCAGAGGCCACTGGACGTGGTCAGGGTCTGCTGCAGGGGGTCAGAGGCACCCAGACCGGAGAATGAGCTCCAGCAGGGTCCTGGATGTGGACCGGTCGCTCCAGGAGGTGGATCAGATGCTCCAAGAGGGGGATCGGAGGCTCCATCGCCTATCTGATTTCGGAGTGCCATTCTCGGCCTTGCTCGCTCGGAGGTCCCACCGGCCTGTTTATTACATTTTTACAAGCTACACATGTCAGCCTTGTGTGTGTGGGTTGTGTATCTCATCTGGTGAGGCCTTTGTACTGTATGGAGACCTGCTTTGTCCACATTAAAAATCATGTGTGGGGGGAATTTATGCCTGTTATAGATAAGGAGAAAGGGAATCTAAACTACTTAATTTTAGAGAATAAAACACATGCATTGGAAGAATCAATTCTCCCACCTGTCCATGACCACTGCCAGATTATCATAGAACTCCCCAACAGTCGTTCTATTGAAGGCAGTGGCCCTTCCAAGGGATGTTGCTTCTGGAGTTTGGACAGAAAACCGGTGACATGCTAGAAAGCTGCGGAACCACTCTTGACCTGCACATTACGTCTCCTTCCAATTGGCAGGCATGAGGACATGGTTCTTGTCTGCATACTCAAATGCCAGTGTGCAGCACTTAGCTGGAGAGAGGCCATATGACTGTTCAGCAAGTTCTTTCAGGTGTTTGGAAAGTTCTTCCTCCATCTCATCTGTGAAAATTCTCTTTGCCTGGGCCACCGAACCCCAGGCCACAGTGAGAAGGTCCCCCTGCTGCTTTTTTTCTTATAAATCTTAGGAGGCTTGACTTGTCAATCTTTCGCTCCTTTGAAACACCTCTTAAGGACCTCTTTTGCTCCATGACCTCAGTGGCTGCACTTTCCATCTGTTCAAGGGAGGTTTGGCCCCAGGTTGTCTTCCTGTTGTATTTCCATGGCATTTGGAAATTTTTCATACTGTTTAAGACACAAAAAAACAAAGCTTATTTTTTGTCTTACTTTGCCTCCAGGGGAAAAGTGTAGCAGTCTTACTTTTCCCCGTGGCAATTGTCTCACTTTAACCCTCCAGTTTGTCCGCTTGAATCAATTACTTTTAGATTATGGTGAAAACCAAAAAATGTACTTTTACATCCCAAAAATGTATTTTTGAACAAAACACATGCTTACCACAGCACAGCGGAGTCAGACTCTTCGTGGCCAAGGTGAAAAGGATGAGCCTTGACAATCAGCTGCTCAAATGACCAGAGCTGCATCCTGTTGCTTAGATACAGGGGGTGTCTCACAATACCCAGTGTCTCACAATACCCAATTCTCCCCTAAATCTTGAGTAAGAACTATAAGTCTTGTTTAAGCTTAGATCCTTCAGTGTTCTCAACAAGAAGTTCCATAGAGGGCCATTGGAGCCAGTAATTAAAAAAAGAAATAAAAAAAATACAAGCACTAAGAGGTGTTGTAGTCCAGAATAGACCACTCTTGATTATGGTTCTTATGAAGGACATAACCTAGGGTTTGGAACACTCAGCTGCTGTTTTCATGGCTACGTGTCATAACAGATGGTGACAAGTGCCAGAACTACCAGCAGAAATACATTAAGCTACACAACATCAAAATCTGCTTAAAAATATGAATTAACCCAAAAATGGTTTTATAATAAACATCAAGACGCTGCAAATGAAGACACAACATGTCCACTTACTGCAGCAGGATGTCATGAGTGAGGCCAAGAATTTTGTTCATGTAGAACAGTGGTTTTCTACCTTTTTTGAATGCCCCCCCCCCCCCCAAAAAAAAGGAGAAAAAAAAAAGAAATATGTGCATGTGTGTGTAAGTATGGATTCTAATTTGTAGAAATGGAAATAATGGAAATAACATGGAAATAATACTTTAGTTGCACTGGGACCGCACTGGACTCTGGACTGTGAGGCTGAATTTCTGAGATTGAACTGTGAGATTGAATTTAAATCAAATTGATCTTTCTACAGAGAGAAAGGTCACACCACCTTTTATGATTTTTGAATTCATAACAATATTTGTAAATAAATTCTTGGAACTAAGAAAAAATACCACCAAAGCAGAATTTGTTGAAAATCAGTTTTCTGGGTAAGCTAATTGAAGATACGAACAACATCATGCACACTTCACGTGAAAAGCGGTGAATTAACCAATCAAAACCAGGATGACGGTGGAGATCGCCTCCTTTATTTCTTTCTCTACCTGGAGGGAACAACTTGAGACTCTCCTATAGTGAATGGTAAGCCACCCTTAGCTATTAGAAGAGCTTTGTTGTAAGATGCCACCAACCCGCTCTCAGTTTGGTTGATGCTCTGAGCGAACATGGTGTTGATTATAGGGCGCCTTGAGTGCTGATCCCTCAGTGACTGGAAGTATGCAGTCTTTAAATGCCTTGTCTGGATGCTTTTTAAAAATATGCTCCTGTAATTGCGACGGCTTCATGACTTCATTGGAGAACACCTGCTCACAGAGCAAGCACATCGGCAGATGTACATGGCTTGGTAATGGAATAAATCCATAATGTATTCAATTCAATTTTCAATTCAATTTTATTTGTATAGCATCTGTTACAATGTCAATTGTCTCTAAGCGCTTTACAGAGACCCAGAGCATGACCCCCGAGCAAATATTATTAACTAAAATAACATTACCTCCAAATCAAGGATAATGGCAAGTAAAAAACTCCCACAGAGGGAGAAAAAAAAACCTTTAAGCTGAACAGTGGCAAGGAAAAACTCAACTTTAAGAGGGAGAAACCTTGAACAGGACCTGGCTCATATGGGGGGGCCTTCCTGCCGAAAGCCAGCTGGGTAAAGAAAGAAAATGAGCGGAGATAGGACAGAGAGAGGATGTAGGACAGAGAGAGGAAAGCACACAAATGACTGAATGACATGACTACATAAACACATGTAGGTAGCAGCACTGAGGTAAGATGGTCAGAGGACTAGGTCGTCGGTCACCACGCCAGCCGCCACCCCGAACACATCTACACACACATGTGGAGGTAAATGCTGGAATGGTCAGAGGATGGAACTGCAAGTCAGCATGCAACTCAGGGAACTCTGGCCTGCAAACATACAGAAGGAAAAGAAATAAAAGGGGGGCAAAACAGCACAACAAACTACAAGAAAGAAAATGGAGTACAGTTACAGTAACAAGGTGCTCTTAATTAACTATGGAATGGGCTAGAGGAGGAAAAGGGGAGGAGGAAAAGGAAGGAAAGGGAGAAGAGCAGTGGAGACACCGCTCAGCAGATCATGTTGGCGTCCCCCTGCAGAGTAGGCCTATCAGAGCATAGCTGCTGAAGCTGTGATTAAATGTATGTAATTAGCATTGTACTGACGGCACTTTTTCTTGTTTTCCGCCATTTTTGATTGCGCTGTAAATGTTTGTGATTAAACGTGATTACGTAGTCTTTATTCTGCATGTTTTCATTGGTTGTTGAATGAAGCCCGCAAAATATGTTGGAAAGGGGTTTCTCAGTGAGTTTCTCTGCTGCTGTGTGTTTATGGGCGTTACTATGGCAACCGATCCCGCTCGGCTTGTCTGACTGTGACGTGGAGAGAAACGGAGATTTTACCGGGTAATGGAAGCAACAAACTTGGGGTCTTGGTCTCAGACAGCAGCTTTATTTTTTGAAAGGAAATTTGAGCACAACATTTGAGACTGATTGTGCCTTTCACTCTTCGTTTCCTAATTACATGTGATATGATCTAAATGCTGATTGAAGTTTATCATTTATTTTCCTAAATTAATTACTGAGATGATTTACAACAACTTTCTTCAGAATTTTGGAAATGAAAGGAAGGTGGGAAATTGGCCTGTCACTGGCTATAACATCAGAATTTAACAACTTCTTTTCAAGTAGATTTTAAATTACTGTTATCTTAAAAACCCTTGGTACATATCCTGTTGGCAGGGAAGCATTGACAAGATTCAAGATTACAGAACCGCTTATGGGAAGAATGTCTTTAAATAGTGTAGTTGATGTTGGCCAGAAAAGTTAGAGATCTTTGTGGTGATGAAAATGTGGCTTTGAGGCTCCTTTTTCCTCTCTCCCTCTCTCTCAATTGCCATGCTGTCTGAATTTGTCAAGGGTACAAAAAAGGCTGCTCTGAGGCCAACTTTTAAATGCATAAACGTGTTTATTACAAATAAAAGGAAGCAGACAACAAACTCCTGCAGCAGTCTGGGCTTTTCTGAGCCAATGATAGGAAAGTCCCAGAACAAAGAGGAGTTTAATTTATATAGGCTGGTCAAACTGGATCTGTCTCCTACAGATGTAACCAGTTAAACAACCTTTGACAGATTTAAATATAGACTTACGTATATTACGTATAGACTTGCTAGTATATCTCTATAACCTAAACAATAAATTTAAAATAAAAAGGGAATTTTCACACACCAACATCGAACCAAATTCCTAAGACAGAAAAAGAATGAACGTTGACTCTAAGAACATGGTCAGAACTGATGATAAAGACCATATCATCAGACACTACAATAGCTTAGAAAGAATATGGTCCAGTAAACTCGTAGATGGCTTTTAATAAGATTTAACTGAGATGAATTCACTAGTAAAAATAATAGTTAATAAAACAGTCAGTATATCTTTTTCTGAGGTCATTGTGCTGTTTAATATAATCCCCATAGTCGGAAGGAGATGATAAATTTGGTCTTTAATATTTAGTTGTTTTTTTAAGTTCATAATATTTTCAAAATATAATGGAATGCATGCTTCCATGGAGCTGTGACTCTGAGTTAGCCTGGCTACAGTGCTGAAAAGATATTGGAGTATATTCTAATTTTCTTTAATAAATTTTCTAGCTCTAGAAAGAACATTTTAATACATTGATGAACTATCTTTCAACGCTAAGTACATTTCTTTTAAATTGGAACGCCAGCTTTCTACTGTTAGGATTTAAATTTCCTCAAAGATTTTAGTGCACGTTTAGTTGTTTAAATATCAGGACAGCACTCTAATTGTTTTTAGGAATATTGACTGTCTTTAGATTTCGAGTCCCTAGTTTCATTATCTTTGAAATTCCTGCTGTCTTATGCTTTTTATGACCTTAAAAGGTACAATTTATTGTTTACAACTGGGACCCAACCTGAAACGTTTTGTGGTTTGCAGAGATAAACATATTTTGTTTATGATCCCTACTCCTGGTACAAGACAATCGACGCACATATGTCTGGAAATGAGATGTGAGAGAGCTATCAAACCCACCATCTGGACTCAACAGACAAGAAGAGGAAATACCCAGGGCAATGCAAGACCCCTCCTCTCTGTGGTTATAAAGTTAGAGGAATGCAACACTCTGGGGACATTGTTTTCAGCACCTTCGTGGTGTTAAGAACAGTGTCCCAACTTGGCTGACAATATCCTGCATGGCATAATAAAGCTTGTATTAATCTTTGTTTTTGGTTTCTTCTTGGCAACAGAGAAAAAAAACTCATATCTTTTCACTATATGTCTGTTGTAGACCCTGTATCTTTGCACTATACCATGGATTAACTAGATTAAGTCCCTATTAATGCAGGGATTCTGTAGATCTATCAGTCAGGCTATTAAAAGATTAAGACTTCAAGGCTGATTTCTCCTTGAATGTAATGGCAGTACTGTCAGACAGGGACATAATAACCAGGAGAATTGGTGCTTGCGACTTAGAGCCTGGCACATCTAGACATACCAGGACATTAAAGCGTGTCAACAGTAAAGTGGTAGAAAGAAAGAGAAAATGGATAGCAACAAAATAAAAAAAACACAGAGTGGAGAAACAGTGGACAACAGTGAAAGAAAGCACACAGAAAAAGAAACACGCTCCAGAGCAGGAAATACTTAAATAAAAACTTGAGGATCATTGATAATACACTAGGCATTTGAAAAGTAAAACTTTCGCTATCTATTGTTTAACTTAAAGGTTTGTTTTCTCCCACTGTGGTAGTTTTTTACTTGCCATTATCCTTATTTAGGATTCAATATTATATTTATAGTTAATGATATTTGCTCAGGGGTCATGCTCTGGTCTCTGTAAAGTGCCTAGAGACAATTGACATTGTAACAGATGCAATGCAAATAAAATTGAATTGAATTGAATTGTTTTTTATGATAAATGGATCCCCACCTACCCGGTTCTGCCCCCCTTTGCCTGCCTCATGGACACCATCAGTTTCATCCGCCTTTGCAAAGAGAGGTTTTAAAGAGTAATCAATCTCCTGACTCTGTCTGAAGTTGTCTGAGGTTTGGCCATTGGGGTCAATATATGCAGACTCAGGGAGAGCCAATTTGGGGCTCTTAGCTCTGTCATGATTTCTTTTTCTCTCCTAACGGCGCTGACATTTTGTTTTCTTAGCCATGATATACACTATCATGTTTATCAGGGAGGGGGTCTAGCCCCTTAGCCATCGAACGGGTAACTACAGCACAAGTGTATGCTAGAGAATTTTTCTGGACCAAGTTGTCAAAGATAGGCAAATCATCTCCAATGATAACATCATAAACCAGTTTATCTAGAACCCTGACAGTTAACATGAAGGCTTGCCTTTCTACCTCAATGATAACATCTGCTGTAGGATAATCTTTCTTACATCCATGTACATCCATGTGATATTTACTGTTTGAACAAAATTAGTTAGTGCATTGGTGAGTAGGCGAGACTTTACTAAGGTTTCTGAACTACCTGTGTCCACCAGAGCCTTTACCACAAGGCCATTTACTATGTCATCTACCACATGTTGTGTGGCATCAAGCTGTCATCATTAACTTCATTCTCCTCATCAATTTATACTGTCAAATGACCCGGAGACAGTTGGAATCATCTCAGCTCTATTAGAGAGATTTTTTCTAAGGCTGAGCCACGAAGGAGAGAAAATATCGCATCTGAGTAATCGCATAATGCAAATTATTATCTGAATATGCTTATAGTGTAGTAGAGTTACAGAAATGTAGTGATTATTGTGATTTGTGATCTCTAACCAATAGTAGGATCAATGTTAGATTTTAGTAAGGCAGAAAATCAGTGAGAAGTGGTTGAATGTTGATCTGGAAAAGGCAAAGTAACTGTTCAGCTGTACTGTGATAAGCAGCGTCTGTGTGCCGCCGTGGAATGTAAACAAATCTGTGTGTTTTCAAAACCAAACTGTAGAAGTGAATGAGAGTTGAATGACAAGTATTAATTTTCATGACATAGGTTCTTAAAAGCTGCGATGGACTGGCGACCTGTCCAGGGTGTACCCCTGTCTTTCGCCCGTAGACGGCTGGGATAGGCTCCAGCAGATCCCCGTGACCCTTCAAGGATGAAACGGGTATAGAAAATGGATGGATGGATGGTTCTTAAAAGTTACTCTAGCCCAATATTGTCACAGATCCTTGGAGCTTACCGTCCAAGCCACTAAACTTAACCTAGTCGGTAACAAAAGCCCAGATCATGAGGAGAACTGCAGTTAACAAATGTGACCAAAAGTTGGACTTTGAGCCGCCAGGCTATTCCTCTTAGGTCAGTTATTGGAGTAAGCAAGGTAGGCATTTGGATGGAGAGTATGCAGTTAGAGCTAGGCAAATCTCCTCACCACCAGCTTAAAAGGAAATCTAGTGAGGTAAACCCCCCTAGACCGCAACTTCAAGCCCGTAGGATGGAGAGCTGGTCCCTGAGACAGACTCTGCTAGTCAGAGGCTGAACCACATTATGAGCATACTCAGATTATAATTAGCATTCTGCAATCACTCAGATGCGATATTTTCTCTCTTTCATGGCTAAGCCTTGGAAAAATTCTCTCTAATAGAGCTGAGATGATTCCAACTTTCTCTGGGTCACTTGACAATACACGTGGCACTGAACACATCTTAATAGACTTTACCATCTCGAAACCTCATCTTCCCCGTGGCCACCTTTGTCTTTAAAGGATCCCGGTACACAGCTGAGTAGCGTTCTGCCAAATCTGCTGCCATCTCTCCCGTCTGGGGATTGTGCTCCTTTACGCAGATGCGAATGTCAGGAGGGAGGACACAAAGATACTGTTCCAAGATGATAGTCTCACCAATCTGCTCCTTCATGCGACTGTTGGGGCGCATCCATCATTTATACAGGCTCTTTATGCAATTGTAGGTTTCTCTCACAGTCTCCAACTGGGACGGTAGTATTTCTGAAGCGACGTTTGCAGGTCTCTTCTGTAACATCAAACTTCACCAACACCGCTGCTTTAATGTCATCATAGGATCCTGACTGATCCTCATTCATTCAAGCATAAGCCTCTAAAGTTTTTCCTGTCAGCAAGGTGACAACCCTCACTGCCCACTTTGTTCATGGCCATCTCCATGTTCTAGCTATCCCTTCAAATCGAACAAAAAAACCTCTCTTCTTCTTTGAAATCAGGAATCCCGGGTTCACCAATACGCAAACCTGCAGCCTGGATCCGTGAAGCAGCACATTGTTGATGTTGGGCTGGTAGCTGAGGGAATGAGCAGACAGCTTCACTATTAGGCAAAGGAGAAAATGGGGAGACAGGCCATTCTAAAGGTTCAAAAGGTTCTTCAGAAAGATCATTCTGCTGTATTTTTGGTCTCATCTCCAACCTGTGCTGTTTAATCTGCTCAAAAAGTGCAGCTTCAGTTTGTTTTGGACCGACGCATAAACTTTCATTTCTTCAAAAAGATCAGGTGAAGAGAGTTCTAGACTTGCAGCACGGACCGCAACCACTTTTGGATGTACAACTGGCTCTTCTCCACCCTCAGCAGCCGTACCTCCACCTGAGGGCGGCTCAAACTCCACCGTTCTTTCAGCTTCTCCTTCCTTCATTTTTGCCAAGGTGTTTCTCCTTGGCCAACGAGGCCTTGCATGTCCAGCACCTCTCATTTATTTAGTGTGGTTAAGTGTGGTTACACAGGAGACAAAATATCATGGAAGGCAGGGAGTTCTTCCAAAAGAAAATAACAGCTGAATAGACTTTTGTTAACTACAAACAGAGAAATCCCCCCCACACCAAAAAAAAATAAAAAAAATAAAAAGAGAGAGCCACCCCTCCTCTCTCAGAGCTCCCTTATATACAGCACCATCAGTGCCCGCCTTGCCATTTTCAAGTGACCTATCAGGACAGCTCTGCAGAAAAGAAGGTTGACAAGATTAGTCAAAAATAACCTGTTTTCTTGATTCACTTACATCTACAAAGCCTCATTTCATTTTCCAATCTACAATCAAAAATACCACACATTTAAAATACACCAATTATTTAAATATCTTGCAGCAATTACCCTAATTAACTGCAATTTCCTCACTCTTACTTTGACCAATAAAATTAAAGAATCAACCTACTCCTACAGCACATGGGAGGGACTAATGAAAATGAAGGTTCAAGAAGAAGTGAGGGTGTAGAAGCTTCCTCACACTAGTCATACTAAAAAAATTAATTAACAATACAATGTGCCAAGAACTTGACAGTAGTTACAACTGTAAAACATCAATACTGGTGGCAAGAGGACCAGCCGCAACACTCAGTCTAGGAATGTAGAGTTTCTTACATACGCACTTTACAAAGAGCCAAGAACAAGAACGGTGAGCTCTCCTTACTGCTGTAGCTTAGTTTTCAAGCGTTGGGCCTTTCTTACTGGTGCATTTTAGTTTTCAGGCTTTGGGCCTTTCTAGATAGTTCAGCTGTATTTACCTCCATTATTATCTTTTGAATGACTTCAAAAGTGTAGTGGAGCTTTGCTGGATATCTCATATTGAAGGTATAAAAAAGCCCAAACAGCATGGCAGATGCAAGGGCCACATTCTCAAGATCACGAAGCACCACTGCACCCTCAATGATGACCCCGACATCAGAATGGTCACTGCTCGGAGTCTATCTGGCGACATAAATCCCCACTGTCAAAGCATTTCTTTAAGACTTTTTGAAAAGGAAAAAAAAATCTAATTAAAACAGAATTTCTTACACCATACAGATTATTTCAACCATTACATCACGGCTATGAACTGCATAAATTAAGCTCTTGTAACTTAGGCTACTTATTTTTAAACATGTTTTAACTTAATTTTTTTTTCAATGTGGCAAAGGCACCTCCTATTTTTGCACACACTCACCATGTATTCCTACACCAGATCATCAGGATCCTGATCCTCATTCGGTAGATGCAGAATCCTTTTATGATGCACTCACTGCCAGCATCGATGTCATCCTCAAGATTTGGAACAAACAGAATGACATTCTAACTTAAACTGTCAATAATATGGGTGAAAGTGGCAAAGAAAAACATTTTTGTACACCTTTTTTTTATAATGCCCTTGTTGTGATTAAACAAATTGGTGGTGTTAGATTCACCCACCAAAATTGTTACTCAGTGTTTACATTTGACTTTTCATTTGTTGTAGTATTCACTATAGTATTCAGGGGCGCATTAATGTAAACCCAGTACTCTCTTTCAGAGACAAGACCCTTACAAGGACATAATGGCAACTAAATATACAGTTCTCTGATTACCGTTTTTTTTAAGTCACATGAAATCTATTCAAAAGAATTATCAGCGCATTCCATGTTCTAAAACTGCACGGGCAGCTTGCATATACACATGGAAAGCGATTTTTCCCATAATTTCTATGTTTCAGTTGATAATGCTTATCTGGAGTTTCTGTCTGAGTTCTCAGATTTTTTTTAGCTGGTTTAGTGCTCAGCTCAGACAAAGTCGTCATAGTGGGTGACTTTAACATCCACATGGATGTTGACAGTGACAGCTTTAAATTAGCCTTTACATCTCTCTCAGATTTATTGGGCATCTCACAAAAAGTGAAAGAACCGACTCAGTGCTTTAATCATATCCTGGATCTGGTCTTCACCTATTGTATAGATACTCATCACTTGTTAGTGTCGCCGCTGAATTCTCTTCTCTTGGACCACTTTTTAGTTACATTTGAGTTCAGCATTTGTGGCATTGAAACAGAAAATTCTCTCTCATCTCCCTATGGTGGAATATAATAGAATAGCTGAGGGCATCGACCTGAATTTTACTCCAGCAGATATTGATTACCTTGTTAACAATACTGCCGATATGTTACATTCAGCCTTGGGTGCGGTCGCTCCTCTGAGGAAGAGGGTTTCTTATTTTAGGAGCTTAGCTCCCTGGTATAATTCACATATTCGCATGCTGAAGCAGAATGCACGTAAAATGGAAAGGAGGTGGTACTCCTGTAAATCTGTGGACTCCCATCGTGCCTGGAGAGATAGCTTAATAGTCTACAAAAGAGCCCTACGCCGAGCTAGAACATCTTATTATTCTTTGTTAATAGAAGAGAACAAACATAACCCACGTTTTCTGTTCAGCACTGTAGCCAGACTGACAAAGAGTCACAACTCTGTTGGTCCATGCATTCCTGTTACTCTCAGTAGTGAAGACTTTATGAGTTTTTTTAGTGGGAAAATAATCAAAATTAGAGATGAGATTGGCCAGGCCCAACTGTCGACGGCTGTGGACGTCCCTGCAGCTTCGTTGATTTCTTCCGTTTTTCTCCTGTGGGCCTCTCTGAGTTGACCTCAACTATCAGTAAAGCTAAACCATCTACATGCCTGTTGGATCCCATCCCAACTCGGCTGCTCAAAGATGTTATGTCCTCCATTGGTATATCAATTTTGGATCAGATTAACCTATCTCTACAATTAGGATATGTACCACAGGTTTTTAAAGTTGCAGTCATTAAACTTTTGCTCAAGAAACCATCCCTTGACCCGGACATCTTGGCAAACTATAGACCAATATCCAACCTTCCATTTATCTCTAAAATTCTGGAAAAAATAGTTGCTAGCCAGTTAGGAGAACACCTGCATAGAAATGATCTATTTGAGGTCTTTCAGTCAGGGTTTAGAACTAGGGATGCACCGAAATGAAAATTCTTGGCCGAAACCGAAAATGAAGAAACCACCATCAAAATAAAATGTTTAACTTGACCCCACTCAGGTGTACATTAAATAATAATACAGGCCTATAACTGACTGGCCTGCTGAAAGATTGTAAAAATGTTCTCTCATAAAAACACAGTGCATTTAAGTCAAGTGCATTTAAAAAAAATTCTCTGTAGGACTACAACAAAAATATCTGCAGCTATAAGCTTATGGACGTGAGCTGCAACAACATTAAACAGCTCAGGTAAACCCACGTCTGAGAAATGTCGTCTGCTCGGTATGGAATAACGGGGCTCAATCATGGGCGGAGTTTGCGGGGGGGGGGCAGGGGGAGCAATGCTCCCCCTGGTGGCTGAAATATGTAATTGCATTGTCAACGAACTGGCAAAAATAAATAAATGTTTTTGACCGTAATGTTTTTTTTAAGTCCAAAATAAACTGCAGTATATTGTGACAGTTAAATGAATCATGTTATATTTTGTTTCTTAATACATTTAACATCATTAACATTAACATTTATAACATCTACTGTGTACTGTATCCTGTTGCAACTACTGGTTTTGAACATCATCTAATCTTGGACTTCATGGTTTCGTGGTGAGTGTATCTTGTGTGCCGTCATGTGCGCGCGAGTTTGCACATACGTGTGCATGCGCGCCGGTTCGCGTGCATGCGCGCCGGTTCGCGTGAGAGTGCGGCCGTTTGTTGAAAGTGCTTAACAATTTTTGCCCCCCCCCCCCCCCCCCGACGCAAAAGTCAAACTACACCTATGGGCTCAATGTGCTCGATCAGCCTACGAAATCCCACATCCTCTACAACAGAGAACGGCTGATCATCTAAGGCAATGAATTCCATATTTTTTTGTGTAATGCCCTTTGCCTTGGCACCATCACTGGAAAAATTTCTTGCCTTTTCAAATACGTCCGCCACAGACGGAGTGGGTGCGCTCGGAGGGATTTTCCTTTTCTGTGCCGCCGCCTTCTCATATTCAGAATGGCGATGGGGATGTTTGGATTTCAGGTGATAAATCAAACCCGACGTGGAGAAACTCGTTGCAGATTCACCCCCTCTTGAAATTTCAGCGTTACATGTTTTACAAATCGCTATCCGTGGGTCTTTCTCAGATATATTGAAATACGTCCACACCACAGACATGTTGGCCCCAGACAAGCGCGTGCTGGCCGCGGTTTTTGTTCGTCATCACAACATCCTGTTTCGGCCGTGTTGTTTCGGTGATAAAAGTCTTTCGGCCGAAAACCGAAAATGCACTTTTGGGCCATTTTCGGCCGAAAATTTTCGGTGGCCGAATTTTCGGTGCATCCCTATTTAGAACTCATCATAGCACAGAAACTGCGCTGATTAGAGTCTCCAACGACCTCCTTATGGCCTCAGACAATGGATTAGTTTCTGTCCTTGTTCTGCTGGACCTCAGTGCTGCTTTTGATATCGTTGATCACAGCCTTTTGCTGCATAGATTAGAGCACACTGTTGGAATTAAAGGGACAGCATTAGGCTGGTTAAAGTCATACCTATCTGACAGGTTCCAGTTCGTCCATGTTAATGACGTTTCTTCTACACGGACTAGGGTCTGCTATGGCGTCCCACAGGGTTCAGTTCTGGGACCAATCCTTTTCACTTTATACATGTTGCCCTTGGGAAAAATTATCCAGAGCCATGGCATAAACTTTCATTGCTACGCTGATGATACGCAGCTGTACTTATCTATGAAACCAGAAGAAACAAAACCTTTGGCTAAACTTCAAGGGTGTCTTAATGACATTAAGTCCTGGATGTCCTCTAAGTTTTTGGTTCTAAACTCGGATAAAACAGAGATTATTGTCTTTGGTCCCAAACACCTGAGGAATGGATTAACTGGGTTTACGCTGGTTTCCAGCATAACTGTGAAAAACCTTGGAGTCATTTTTGATCAGGATATGTCATTTTAGCAGCATATTAATCAGGTTTGCAAGACTGCCTTTTTTCATCTCTGAAATATTGCCAAGATTAGGAGCATCCTCTCCTAGGGTGATGCTGAAAAATTAATCCACGCGTTTTTCAGTTCTAGATTGGATTATTGCAATGCGCTGTAAGCAGGATGTCCGAAAAGCTCGCTGAATAGCCTTCAATTGATCCAGAAGGCAGCAGCGAGGGTGCTGACAGGAATCCGCAAGCGAGATCACATCTCTCCCGTGTTAGCCTCCCTCCACTGGCTTCCCGTGAAATTTCAAATTGAGTTTAAAATTCTGCTTCTCGCATATAAGGCCCTTAATGGCCTAGCTCCGCGCTATTTACAAGACTTGATAGCATGTTATGCTCCTAATAGAGCTCTTCGCTCTCAGAGTGCAGGATTACTCGTCGTTCCTAGAATATCTAAAAGTAGGTTTGGAGGACGGGCCTTCTGCTACCAGGCAGACGGAGGCACCAGGTATGGAACTAGGTAGCTGGTTCCATATTATTATGGAACCAGCTACTAGTTTGTGTTAAGGAGGCTGACACCATCTCCATCTTTAAAACTAAATTGAAAACATTTTTGTTCAGTAAAGCCTACAGTTAGTCTAAACTATAGTGTGTAGGGGCTAATAGTTATAGCTATAGTTGTAGTAGTTAAGACTAGAGTAAGCTCGTCTTAATCACACACTGAAAAAAATGTGGAGTGATATTTACTTAAGAAAACTTAGGAAAGTTTTTGCACTTAGAAATTGCAAGTAAATTCTACAAGGGCGATCATCAAGTAAACTTTACTTGCAGATATCAGTTTATTTTACTCGCAAACCTCAAGTAATTTACTGTTGATTATTAATATGGTCATTGAATTTTACTCTCTCCTTCTTTGTAAGTTTTACTTAGACTCTGACAGCTTCAAACTGAAAAATCTCTACTAAAATCAATGGCTTTTTAATGTAATTTTAAAATACTTTTTTAAACTTTTATTTATGAACTATAAATGAGTAACATTTACACAAGATTTTACATAGTTTTTCTGCAGTTTTAACTGCCTAAATTTGTTCATAATATTGTTTATTGAAACAATGACTTAAAAAATGAGGCAACTGTTTTAATTTAAAACCTTTATTTTTCTTAAGTGAAAAAATATATATATATTTTTCAATAAAACATTGCTCAACAGGGTTTGCATTGCAAAACAAGGTATATTTCACCCTGAAAAAAAAATTGACATGCTTTGAAATCTTCAGTGTAGACATGCTAGAATGTTTCACTTTAAAGAACAGTGTTTGCTTTTAGAAGGTTATGATACAGAAAACATATGTCTAGAACCTCAGAGCATCTTGACACTAAAAAGTGCCATATTTCCTCCTTTTCAAGCCCACACTCACATCCGTGACCCATTAAAATGGTTCCACGATCAGTTGAGAACCTCTGGTTTAACTTTGTTTGTTACAGTGGAACAAGTTGAAATACAAATTACAACTTTAAAACAGCAGAAAAAGAACACAGACAAATAGCAACAAACAACTGTGGCACTTTTTTCTTTTAGTACCCTCTTTGAAGGGACAACTCTTGAGTCAAACATGTGGACTCAAGCTATTGGGGACAGCTTAAGGACATCAAGCTCTAGAAGAAGCTTTTGAAACACTTCAAAAGTGTACTTCATTTTTGGTGGGTAACTCAAGTTCATGGCATAAATGATGCCCATCAGCAGGAGACAGGCCTTTGCAACACTTCTACAGTTGTCAAGTACCTCAGTCCCCTCAACGACAATCGACACGGATGCATCTTCATCTTCATCTTTTTTTTTATCTGGAAAAAAACAGACAGAAAAAAAATCAAACCTCATCTGAACTAGATTATCATATCAGTATAAAAGTCAACTTAAAACAAAGAATGAGAGGTAAGTAGGGTTTAAGATTTACCTTACATTAGCCGTTCAAATCAAATACAGTAGTAGGAGAACTTTCCCAGCGGAGGCTGTAAAATACAAAGAAATATAATAATTAAAGCATCATACTCAAAAGTTACTTTAATGCCAGGGATAATGGAGAAGTCACATTACTTGGGCTATATTCATATCACATAGAATAACATAAGATTGTCCTTTCAACTTTGTGTACATTGAATTTTATACATCACAATACATAACTTCAAAATTCTAAATATATTCTGCTTCATTTCAATTTGGAATGGTACCTATAAATTCTGTGATGAGGGTAAACCTCCTATAACTTAAGAAGTGCAGAGAACTAAACAATTCTTTTTACCTGAATACCCAGATGGCTTTTCTTATGACACTGCGTGCTGTAGTTGCAGCTTGAGAGGCCACCATGTCAGCTGTAGAAAGTTGTTGTTCTGGGGAGGACAAAAAACAAAGACAAAATAATACATTAAAGAGGAAATGAAACAGTCAACTAAGTAGTGATGGTTTACTAAATGGACATTGCCTCTAATTAACCATTATATATTACACATGATAAATTTAAGCGTTTAGGAGAAAAAAGAAGCTCCATTTTAGATTTCGTAGTAAGGGCGCCGCCATGTTGCCTGACCCTAGCATGTGACGTCACGGTGCTCGGCATTTATCATGTTTAATATATGATGGTTGATTAGAGGCAATGTCCATTTAGTAAACCATCACTACTTAGTTGACTGTTTCATGCCCTCTTTAAAACTACAGAACATTACAAGAAATACTACATTAAACTACAGAAGCATGTACTGTAACCAAAATAAACTGTACCGCTGTCACCATATTTTAAAATATCATTGATGAACTTATGAAATAAAAAGCACTACACATTTATTTTTACCTGAATAGCCAGTTGGCTTTGCTTGTGTCACTGCTTGATGTAGTTGTTGCTTGAGAGATCACTGTCAGCTGCAGAAAGTTGTTGCTTTGGGGAGGACAAGAAACAAAGACAAAATAATAAGAATCATGTGACCAAAATAAACTGCACCACTATCAAACAAATGTACATTTGATAATATGCTGTAAAAATATTTTTAAAATATCACCAGCGTTTCTCATTAATTAACTCCTGTTTTTTTGAACAGCACTTCACTGTCCTCATCCCTGTCAGTCAGCCCCTCCACCTGCCTTCTCCCTCGCACACGCACCTGTGCGCAAACACCCACAAACACGGGTGCACCGCATGGAGAAGATGTGCTTGGCGGCTAATACACGGTAAATGGGGGCTAAATCGCTTAAATTGTACCGTGTGGCCTGCAGTCGAACTCGCGGTCGGACTCTGGAACACGCCGGACACGAGGTTGTCTGTAACATGCACAGACACCACGTGCGAGAGCCTGACCAGGTATACCCTCTGCGACAGCCCCGGTAGAAACTGACTCGGCGCGCCGAAGGCAAATTTGTACATTCGGTGCTCACAGGCCACGTTGTATGAAAAAATTAAATAAAGCCACCGTCAACTTTACATTAAAGAACGCACTCGACCGTTGATAAACCTGTGCACTTACCGAGGGGACAGCAAGTTGTGACATATCCCAGGGGTTCACGACCCAAGTCCACAGGGACGTTTAGTGACCGTAGTAAAATTAAGCTACAGTGATACGTAATGTGCGATAATGGCAAATATTACAGTTTATATTATCATATTACTACATTTAACTCCGTTACGTTACAGAAAAAATCCTGAATGTCTTACCTTAAACCTGACCGCGGCAGTTGTCCTCTCGTGTTTTGGCGGACAACGAAGCGCATGCGTTGTGTATGCACGTCACAGGGCGCATGCGCGGGTTCAACTCACGCAGCACAAGTAAAACCTACTTGGTATTTAAAAGTTCATTGCAAAGACTATGAAAGCTTTGAATATTACGTGAAAATACATAATAAAACTTATTCTTCCCACAGAGTTTTCTTATTACATTGATGACATATATAGGATTTACTTAAATAATTCAAGTTCTCACAAATACTTACAATTAGAAGTTAGTTCCCCCCATATGAGCCAGGTCCTGCTCAAGGTTTCTTCCTCTTAAAGTGGAGTTTTTCCTTGCCTCTGTTTGGCTTAAAGGTTTTTTTTTCTCCCTATGTGGGAGTTTTTTTTACCTGCCATTATCATTGATTGGATTTAATATAATTTTAGTTAATGATATTTGCTTGGGGGTCATGCTCTGGGTCTCTGTAAAGCGCCTAGAGACAATTGTCATTGTAACAGACGCTATACAAATAAAATTGAATTGAATTGAATAAAATTAATCCTTTAATATTTGGGACCTACTTGGTGAAACTAAGGGACAGGCCTTACATTTCCACATTCACAGCAACATTCTGCAACACTCATGGCACCATTCACTGCGAAAGCGAAGTGGAAACTAAAATGTTGTGTGGCCAACTCTGCAATCTCAAATCAGGAAGATCCTTTCCCATTCCCCAGACAGAAACATACATTTGTGACATCAAGGCCAGACTAACGCAATGCCATTTCAGCTGGATGTCCACATAATTCCTCTTAAAATACTTCAGTTGATCCAAAATGTTGCTGCTAGTTTTTGACTGTTCCTGCAAAGAGATCACACCTTGTTTTAGCTTCACTGGTTACCTGTTCAGAATTCAGTTACAAAATCTCCTTATGACATGGCCCTAAACACTCGGGCTCCTACTCATCTGAAAAAGCCTTTTCCACAGCATTAGGAGTCCTGTATAGGGGCAGAGATTTTGGTTTAAGCTCCATGTCGAACCAGCCGTCGCTCTGGATACAAAATGCTGACCATGTTTTAAATCTAAACTCAAGCCCTTTGTTTCTGAAAAAGCCTATAGTTGAGTTAGCTACACTTGGGTGTGATCATTTGTTATCTGTTGCCATTTTATTCTGTGACACACCGAGTTTCTGTTTTGAGTTACCATGTAACTGGAATTAAAACTTGAGCGAGGAGACGGTAGTTTGCCAGGCTGAACCTCAAGTCTAATTCAGTTGTGTAGCAGCACTTCAGGGATCAATGCAGTTTAACCCTTTCAGTGCCAGTTTACAGAATTAAGTTCTGAAGCAAATTTTGCATTTATGCTAAACCAGCTTTTAGCAAGATGGAACGCTACAATAAAAACTGAGTCAATCAGTGCATATGACCCAAGTCACACATGGGTTTAGCATTGTCAACTACTCAAGCAAGCTGGTGACAATGCAGTTGCCCCCCCCCGCACACACACGAGAAGTGCATCACCAGCCACAATTCTCAGGTTCACCCTCATTTAGGAGCATAGCATCAAGAGCTCCAAGACTGCATTCAAATCTCATGACAAAGGCCAGATATCATTGAAGGGAGGAAAAAACTGCAGCCAAGTGAATTTCAGTTGAACAGCTTTATTTTCCCAGGCCAGCGTTGCATTTCTAAAAAACACACACGAAGCAACCTTTAAATATCAGTAGACTTTGAGTGGCTTCACAAAAGTTTGGGTCCAGCCAACCTGTCGAGGTGTCTTTGCTAGTGCAGCTTCTGGGACAAGTCTCTTGGCTTCTGGGGCCTTTGGATTTGGAAGCCAGGCCTCTTTACCCAATGACGTGGATGCTGCTGCTGAACCTTGGGAGGGTAGCCTGGATGCTGCGGGGGGACCTGGGGCACCTTGGGAGGGTAGCCTGGCTTCTGCTGGAGGACCTTGGACAGGAAGCCAGGTTGCTGGGGCACCTTGGAAGGGTAGCCCGGATGCTGCGGGGGGGCCTGGGGCACCTTGGGAGGGTAGCCCGGATGCTGCGGGGGGACCTGGGGCACCTTGGGAGGGTAGCCCGGATGCTGCGGGGGGACCTTGGACAGGAAGGTGGGCTGCTCCTGTTCAGTGACCTTGAGATGCTGGGGCACCTTGGGAGGGTAGCCTGGCTTCTGCTGGGGCACCTTGGGCGGGTACTGTGGCCACTGCGGAGGAACCTGGGGCACCTTGGGCGGGTACTGGGGCCACTGTGGAGGAACCTGGGGCACCTTGGGCGGGTACTGGGGCCACTGCGGAGGAACCTGGGGCACCTTGGGCGGGTACTGGGGCCACTGCGGAGGAACCTGGGGCACCTTGGGTGGGTACTGGGGCCACTGCGGAGGAACCTGGGGCACCTTGGGAGGGTAGCCTGGCTTCTGCTGGGGGACCTTGGACAGGAAGCCGGGCTGCTCCTGTTTAGTGACCTTGGGATGCTGGGGCACCTTGGGAGGGTAGCCTGGCTTCTGCTGGGGCACCTTGGGCGGGTACTGTGGCCACTGTGGAGGAACCTGGGGCACCTTGGGCGGGTACTGTGGCCACTGCGGAGGAACCTGGGGCACCTTGGGCGGGTACTGTGGCCACTGCGGAGGAACCTGGGGCACCTTGGGCGGGTACTGTGGCCACTGCGGAGGAACCTGGGGCACCTTGGGCGGGTACTGTGGCCACTGCGGAGGAACCTGGGGCACCTTGGGCGGGTACTGTGGCCACTGCTGGGGAAACTCAGCCCTACTGTAAGGGTAACTCCTCTCCATGTAGGAAGCTGGTTGACTGCCAGAAACCAGCATTTCCTTATATCGATCATTCCCAGAAGATGGAGTTCTGTTGGCTATAGAGTAAATATTTTTAGTAATATATATTTTTGAATTAGAACAATCAAACACATTAATTTAACATACTGACCTTTGACTTCCTGTCTTGCGACAGCAAGGAGAAACGGCAGCAGCAATCTGGAATACACAAATTATGGGAATTTAACAAGCAAAACTCAGAAATACAATTTAGAAAAAGCTCTTCACTCACTTTATGAGAGCTCCCATAGCTCCAGCCACCCTTGGTAACCAATCCAATATGTCAGTTACTATGAAATTAACAACAAAGCTAGTCAGAGACCAGTGAGGCACAAATGTTACTGACAAGTATTTTATGGCCTTTCCCTTCTTGTCAAATTTAAGTGGATACATGTGTGATGAGTTAAAGGTGGGAGGAGTCAATGACTCCAAAGATCTTCAATACACCACTGCTACCAGAAAATGAATATGTGAATCTCTGATTTGAGCAAAACCTTGAAAAATATTCTTTCATCTCTTTTGTGTCCGGTCCACCATCATGAACGAAAATTACAAAAAATGATAACCTGACATTACATCTTGATTTATTTTGTACCTTGGTTTATTCTTACTACTTTCAAGCTGATAGTAGTAGCCTGGCATGCCTAACCCATCCAACAAACTGCTTTTAATCTTGAGTTAAGTGGACAACTTTTTTTTATTGAAAATGTGAACTTGTTATTGAACCTTGAGGGCTGTAGCCTCCTGTGAATGACATTTGAGGTGCTTTGATTTTCCTTCCTAGATGGCTTGAGACAAGAATCACAGACTGCAGGGGTGAATATCACATGTTAAAAACTAGAGTCTATCAAAAACATATATCAGAATGATATATGTTTTTGAAAAACGAAGTTTTGGTGAGTTCAGACTTTGTGGTAAAATTATACAAGTTTGTTGCTTCTCCTAAATGGGCATGTGGTGTTGTTAGTGACTGTTATCCCATTGTATGTTGTTATCAGCATTTGTATGTTACACCATTAATTGTATGAAGATGTCATGAAAGGGTTGGAATTTTTTAATGAATATGTTTTCCCTTTGACCTCCAAAATACCAGTTTATAAATGGTACTGAAGGCAAAAGCAAATAAAGTAATACTCAAATTTCTTTGGGGGGACAAAGATAAAAATCAAAGAGAAGTTAAAAGTAGGACATTTTTAGAGATATAGCAAGACCATTAATATTGAGAAGATTAATAATTATTTCATTCAGAGCAATTTAGTATTGAATATAATTGCATAATACCTCATCAATCTCCAAAGGGAAACTATATCATTGCAGTATTACCTGAAATTAAATCAACATAAGAAAAACAATAATAATTGCATAGCAGGATATTGGAAAGAGGGAAGGGCAGCAGGAAAATACTTATTGAAATCTCTATAGAATCAATATAATCACCTGGATCAAGAACTATTTGGGAAACACAGCACAATCCCTAACAGTAAAGCAAGGAACTGAGGAAATGTGATCTAAATTAACTGTACAGTTTAAAAGGGATTCTCTAAGGTGCTTGGGATGAAATAATCATTCAATTAATCTTTTTTTTTTTTACTTAAATTAAAAAGCAGGAAATTAACAGTCATCTAAAAGGAATATTTGATTAAGTTTGTGTTGTTGCGAGGACAAATACAGTTGAGTATCTTTTTGGCCACCATGTGTTATCATTACAAATAAAGGCCTGACATCCAGCAAAGCCTGACCACATGGTGGTTTGAGACAAAGAAACCTCAAAATGACTCAAACCTCCAGCAGGCAGGCCGCCCAGTGGCAGGGGGGTTAGGGCCGGTAACCCATGAACAGAGGCTACAGTCCTCTTGCGGCTAGTTGTGGGTTCGACTCCCGGCCCTGATGACGCTTTTCCACCTGTCTTTCCCATTCTTTCTGCCCTGTTTCTTGTCTCTCTTTCATGATCAAATAAAGGCCACTACTGCCAAAAACAAAAAACAAAAAACAGCAGGCTTTGCATGTATTTGGCATCTCGTATGACCAGGCTTTAAACAGCATGTACACATTTGTGCAGACCACCATCTACAATATTGATGTTGGGCTCTCTGAGGAAACTCCTAGAGTCAAGGACCTGAGGGCAAAGCTCCTAAACTGATGTGATGTATCGATGCTTTGTTTGCAAGTCCACTTTTGTCACCATTCAGCAGTTGCTATGCCATCTCAAACATTCACATGCCTTTTATCCTGGGAAAAGTTTCTACTGGTGTGTGATCAGAATGGTTGCCGTCACAGATTTTGCACTTTTTCAGGCTTCAGGAAACATCTTCACTCCAAGCATAGTGTTGAAAGTCTAGATGAAATTAATAATGAACCAGTCACTCTGACTCCGTCAACTGTTGTATCTGATAAACAAACAATGTCAGTTGAGTCAACAATTTCAGAGCAACCAGTGAATTCTCAAAGCTGTAATGAGATCAGGCAACATACCCAAGAAATGCGTGCATCCCTTATTGCAAAATTTTAAAGCTGTGGTGTGGCTACTAACGTAATAAAAAATGTTGTTGAAAACATGGAGGAACTTGTAGAGGAGCTGCATTTAAATGTTAAAGATGATATTGTAAAATTACTCCCCAATGATGAGGACATTAGAACAAAATTTGGTGAGTATTTTGGGAGTCTTGAAAATCCATTCAGCAAACTAACCACTGAGAGAAAATGGAAAAAACATTTCAGTGAGAAATGGGGTCTTGGAGAACCTGTTGAGGTTGCTTTAGGAGTTGAGGTATGACACAAGAAGGAATCGAACAACTGGCACATATGATCAGGTCCTGGTGACAGACAGATTCAGTGTACAGACAGTGTACATTCCTCAACTGAAAAGGCTAAAGTTTATATTCAACAATAGGGAGATTTATAATCATATTTTGCAGCCTTGTGAGAAGACTGGGTTTTACAAAGATTTCTGTGATGGAAGTTATTTAAAAAATCACCCCCTCTTCTCTGAAAAACCAAACTCTTCAAATTCAGATATTCTATGATGATTTTGAAGTGGCAAATCCACTTGGATCAAAGCATGGGGTCCATAAGATTGGAGGTATTTACTTTATTCTACAAAATCTTTCTCCAAAGGTAAACTCAGCGCTTATGAATATTCATCTTTTGGCACTTTTTCATACAGAGGATGTAAAAAAGTATGGATTTAATGCTATCTTGGAGCCCATTGTAAATGATCTGCAAATCCTTGAGTGTACAGGAGTGGAAGTTCCTTTTTCTAATGGACCTGTTCGTGGAACAATTGCGTAGGTGACTGGGGACAATTTGGGCTTGCTGTTATGGCCCGGGTCGGCCATAGCAGCCCTGTGTGTGTCTGTGTCTGTCAAGTTGGCGTCTCTAGTGGTTCCTGTTTTACTTTGAAGGTCTGTCTTGTCCCTATTGTTTTCTGCTTTGCTTCCTTCCCCTCATTACCACTGATTCCCTGCACCTGCCTCTCGTTTGTTCCTCTGTGTATTTAAGTCCTGTCATTTCCCCTGTTCTCTGTGGGTCCATTGTTGTAAGTATGTGTTTGCAGTCCTGTACGTTTCCCTCCCATCTCATGGATTTAGTTGTTTATGTTTTTGCCTTTTTAGATCTTTGTGTTTTGCATTTTTGAACTTTTTGTATTTTTTGACCAGTGGGACTTTTGTTTTTGGCTCAGCTGGATGTTTTGTGTTTTTGTAATAAACCTTTTGCTTATTTGAGATCTCCTGTGCTTTGGTCCTCTTTAGCAGCTGCAGATATGACACTTGCACTCACTTCTTGGGTATGTAGAATCATTCAGCTCAAACTATTTTTGTCACTTCTGTCTGGAAGATAAAGAAACCTCACAGTCAGTTTTCAGCGATGACGATCCAAGAATAACACTCCACAATAAACCACTGCATGCTCAGCATTGCAATGACTTGAAGGCAGATCCTACACTACCATCAACATTTGGAGTGAAACGAACATGTTTACTCAATGATCTACAGTACTTTCATGTTTCTGATAACTATGCAGTGGACATTATGCATGACATATTGGAAGGAGTGGGGCAATTAGAACTGAAATTACTTTTTTGTTACCTCTCAGACAACATTATATCCAAGACAGATATTTGTAACAAGATATATTCATACAACTATGGCTTTGTTGAGCAAAAAAATAGATCAACCAGAATCAACCTAGAGCAGACTTGGAAATGGAATTGGTCTCAATGCAATTCAGACATTTTGCCTGATCCGGAATGTGCCCTTGATATTTGGAGATGTTGTACAGGAAGGAAATGCTCATTGGAGACTTTTGCTGCTTCTGCTGCAAATCATGAGCATATTTTCTCCTGTCATCACTGACGGTATGACAGCATCTCATTGTTGAGCATCACAAACTTTTCAGAGAGATTTATCCACATCACAGAATGATTCCCAAGCATCACTTCATGACTCACTACCCCAGATGCATCCGAAAAATAGGCCCAATTCTTCATGTTTGGGCTATGAGGTTTGAAGCGAAACACAGGTTTTTCAAGAACACTATCAAAAATTTCAAGAATATAACAGTCATTAGCCAAAAAAACATCAGATGGCTGTGGCATACCACTGGGAATCTATGCCATTCAAAAGTATCAACTGTGGTCCAGTGTAAACTGTTCAGTTGAGTGCGTTGGAAAATGGCGAAATAATTGCTGAAGAACTGCAGGTTGACGTTCACAATGAAGTTAATGTGACTTTTTGGATTACTTGTTTTGGGACACAGTATCGCCCATATGGAGCCCCGTTTGGGTCATAATTCAATGAATAAATTAGTATTATGACATGCAGGCGTTTATTATTATGAAATATTTCCCATTATTATGAAATGCATATTTATTATGAAATATTTCCCATTATTATAATGGTTTCATTTTTCATAAGAATGAGCGTTTACATAATAATGGCTTTGTTTTTCATAAGAATGATTTGTGTGTCAATCACAACAGAGAGGGCGGAGCCATTTATGTGATTGGCTGCTCTTTCATTCAGGCATAAGCAACAGAACAGTGAATATCAATAGTGGGTGAGAGGTGCAATGTATATACTCCAGGCCAGTAGGTGGCAGAATGCACCTCAGTTTACGGTTAAAAGTTGACATCGAATAAGAAATGTAGCACAAAATGTAGGGAAAACATGATTTTGATGGCATGGCGACAGGAGAAAGATCCTTTTCTGACTTACTCCGAGAGGTAGCCAACAGGGTCGATGCGAGTCCCCCACCAACTAGTCGATGTCAGAGCGTAGAATGGTGAAGGATCAGCCAATGAGCATGCAGGTCAACCACTGGTCCCGCCCAGTGGCAAAATATCATTATTATGTAAAAGCTCATTCTTATGAAAAACGAAGCCATTGTGTAAAAACTCATTCTTAAATAAAAAAAAGCCATTCTGAAATAAACTATTATGCATTAAACTAAGATTAAATAATAATAAAAATATATTTCATAATAATTAATTTTTTTCATAATAATGGGAAATATTTTATAATAATAAACATGTATTTCATAAAAATGGGGAACATTTCATAATAATGGATATATATTTCATAATTATAAAAGCCTGTATTTCATAATAATAGACACAGAGGAGGATTTGCCAGTATTCAGTCAGATAAATGACATTGTTGAATTTAATGGTGACTATTTTCTTCTGGCAAAGGACTTTAAGACACTTTGTTTTGCAGACCATTTTCATTCTTTTAATGTCAGACAGGGTAATTCTGAAAATATTTCCCTGCTGAAAGTTGACGAGTTGCACTTGTTTAAGCCATTTGATCTGCAGACAACATATGGTTTTGACAGAGATGACCAGTATGTGGTGCCTGTGCATGTATTGGTGTAGGAAATGTTTTAACTTCTATTATGTTTAATCTTGTACACTTTTGTGTTGTGTGTTTTTTTTTTTTTTTATCTCAGTGATAATACAAAAAAAAAAAAAATCATTTTTCAAGCTTATTTTGCGCCATAGCTGCATAACTTTGGCAGTGTTTGATGTCTGGTGTATGAACTGATTTATGGTTCAGTTTCAGATTTCACCTGTTGACAGCACTGCAGCACTAGCTGGATGTCATGTTGTACATGATCAGGCTGTGCATATTGTGCTTTAAAGGATAAGTTGAGATTTTTGAAGGATGTATCTTCCAAAGTTACAGTATTTGTTTGTGTTTTGGCAGACAATGTTTCCTTGTTGAGCTGTAGTGGAGCAATAGTAATTCAAAGAGGGATTTTGTCAAGGAGACTGTACACGTCCACAATAAGACATTTGTTAATATGTTAATGTGTTTATTATAATATTATAATAAAGATAATATTATATTTTCAAGAGAATGTGGACTAAATATTTTTTAAGTGATGATAATTCACTTTAAAAGTGTTAGGTGTACACCAGTCATAGAGTATATTCTGATTCTCAGAGTGTTAAATGGTCAGTTCTGCAGAGTTCTATAAAACACTTACTTAGAGTATATCTTTTACTCTGTGGGAGTTCTAGGTTTACACTACAGGTGTTAAAAAGCACTGGAATAGTGTCTAAAAGTACCAGTGACGGAGTACAATTGCACACTGTAAGGGTTCAAATGTAACTCTTTATTTGGAGTAAATATTTTACACTTGTGACGGTGTTCAGTGAACACCGAACTCTTGGACCTATATAGACACCGAGACTGGTGTTAAATGTACACTTAAAGAGTACAATATACACTGGGATTTTTGCTGTGCAGGGTCAATTTTTCAACCAGGTGTTTGAATGATGTCAGTGGTTTCTCATTGGGCATGGACCGCCAAAACACAGCAGGGGTCCCTTCACTTTTATCCAGAGTATAAATACCATCACACACTATCTGACCTCCTCCAGCAAAGGTGCAGCATCTCTCTGCCTCTGGGAACCTGTAGGAAGACAGCCTAGCTGCTGAAGCTGCATCAATACCAGAGAGAGAGAAAGAGAGAGACAGAAAGAGAGAGAGAGACACTTCTGGCTGTCAGTCTCAGTGGAGCGTTTGTGTCAATACCCCCTTGTCTTGATCAAGTGTTTGTTCATCTTTAATACTTGTGTTAATGTTATGGCAGAGACAGATGAGGGGGTGAAAGTGTGACTGGGACTCTCAAACTTTCAGACGCTCACAGACGAGCAAGGTGATGTGTGATAACGGTAGTGGTATAATAAACAGTGCTGGCTTGCAGTCAGGACATTGCTTACTGCTGAAGGTTAGATAAGACTCAGAGAAAGAAAGATAATTCATACATCATAGTTAGTGCTGTTAATGTTTTCTGAAACTTCTCTCCCATTTGAAGTGTTGGAGTTGTCTGCCTGCAGTGAGTTTATGTCCTTTGAATTGGCCTCAGATGATGTGGTCAAAAAAACCCTTCTGTCCTATTTAACAAAAGTAGTTATTATTTTATTGTCTAGCTGATTACAGGGATATATTTTATTGTCCAACATGATTGAAACAACTGTTGCCTCACAGCTAGAAGGTTCCTGGTTTAAACCTTGGCAGGGGCCTTTCTGTGTGGAGTTTGCATGTTCTCCCCGTGCTTGCGTGGGTTTCCTCCAGGTACTCCGGCTTCCTCCCACAGTCCAAAGACATGCATGTCAGGTTAATTGGTGGTTCTAAATTGCCCGTAGGAGTGAGTGTGAGTGTGTGTGGTCGTTTGTCTGCAAGTGGCCCTTCGATGGACTGGTGACCTGTCCAGGGTGTACCCCTGCCTTTCGCCCGAAGAGAGCTGGAATAGGCTCCAGCAGATCCCTGTGACCCTGCAGAGGATTAAGCAGGTATAGATAAAGGATGGATGTAAGGAAGCTACAGAGTAGCAGGTAAGTTACATGTAACAAAATGACACAGTTTGTATAACATTTAAGGTGCATGTATAGCGTTATGGAGTTGGTATAACAATTGTTAAGAAAATTAAAGAAACAAAGAGATTAAATGTGAATAAAAGAAAATGCTCATGTGCATGCATGCAGTCTGTGAGTTACAGGAAGGGGAGTTAGGGGTGATGGGTTATGGGTGCATGACTTACTGTAGTTCGGGGTTCTGTCAGCTAAATGAAAAAAGCTGTTGCTGAAACTAACAGTGTGGGTTCTGATGCTGCAAAACCTCCTGCCTGATGGTAAAATCCAAACTTAATAAGTAGAAGGTTTTACAGATACTCAAGTAATTGGATAGTGATGATAAGTTCACTAGAGAGCATTCAAAAAAATGACAATCTGCCTTTTTTAGGAATGTGATATCCTCGCTGAGAAAGACAGACGTCTCAGCACTGAGGTGTACTGGAGGTTTTAAACATACAGATATCTGCTTTTTAATTCATACCATTCACTTGAGCACAACCTCTTTATTATCAGAACTCTACACAACTGGACTGAGGCTGTCCCCGATAAGACAGAGGACAAAGACACTGTATGCAAACAGATCAAGAAAGCACAATCATTTTTTCAAGCCCAATAATATTGTCATCCCTATGTGGCAGGAATGTCTGAGAAACCTAGAAGGATCTTCTCCCCAAAAAAAAATTAACCTAACAACCCCCTCAGATAAAAAATAAAAAATTAATGTTTTTCTCTGGGACAAAATGCTCACACAGAAACTGAGGACTGTTGTGTATGCAGTCCAATGCAGCAAGGAGCGCTCAGACCTTTTTACAAGGGGAACAAATCTTTCCACGAATATACACAAATATATGGAACAACACAGGAGGGCAGCTCCTCAGGTCAAGACTCCGTGTTCTGCCTGCATCTCAAGGAAAAGGGACGCTCTTTTGGACACAATAAACAAGTGCTCTAATCTCTAAATCTTTTTTTTTTTTTTTAATTTGTTACTCACAACTCTCTGTACAACTCTGGTGCCCTCAAGTGGCCTCATCTTTGTTTTGCTCCTCACTGCCTGATTCTTGGACTGGGCATGTCTTAACCAATTTATTTATTTTTTTCTTCCAAAGATAGCTTTCATTTAGTCTGTAAAGAGATGCTGCCTTGTTTATATGGGATAAACCAGACCCTTTACCATGGTAATTTGGTTCATATCATTTCAAAGAAATCTGCTCTGTTAGACCCTCCTTACTGGGACCAGTGCTGTGCCCCAGTGTTATGTTGAACACGTCCCCTATGAGAAGCCTGACAGAAAAAAGGCAGATCTTGCAGATACCGTTACTACATTTTAGCTTCTATAAGATTCTTTATAAAGCGACTATATTTCAAATCAATCAATTCTTGTAATGTTTTTTGTAACTTCTTTGTTAATGGGCAATGAATGTATGAATCACACTGTTGAGTAGATATCTTGGTAAAGAAATAAAGCCCAGAAGCAAATGACGAAGCAGTTTGCCTTCCCAACAAAATTTTTACGAGCACTGATTATCCGTAAGATCCAGGATTTTACAGGTGCCTGATGGAGCGGACAAGCTACAGCCTGGTCTGAAACGAACAGAGCACTCTGTCTAATGCCAGTTAAAATAAACTGAATCCTGGCAAGTCATTTCAGGTTATGGGCCATTTGAAAGCAGTAATTCAGAGTGACCTTGATTTTGTACAGCAACCTAGTTCTCTAGAGACTTGTTAAAGGTAGAAGAGTCAGCATTGCTGCCAGGTCAGCTGAAGATTATTGTGAGAAAATGCTGCATGACCTTGTCTAGGATCAAAAATGGAAAGGATCTGACAGAAATAATGCACTATATTAAATCTTGTTTGGTAAATATAGGATAATTATTGCTGATAAGGACGATAATGGATGAGGCTGTTTACAAGTACTTAAGTGCACCAATGTCATCAAGACATTTAATCTATCATATTTTTGTGAACTGAAAGTAAAAATGAAATAAAAAAACATTCAGGGTAGATGATGTTTCTAAAAGACTGTTAAAGCTCGTTCCCTTGACCAAGAATAGAATGGAAATAAGCAGGTATAGATAATAGATGGTTGTTGAACCTCATTTCAGAAGTCTCACCACAAGATGGCAATCTTACACCTGCTTTTGTAGTTTTCCGAGCTGCTCGGTTCAAACTAGATGAAGCTGCTTTGTTTTTATTTTTCATTAAAGAGACATTTTATTATCAGGTGGGTTTTTAAACAGCTTATTAAGAATAGCATATTGGTGCAGCATTATAACAAACATCCTTTAATTTATCAACAGGAAACTCTTGAGTTTCCTAGTGACATTACTTTAATCGTGGCATTGCAACTAGTGCTGGGCAATATGACAATACATATCGTGGGGACAATATAAAAGTGTGTATCGTGCCATTTCTCTTCTATCGTTTCTATCGTTTCTAACCTAATTTTATCAATTATTACAGCAAATATGTAATTAAATAACCTGCAATGATAAATTTAATAGAAACATATCTACTTCTACAAAGGAGCCTTTTATGTTTGCACTTTTATTCATGGTTAATGCCTTAAACAGAGTTCTCTTCAACCCTGATGTTTACTTTAGACACTTTATATTGGTTTGCAAACTTTGCACTACAAGGTTACAGATTTCAGAAAGTTGAAAAATAATTTGTGTTTATTTTTTATAGCTGAACTTCAGTGCAAAAATGTGTTTTTTCTCTCAGAAACTGTTGTGCACTTTAAAAAAATATGTGAAAGCTACTGTACCTCTGTACCTACCTGTTTTTGCTGCACTAAAATGTATGTTTGTGACAGTTCAGCTAAATGTCCTTTCAAAATAAAGTTGAAAAGTAAGCAATGAAATTTTTGTCAAACTTTTCAGAGAATAACTGAAAACAAACTTTATTATGGTATATCGTGATATATATCGTTATCGTGATATAAAATAGTCCATATCGTGATATATGATTTTTTCCATATCGCCCAGCACTAATTGCAACTGATGCTGTACTTTTGTACATACATTTATATTGTTATAGACATTTACATACATACTGCATTGGCCCGAATATAGGACGATATTTTATTCAAGAATTCATATTCTCAAAAAATGGGGCTCATCTTATAATCGAGGTTTAGACTTTTCTATTGTCATTACACATCTGTGCCACCAAATGGAGCCGCACCAAAGTAAACAGTCAGCGAATCGAGCATCACATTGTACACATGCAGCTGGAACTGATGTAAAATGGAAGATCACATGACCGACTCGAGCAAAGGGGTTTGAACGTTTTTTTTTTTTGCAGTCCAGAATTTATTTTTTATAGACTTAATTATTAATGTTTTTCTTGAAACCGAATATAGCTCGACTTTGATGGTTATGCAGTTATTGACATCATTAACTGAGTTATTGAACTACATGGTTGTTGCTGATTCACCAAGTCATAGTCTCAGATTTGAAGAGAATAAAGTTTATTAAATAAGACTATACCTTGATATTAAATAACATTGAAACCTGACATGTACCTTACCACAAGTATGGTACAGTACTTCCTACAAAAGATTAATGTTTAAAATGTTTAACAATACAGCACAATGTTATCTCTGTGTGATTCTTTTCTATAATTGTACAATAAAAAGTTGTTTTAAGAATAACCTTGTTGTCTTCAACATATTTTTATATTCCCAAAATGATATTTGAAAAATAGCAGTAGTCTTATAATCAGATTCGTCCCATATGCGGGCCAATGCAGTATATTGAAACATAATTATTTTTAGGAACTGATTAAAGTGTTTTGAAAAGGAGGCAACTTAGAGCAAAGGGCATGTTCCAGTGAGGAAAAGATGAAATTAAAATTATTGAAGATTAGGTTTTGTAAAAGCAGACTTGTGGAAAAAAAAAAGAAGAAAAAAAAAAAGACTCTCCACTTGATAACTAGGCCTCAGCATAAAAAATGTGTCTTTCAGTGAGCAGTTCTGGGTGCAGAAAAAACAAACAAACAAACACATCTCTGATCAATAATATCCTCAGGAAGTCCTGTGCAGGAACACTAAACATCTAGATATTAATGGAACTGTTAATGTGGGAGAGGCAAAAGTGGCTGATTACAGCTGGAGAGGTCATCACAGTGACCATTCCAGACTAATCCAGGCTGACACGTGTCACTGCGAGGCATTGCTTGGGTCTCAACTCATCCAAGACATCCTGCGACTCCTCAGAGAACTCAAAGTCCCCATGGAGTTACTGCGGTGAAAAGCCTCATGTAGCAGTTCATCAAAAGTTTAAAGAAATGTGCACACCTGCATCGAGCTACTGAAAAAAAAAAAGGTTGGTACTTCTTGAATAATGTGCTCTTTGCTTCGATTGGAATGATGTAGCAGTGGATGACACTATTAATGGTAAATAATTTCAATATTAATGGTTTATATGTTGTCATAATTTAGTTATTAATTCAGATTGTCATGAGGAACCACTCACTGTCTAAAATATTGTCAAATGTAATGTAATGAATCACAGCATCATGTCCACAAGAATGCATCTCGTAGATTAATTTGAAAAGACTTTGGGGCATGCATGATAATGTATAGATTTTGCATTTAAAACCTTAAGTTTTAAGTGGTGTGTTTATCTGCAGCACTCTGTCTGTGAACTCTATATACTAACTATGCTATTATATACTAACTGTGCTAACAATTACCTGATGTACACTACAAAATGATGCACAGCTCCTCTGGTCACTGCGTGTCATCACAGATCTTGCATGAAATTCACAGAGATGTGTCACAAATTAGCATAGTAAGCAGTTGGGCATTGACGGTTGTCTTTCACTGTGAATATCAACCATGGTGCTGGTGAACAAGTCTTCTCAGCTAATCTTGTTACAAACTCCCACAGACCACTATGACGCCAGAGAGAGCCTGTGGTTGATGCTATTGAGTACATAGGTTTGACAAAAGTTATTGATGACTGAATTATATTTTTCTAGGTCCTCTCAGTGAGTGGTGTGAGTGCTTTCTGCACATTGTTAGGGGCTCTGGTTTTTAAAGTGTAGCCGAATGGCTGCATCTGGTTAGTAACAGTTTTAGCTCAAGGACTTTTGATACTTGACACAGTTGTTTTTGAAGTGAAACAAAAACAACTGTGATTCGACTACAGAGTTATATAACTGGCGTCTGTGTCTTACAGGGGGAAAAAAAACTTTAAAAAATCGAAGTTTTTAATTAATTTGAAGGTGGAGTATGTCCCTGCCTTTTACCCAAACACACCAGACCCAAGACCCCACACAGGAATAAGCAAATATAGCTGGATAGGTGGATGGATGACAGTTCTTCTTCTTCTTGGTCAGTTGTGTTCCTGTTTTTTTCAGATATTTAAAAAGCCATACCTGTTTTAGAAGAATAAGCATAAAAGGCTAGACTTTGACTTAATTAAGCTTCTTTTTGTGCATGAAATAAATTTTGTAACCGGATGTTATTATGGCTAGAGTAAAAAGACAAAGCAGATAATATTTCAGCAAATATATATAAAATATTTTATTTGAAAAAAATCTGATATTTGTTTACTCTATCTGTATATAACTATATTATAATGTGCTATGTAAATTACTCAGATTATCATACGGCCTAAAAGCTAAAGTGGACATGCTATTGTTAAGTATTATATCAAATAAACCACCTAAAGTACATTACATTACATTAAAATAGGGCAGTGCATTTAATAAAATTTGAATCATGGTTTTTATTTTGTCCCCCAACAATCAAAAATAATGTAAAAAAAAAGAAAAAAGAAAAATCTGTCTCGTGTTCTGAGCGAAGCGCACCTCCAACGTGGACTCTACTTGACCATGTGTGAATGAGTCCTAAGTTATAGGTGGTACAAGAAAAAAAAAAGATTAGAATAGGAACATGAAATAAGAAATAATATATACTGATATAAAATGTTTGAATAAAACTTTTCACAAAAATTATTTGTATATTTTTATATGTTGTCATGTACTGCATGTTTACATGATGTATACATTTATTGAAAGATATTGATAGATATGATATGTTAGGGAAAATATATATATTCAAACTAAACAGTCAGATAAATGACAGTAGTGAACTCTGTAATTATCCTGTAAGACCTGATCTTTGCATTGATGTAACAATAACTTTGATCAATAGATGGCACTGTTTCCCTGGACTCGGCCCTCATCTGTCTCCTTTCCCACTTCATTCGGTATTTCTTATTCTCTGACTTCTCCTGGGAGCTAAAACTTGTTCTGTCAAGAATCAACTTGTTGAAAATGCTGAACAGACTCTTAGCCAAGGTATGTTTGGAGCCATTTCAAGCAGAATCCTTTAAGGGATCAGGACCCTCATTACACTTATTGTATCAAAATATTACTGAGGAATGAGTAACTGTCTGGTGCACTTATATAAAAAAAAATAAATAGAAATTGATTAGCAACAGATAAATAAATGAGTAAAAGTTAGTGTGGAGGGATACATGTTCTCTGCGTCCTCTATCTGAAATCTGCATGCACTTTTACATACAGTATTTATAGTCAGTCTACATTTTGCAGACAGAGACGGAGCATAAGTCTAGGCATTTCTGATCCTCACCTTAACATAAATTGGCTTCCACTTGGAAAAAGTAGTGTTGCTTTTTATCACGCAGACTACTGCGTTCAAAGCAGTCAACCACTGACAGATCCGTTTTAGATGCCAGCACTGCATTTCTGTAATTACATTGAAAAAATCTAAAATAAGACAAAAAAAAAAAAAAAAAACAGCATTGCAGCCAATGAAAATCCAGTTGATTTTATGATGATTTCAATTTCAATGTCAAAGTCCAAGTGTGCTATATTGTCAATTGTGCCACATGTAGAGCACAAAATTGAGTTACACTCAGTCCCTTGGTGCACAGTTAAAAACTCTGAAACCTAAATAGAGCAATGTAAATAATACAAATAGGGGCATGCAAAAGTAAACTAAGATGAAAGTAAAGTGGGAAAAAAAGCAGAAAGCACATAACAGCTTCGTATACAACAACAGCGCAGTATGTAAACAGTTCCAATGTGCTGGATGGTAGTAGACAGAAGTCGCAGCGTGTGCATGTGTGTTTACGCGGGTGCACGTCCCACCATCATCTACCACTTCTGTATATAGAATACATGCCAATGTTCATTTATTTATGCATCCATATGGCAGTCCTTTCATGAACGTACAGATAGATACTGTATATCATTGTAACAGAACTTTGCACACAGAGAAATGTGAGCACAGAAGCAACAAATGAATGACTTCCTGACCATTTTCCGCTATTTGAAAAGTTAAGATTTTCTTTATGTTAATGACATTATGATGCTGTACTTTAATAATTGTGCGCAGCTGTAATTAGGCTTTCAGATGAGTTTTGAGCTGTGTTTGGAAATAAAATCCTTTTCACTTGTGAGCTGACATACCTGCAGAGGACTGACTGTTGAAAAGATGACTGGCTTGACACTTGCACAAGGCAGGAACTTTTAGGAGTGCTACGCAGTGTTGTCTGATTAATTATAACACTGATCACAGACTGTGAAAGTGTGGAAAGAGAGAAAGAATACAGCTTGAGAGATGAGTTGGTGTGATACCAGCGAAAACTGCCTGAGCTCATGAAAGTTCCCTCCTAAACCCCCAAGCTCACCAGCTGCTTATTGTCTTTTTTTCCTCAAGTGCACAAATGCAACGTGTGCTTGGCCTCTCATTGTTGCCCACCATTTTCTTGAAATACAAGAATAACAGGGTTTCAAAGAGCATGCAGCGGCCACTCAGTTCACCTGCAGCTACCTCTCTGTGCAAGCCACACCTGTTGCATGAGACAATAACAGCAGTTGCTAAGTAACAGGTCTTTTCATAGTTGCTACTGTGAGCTTCTCAAAGGTGTCCTCAGCATGTCATTTCCTGCAAGACATTGAGTGAACCATTTATGGTAGAATTGTTTGTGTGTGAGTCTGCTCTTACCGTGGATAAAGTTGAAAGTCTTTTTTGTTTTAACAGTGGTTATGGACTTGTGTCCAAGTAAGAAGAGGAAACATTTTACATTTCTTTGATTTTAAGGTCCTGGCATATTTACTGCCAACTCAGGGTCAGTTAGGGCATTTTGATTAAACCCTAACATTATAAAAGATATAAATGACTACTGTGATGCACCTACAGTACATAAACAATTCAAATAATATACTTTGAAAGTGGATCCAAAAAAATAAATCATCAATCACTTTACATTAGGATTCCTTTAAAGTTCTATTTCTGGCTTCAGCGACTAAAGCACATACTTGGTTGTTTCATTTCCAAACAGTTCATGTTCACATAACAACCGCTAAAAAAAATCTTGATCTTGATTGAAGTATCTTGCCGGACAGAAAAAAGCCCATCAAGTTTTAATGTCAGAATTCTTGCTTAGAGCCACTCCATGTAACACTACTTCTGACCACATGAGGGGCAGCATATCATAAAAAGTTAATGTTTTTTTTTTTTTTTTAAGAAAAAAAGCATGAGACACATTCATGCACCTCTCGTGGGCAAAAGGGTATCACAAGTGAACACAACAGCTCTATAAGGGTCTCTTGTAATGTGCTGGAGAAGACTTTACATGGCAATCTGAATCTCCAATAATCAAAGTTAAAAAGTAGCCAGAAAAAGTAAGTGTATCTGACTTTATTAACAAATTATAGGGTTGGGTGATTTTTTTCTGTAAGCTTCTCACTACAGCATTAAAATTTTGATTGTAGAATCAATTCCAAAAAAGTTTAATCTGAGTATTGCAAACGTTAATATGTATCACTGATTGAATGATTTAGTTAATCATGAATCATAGAGGTCTTTATTGTCTGTGAGGCTTGTGGAAAATCTCTGTGTAATGAGCAGATATAGGCTCTTGTTTTTGAGGAGTGCATTTATGAGTCAAATGAATGCTTTATTATGATGGAGACGACGCCACTGAAATCTGCCCAAATGCCTCTTCAGCTCTGCTCAGTAGTGTTGTTTTTCTCTCTTCATCAGTTCCAGCCATCTGTTGCTCATTTCATATCTCTGCATCCCAATTTGGCCCTGGAACCTAGCAAGCATGTTTTGAAGCTTTGAGTAACTGGTCAAAATATTCCTTTAGACCGGGTTTGCCAGTATCACATAATCTTAAAGCTGTGCTGTCATCTTGTGCTGAAATGTCATAGAGTCTGATCACTGAAGTTATCAAGACACAACCTCCACACTCACCTGTAGGGGTAAGTGGCCTGGCTTTCCAGGTAAAGTTCTGGTTTTACTCATTTGCTGGATTTTATTTGTAGCCCAGTCAGGACTGACATCTGAAAATGAGCTGCACATTTAACAATATCCCTGTGAAAATGTTCAGAATGTGGGCTAATTCTTATAATTCACAGCAGCAAAAGAAAGCAGGAAAGCTTTGCAGAAATTGTTTTTATAACTTTTAAAAGTCAGTTTTTTTATTTTATACTTTTATTTTTCTGGCACTATATACATATATATATATATATATATATATACAAGGAAGGAGTGTATTTGTGGACTGGTCCAGAGTAGTTTATTTTACATGACAGAAGAGCGCAAACAGTTCTCTTGTCTAACATCCTATCGGATGTCACACACTAACCTCGCGACATCTACTACCTACAGTACCTGTAGTGGGCTGCTGCTGTGGCAGTTATCGCGAGGCAAGTGACAGATCTCAGATTGGGAATGTTTTTGTTTTTTTGTTTTTTATGCCCAATGCAGTATTATTATTTTTTAATAATGCAGGTTAAAATACGGGAGATTTAAGGGAAAAATACTAATACGGGAGGACGGCGGGAGAGAAGAGTCAAATAAGGGACTTTCCCGGCCAAAACGGGATACTTGACAGGTATGCACCCTGCTGATATATGGCTGCTCTGCTAAACATCCAAGCTGTCATATAGTGAAGTTCGCAAATGATACAGTAGCAAGTGATAGTGGTACAATATGCATCACTGAGAATGATAAGTTAGAGTATAGAGAGGAGGTACAAAACATGGAGCATTGGTGCAGAGATAACAACCTCTGCATTAAAAAAGGATGGACTTAAGCAAGTGATGACCTACCACCCACCTCCAAAGACCCCTCTGTAGTATGAAAGACTCCAATCAGCCTTGGCACTTGCTCTTCATGTCCCCTCTCTCACGCAGAAAGCTGGAGAGAATCTGAAGCAGGACCACCAGACTTAACTCTGGTGGTTCTCTGTAGCTCCTAATGCTTCAAGTCATATGAATGCCATATGCCACATTCATACAGGCCACCAGATCAGCTACATCTATTTCTCTGCACGCCCTAATTCACATTCTAATATTTTTGTCAACTGATAATTACATGTTGTAGCCTGTTTAAATGTTCTTGCCATCCACCCATCCATCCATCCATTAACTTCCGCTTGGTCTGGAATCGGGTCGCGGGGGCAGCAGCTTCAGCTAAGAGGCCCAGACCTCCCTCCCCTCGGCCGCCTCCACCAGCTCCTCTGGGAGAATCCCGAGGCGCTCCCAGGCCAGCCGAGAGATATAATCTCTTCAGCGGGTCCTGGGTCTTCCCCGTGGTCTTCTCCCAGTTGGGCCCGAATGTTCTTGCTTCTATTTTAATAGACAATATCTGACTAGTCTATTATATTTTACTATTAAAGTTAAATATTTTCTTTGTAACTGGGTAAAGTTATCTTTATCCATGTTTTTCCATTCATGTGACTCATATCTGGTCAGGCTGTGCGGACACAGAAATCTGAAAGCCAATTCTAATTTTTTGATCAAAACTATGTTGTGAATCAAATAAATGTGCAACATGTGGCCATCTAACATTAGTGATGACCATAGACAGTATAAGATGTGAACAATAAATATAGAGAGCATTCTAATAATCTTAATAATCTCTTATGGATTTAACTGCACATAGGAGGATACATATTTATGGTTGCAGGCACCTGTTCAGAAGAACCTGGGTATCTCTTTCACAGTGCCAAGGCCTTGTCATGCGTCAATAAGATACTGTAGTCCTTCGGGGTCTTTCCAGCAACTTCTGTTATACTTCTGTTTATGCTTAAAATCCATTGTGACATGCCATTTCAGGGCATTCACCATGATCTGCAGCTTGCTGTCTGACCTCTTGCATTGCAATGGAATTAAACTCTTTACTTTCAGTCCTTCTTAGAGATATAGTCACAGAGACATGGATTAATAAAAACAATGTACAGTGAACCCTCACAGTTCGCGGTCTCAGCAATCGCGGTCTCAGTACATCATGGAGGTTTCAAAAATATTCATCGAAAAAAACAAAAAAAAAATTCAAATGAAGCACGCAAGACTGAACCGAAATTTCAATCAAGGCCTGTGATTGGCTGCTACGATGGGTATTACTGTGGCATTGGTGGTCTGTACGCTGATTGGCTGACACGCGTCCCCGCATCTCCAATCTCTTGCTCTCATGAGACATAGCCGATTTTAACACTGATACACTTGGTGTTTCCATTCATCAGTTCCGAATATCACTTGCTTATTTCAGTGATTTAGTGCCTTTTTAAAGTTAAAATGGGTCCCAAACAACAGCCAGCAAGGGCTGGTTTGAGGACGCAAGGACAATGGACCAGCACAAAAAGGGGCAATGACAAGACTTAAATAGACAGAGGGACAAACGAGAGGCAGGTGCAGGCAATTAGGTTAACACGGGGAAGGAAGCAAAGCAGAAAACAACAGAGACAAGACAGACCTTCAAAGTAAAACAGGAAACAGAGCAGACAAGTGACAGGGAGTGATGCCAACTTGACACAAAACACAGAGACAGACTGTCATGGCTGACCTAAACCATGACAGAAACGAGGATGAGCAGAACTGGGGCCCGTTGAGTCCAGGAGATAGGTGGTCTGTTGTCAGGCATCAATATCTTGGCCACTGCTAGGGATAGATGTGTTGGACTTGGACAAACCCAGCATACTTCTGCTTGGAAGAGTCCAGAATTTAGTTGCTGTGCTTCCTGACTTCTGCAGCCAAGCTGCATTGGAGGAGCTGTGAAGCTGTCAGAAGGACTGGGGCATTTCTCTTTTTTTTGGTGGCAACATCAGAAATGACCTCAGTTAGCACAAGCTGCCTACTACTACTTTGTTAAGGTTTGTCTTTGGACCCTACAGACCTTACAGCCAGTTATGGCCATTTGTTAATATATTTAACCCAACACACAAGCACAACAAAATGCATTATCTTTAAAATATGAATACTTATGCTCTGTAAGGTGGTAGCACTGTTGCCTCACAGCAAGAAGGTTCCTGGTTCAAACCTTGGCAGGGGCCTTTCTGTGTGGAGTTTGCATGTTCTGTGCTTGCGTGGGTTTTCTCCAGGTACTCCGGCTTCCTCCCACAGGCCAAAGACATAAATGTTAGGTTAATTGGTGGTTAGTTTAATACACACCCTCTGGTGCAACCTAGAACAAATCATCAGTGATGTAACCTGGGGTCATTCGGTGTTTCGGGTCTCTCAACATCCGACACCCCCGGCCCAGGCGACCCAGCCGGGGGTGATCAGTGCCCGGCTTCTGTCTAGGTAGCTTGTGTAGCCCACGGATCACCCCTCTTGATCCACGGCCATCTTGTGCCTTCTCAGCAGCATCAGTGATGTTCTTGATTGCTTTTTTGTTGTGCAGTCCCCTTATAACCAACAACTTTGAGAGCCCTGCAAAGTGACTGGCCTACGAACCCTCAGCATCCAACCTCGATGTTGTTGCACCGAGTCTTCCACCCATTGCGCCTGCATTCACCTGCCAGCTCCTCGTATTTGGCCCTCTTTCTCTCAAATGCCTCCTCCATCCGTTCTTCCCAGGGCACAGTTAACTCGCACCAGTATTACCTGCTTTGTTGCCGGACATGAGAACCATGTCCAGCCTGAGTGTGGTCACTGCGAAGCTATCTGGGAATTTAAGCTGTCTGCCTAGGTCCACCTTCAGCTGCCAGTCCCTAGCTGTGGCCAGGAGCCCCCCTGCCTGGCTTGGGCGATGTTGTGGTTTCTCTCCAGCTTTAACAAAGGCGATGGCATGCCTAGCTGGCTGTTGCTGCTTGCTGAGTGAGATCCCTGAGCTGATGGAATATGCTATCACCTTCAGCACCTGGTTGTGGCACCACCGGTAGCGCCCCTCACCAGGGCTGTCAGGCAACAGCTCAGAATGTGCTCCAGGGATCCTCTCCTCAGGCAAAGAAAGCAGGCAGGTGTTACTGCCAGACCCCAACAGAAGAGGTTGGATGGGCTGGGGAGGACATCATAGACTGACTGGATCAAGAACTTTATCCGGAGCGGCTCCACCTTCCAAAGCTCAGACCAAGAGATCTTCTGGTCCAGTGCTTGCTCCCATCTAGTCCACGCCCCATGTTGTCTCATCCCGACCGTCCTGCTCGAGCGGGTCTCCTCCACTCTTGCTCCAACCTCTTTCTGGATAAGCTGGCTCCTCTCCTTCCCCTGGGCCTTGTTAAATGGAGGTCTTGGGTTGCTCCCAAGCTTTGTCCTGGCCTGATGCAACAGCTCCCACCAAAACACTGTGATAAAGCCATGCTTCCGCTTGGTCAGCCGTCTCCTGGGCTTTCCTCTTCTGACCAGTTCGCACTACAATCCCGCCTGAGGAGACTTTGTTGTCACTCGAGTCTCTATACAGCAGCACCTCTCTTGCACAAGTCACCATGAACCCTTCCGACAGACTACTGCAGGGAAGTGTTCTTATTCCCATACAAGGCTATGCTGCTGAGGCTTTGTGGTAGGCCCAACCACCTATGCAGGTAGCCACTGACCTTACTCTCGAAGCCCTCAACGGTGGTTAGTGGGACGTTGTAGACCAGGAGGGGCCGAAGGAGGTGTGGCAGGATGCCATGCTGGTATATTTATCTATATCTCTATATATACATATATATTGTGGTTGTTTGGACCTTTCTGAACAACTGATGACAACAACCAAACAGCTCATCGATGTGACTGCAGAGGTTCAGGTTTGTGCTGTGTTGAAAGTAATACTTGTATAGCAATAGCTTCAACTGAGTCAGACTGACATTGCAAAATGTTATGGAAAAGCATCAAGGGTTTCATTTCAGTTTAGGGGACACATTCAGTTGCCACCAGACTCATAGAAAGCAGGGGTTTGAGTAAAGCGCACAGCACAGATGAACATTACAACAATGCCACAATACTGGGCTTCTTCATTAGTCAGATAGCTGCCTTTCATTCTGTTGTCAATACACCCATGACTTGTTTGAGAACTTCACAGTAAGCCACTCTTGAAGGGCCTGACATTGTACACAATTGTAACACTGAAATCAGTCCTATTTGAGGCAACCTGTGAAAAGAACAACACTGTAGATGCTTCTGTGTGAGTTCAATGATCACACCGTGTCTCTCTAGATTGTAGTTTTATTGGAACTCGGGAGCATGGACAGGTAAACTTGCATTCAGCCTAGCAGGCATAACCAACTGAACCCCGATAACCCAAACATTCACAAATACACACAGAGGTGGTGCGACCCCTACTGGGCGCCACGGGGATCATCCTGAATGATCTACATCCCTTTCCTTAAGCTCACATCCCAAACATAAATGATTGAGCACTGGATAATGAAAACACCGTAAACATTTATAATATTACGCTTCTAGCAATAACCTTAGCTGCACTTGGATGAACTGGAAACAATCCAATATTGAATAAAATATAGATATATAATAACCATGAAATTCCAAGGAGTTCTTAACCTGAAAGACATGCACAATGAATTATGATTACTTGGTCAAGCAATTACTCATCCTAACCATACATGAACAACTGTGCGAGGATTTTTTTTTTTTTTTTTCATTACATGTATTTAGGATTTGGTCTGCAGATGCGACCTAAACGTGTTGTGTAGTATGTACTGCTGTTGTCTGTGGGCGAATGTGTAGTGCATGTTACCTGGGAGGGGGATGCTTGTTCTGATTGTGTGATGTTTGCATCTGGTGCGTGTGTGAGAGGGGCATTGTCCACAGTGTGATGACTGGTGGCGAGTGAGTCTTGATCTTCTGTGTGGAGCTGTGGTGGTTGCTCTGCCACAGGAAGAATGTGTCGTCGGTTCCTCCTGTATGTCCTCCCGTTTGACTGGATGACATATGAGCGAGGCTCCTTGCTCCTCTCTTTCACAATTCCCAGCTGATCATATCCTTTGGGTGTTTGCATGCGAACCACCTGTCCCTCTGTTAAAGGCTGCAGTGGATGACTTGACTTGTCATGCTGGTGTTTCAGAGTGAGCCTTTTGTTGAGGAGCTGGGCCCTGACTTGCTGGCTGCTTTTAGGTGTTGGTCGCAGCAGTTCGGTGCAGACAGGAACGGCTGTGCGAGTTTGACGCGACATCAGGCGCTCTGCCGGGGAGCCCAGCGTTGAATCCCGGGGGATATTTCTGAGATTCAGGATGCTGAGGAAGACGTCTGATCCATCTCTGTGAGACTTCTCCATCACCTCTTTGGCACTGCGCACTGCTCTCTCTGCGAGCCCGTTCGATTGTGGGAATTCAGGACTGCTGGTGGTGTGGATGAAATCCCATTGTTTGGCAAAGTTCTTGAAATGCTGACTGGTGTATTGTCTCGCATTGTCAGAGATGAGAATGTGTGGCGTGCCATGTACTGAAAAGTGTCTCTTTAGTTTGGAGATCACAGCTGATGATGTCAGCTGATGGAGCAGGTCAACCTCAAACCAGCCAGAATATGAGTCCACGAGCACTTGATAGTGTTTGCCGTGCCACTCAAACATGTCTGTGGCCACGATGGACCACGGGAGATCTGGGACAGGATGGAGTTGCAACGGTTCCTTTTGCTGGTGTGACTTGGTGCTATTACACACAGCGCAGGTGAGTAGCTCTTGAGTGATGTCTTTAGACAATGCAGGCCAGAATACAATGCCTCTGGCTCTGCGTTTGGTCGCTTCAATGCCTGGGTGGCTTCTGTGAGTTATGGTGATGTACCCTTTGCGCAGAGAGCGCGGGATGACTGCTTTGTGGCCTTTCATGATAACACCATCATCCACAGTGAGTTCGTCCCTGTAGGGAAAGAAGGGAACGATGGCGGGCTTGAGATGGCTTTCTCTGGCAGGCCATCCATTCCTGATGACCGTACAGAGGGCTTGCAGTTCTTCATCCTCTGCGGTGTGTGCTGCCTGAGTTCATCCAGGCGAGCTGTGGAGATGTAGCTTACTGACATCACCTCATAGGCTTCCTCCGCGTCCAGGCTCTGGGAAGATTGAGCACACGGAGCTCTAGAGAGTGTATCAGCCAAATACATGTGTTTGCCTCTTTTGTACACTAGGCTGATGTCAAAGCTCTGCAGGCGAAGTAGCAGCATCCGCTGGAGACGAGCAGGGGCAGTGTGAATGGGCTTTTTTAAATATTGTCACTAAGGGCTGATGATCAGTCTCCACAATGATGGACTTTCCATACACATAGTCTTTGAATTTTGTACAGCCAAACACCACAGCCAGGAGCTCTCTCTCTATCTGTGCGTATCGCGTCTCCGTGTCTGTGAGAGTGCGTGAGGCGAACGCAACTGGCTTGCCATTTTGCATGCACGCTGCTCCGAGCCCGTAGCATGAAGCGTCGCAGGTGAGAGTGACTGGTTTCTTGACGTCGTAGTATGCCAATACTGGTGGGTTAGCAAGGCATGATTTTAGGCGATCAAAAGCCTCTTGATGCTGCTGGAGCCAACACCACTCAGTGTCCTTGTGTATCAGTGTTCTCAGTGGAGCTGTGATGTCACTGAAATTGGGAATGTATTTCGCCAGGTAGTTTCCCATGCCCAGGAAACGTTGCAATGATGTGACATCAGTGGGGACTGGCATGCTGGTGATGGCAGCAGTTTTGGCAGGGTCAGCTTTGAGGCCCTGGCTTGTGAAGATGTGGCCTACATACCCCACTTGATCCAGGCGAAACCTGCATTTCTCAGGATTGAGCTTGAGGTTGACCTCTTTCACCCTCTCGAGCACTTTTTTTAGGTTGTCGTCATGTTCAGCCATGTCGCGGCCTCCGATGATGATATCATCGACGATGACGGAGCATGGGTAGCCGGTGAAGAGCTGCTCCATTGTTCGCTGAAACACCTCACTAGCAGAGTTGATGCCGAAGGGCATGCGCAGGAATCTGTAGCGCCCAAATGGAGTACTGAACGTTGTCAACATTGAAGATTTCCTGTCGAGACAGATCTGCCAGAAGGAGTTCTTAGCGTCCAGGACAGAGAATACTGCAGCCCCGGACATCTGGACTGCCACCTCCTCAACACAGCGCATAGGGTGGTGAGGTCTTTTGAGTGCTAAGTTGAGGTCCTTTGGATTGATGCAGAGCCTTATTTCTTGCTTGTTTTTCTTATGTGCTACCACCATCGAGGAAACCCAGTCTGTGGGCTCTGTGACAGGTGTTATGACACCTATGCTTTGCATGCGATCCAGCTCTGCTTTAACTCTGTCTTGCATTGCTACAGGTATGCGGTGAGCTGGTCGGACCTGGGGTTGTGTGTTGGGATCCAGTGTCATCGAATACGTGACTGGAAGCTTTCCGAGCTCATTGTTGAAGACATCTTTGTACTGTCTGAGAGTCTGTGTTCTGAAATCCACATTGCTGTCCATGGTAACGAGGTGAACATCAGGACTCATCCTGACGATTCCCATATCCACACATGCCCGAAATCCAAGCAATGGCTGCACATCTGAGTCCACTATGAAGAAGGGTATCGTGTAATGCTGCTCGTTCAGACTGCATGACAGTGTAGCGAGGCCCGTTGTTTCAATCCTGGTGCCCCCATAAGCAACAAGGTTAGCAGCAGTCTTCTGCAGGGTAACTCCCTCCCCTTTAGACACTTGTGCAAAAGTCTTTTGGGAAAGCACATTACACTTTGCCCCAGTGTCCACTTTTAGCTCAGTAGTTTTACCATTTAGTTTTACAGTGACAAATCCTTCATCTTTCTCACAATCCTGAGAGTTAACACTGTTGACGCTGATGCCATCCACATAAAACGTGTCATCATCGTGTGCTGATGGCTGTTCCACTGTCACTTCATGCACTGGCCACCTGAAAGTCTTTCTTTGTAGCTTATTTTGGTCCCATGACTTTGATTTGCAGCATCCTTTGTAGTGGTTCATCTTATGACACTTATGACACTGCTGTCCATAAGCAGGACACTTCTCTCTTTTAGCAACATGGCTGCCCCCACAATTACTGCATTTGCTTATGGTTTGAGTTGGTGTCTGGGGCCTGAATTGCTGCCTTTTGTTGTAGGACGGCTTCAGTGCATCTACATTGGTGGCCTGAGTTGCTAATGTCTTACTGTTTTCTTCTGTCATTTTGTGAATGCGACAGACTGAGATAGCTTTGGCAAGAGTTAGTTCACTATCTCTCAGCAGAGATTTTCTCAAAGAGTCACTGGTGATGCCACACACAATGCGATCACAGATAAGTTCATCAGTTAAATCTCCGAAGTGGCAACTTTTAGCTTTTATCCTCAGATCACTGATGTATGACTCAATGCTCTCACCTTGTTTTTGATTCCGTGAATGAAATCTGTGTCTGTCCATTGTCCGGTTGCTTTGAGGATTGCACATTTCCCTGAACTTCCTCTTCAGGCAGTCCGGATCTTCTCTGGACTCTCCCGGGGTGACCACTGCTCCGCCGTCCCTGGGCGCACGCACCTCGGCCGCATAAACGAAAGAGCGTTCACGGTCGATGGCTTCCGGGCCGGCGAGGTTGAGAAGAATGTAAGCCCTCGTCTTTGCCGGCTTGTCCGGGTGCGCTGCAGCAATAAAAATATCATACTCCCTTTCAAAAATTCGCCAGCTCTCGGCAACGTTGTCGTCAAAAACAACAGGGTCTGGCCGGCGAAAACCCTCCGCCATGACTGTCGGCAAAAACAAAAATGTCCACGGCTAGCTAGTTAGCGTAGCCCGAAGCATCAGGTCCGTAGAGGAGAAGAGTCCAACAAGTTACTCACAGGCGAAAAAGTTCGTCGCTGCTGTCTTCTGACACCATGTAGATACTTCTGTGTGAGTTCAACGATCACACCGTGTCTCTCTAGATTGTAGTTTTATTGGAACTCGGGAGCATGGACAGGTAAACTTGCATTCAGCCTAGCAGGCATAACCAACTGAACCCCGATAACCCAAACATTCACAAATACACACAGAGGTGGTACGACCCCTACTGGGCGCCACGGGGATCATCCTGAATGATCTACAAACACTAAATGTTAGTTTTCAACATTTCTTTAATTTAATAAATTAAAATGGCACCTGTTATTATTTTTTGAGTATACCTTCAAACCAACTCTCCTAAATAAATCTATTTATTTTCACTTTATCAACTGAACAACAACTGACAGTTAACAGTTCAATGTCTACTATGCATAAACACTTTGCTCTCTCTGCTGTCTTTGCCTAACTGCATTCTCTAAAATCTGCATAAACAGGCATGAATTTGGTATATGCTCCTGCAGTAGCACCAAAAAGAAAAGCAAAAAAAAAACAAACGGACAAAAAAACATAATATTGCCTTTTCTATATTCCTATTGCATCTTCATCAGTGCTCCAACCTTGTCAGTTTTATTGGACAGGTATCTCACATTGCCTATGATGCCCAAGGGAAGGAACAGTTCAAAAGTCCTACTTTCTCCCTATCTCCGCCTGCCATACATTCTTGATTTTTCCTCTTCAGTCCTTCTGGATTTTGGGTCTTACTATGGGTATTATTTGGGATTTAGAAATCTCACTCTGCTGTTTCCACTAGTAAACAACTGCCATGGTATCTCATCCGAACAGAAAGTGACAGTATTAATAAGAGAAATCCTTTAAAAAGCACAAAATCGTGACAACTGTCGGATAATTTGTGAAGAAAATTGTTTTGACAAAAACAAGATTCAGAGAGAGACACAAAATGACCAGAGCTATTGGAACAGAAACTGTTCCAGAAGATCATTCTAGAGGAGAAACCATCTGAAGCAATTTTGTGCCACTTAAGCAAGAAGGGAAGTTTTTTATTTTGTGTTTTGGATGAAAGTGACCTTATCAGCTCTGCTGTAGTTTGTGTTTACATCAGACTTATAAGGTGATCTAAAGGACTAATGTTGATTTATATTAGAATGAACACTGTTGTAGTGCTACAGCTTGGCACAGCTGCTCTCGTAAAATGTTTGAGATACCCCAGTAACAGTTCAGTGTTTTACTGTGATTATATCCCTCAGGGCTGTTTGCAGTTATGAAAAAAAAAAATCACCATTCTCATGCCTGCACCCCCTCACACCATCTCTGATTGCCTTTGCCTGCTTCATTATTCTCTCTCCATCTCTCTGACATCTTACCTGCATGGTTAACTAAGTTCAGGGCTGTGTATGTACTGTAGCTACTGGGACCTTTTTAAACTCTTGTAATTGTCTTTTAGTGCAATCAAAGTAAATAGCGGGTGGTCAGACCACCCGCTACCCGCATGTCGGCGCGTACAAGAGCACGTCCAAATGGCATCAATGTGCGTCCACCTGGTCACATGTGGACGTGCACAAACGGCTCTACCTCTCGAATTAACTCTTGTATAAAAAGCGTGATTTGGCCTCAGTTGAACCCCTGAGAAAATTGTCCTAAACGGCTTGCTTGCCAGTTAAACCATAGACGACAAGAGCGTGTTTACTGGGAGCGCTCCAACTATCTGGGACTTTCAGGTCGCCGATAGAAATTGTCTGTGTAAAAATATTTTTATGTAGAGTGCAGAGGAGGAGGAGGGAAGAGGAGGAAGCTCTACAGCAGAGTCTCAGACGAGCTACGCACGAGAGCTGCTCCGATCTGGATGAAAAGACGCTCCATAGCGGTTTGCGGGTAGTAGGTTGCAGGTAGCGCAACCTGCTCTTAAAAGCAATGGCTACTGACACACTGATTGGTGCATAATTTAGCAGGTAGAGCAGGTGGGATAGCGGGTTTAGCAAGGTGAAAGATTGCGTTCGTTGACGCCGCTATCCCTAAATAGCGGCGTTAGGAGATCTGACCAAAGATTGGGCCCATTGACTTCTCTCTTGCCCTATTGGTCTGGATTCCCTCCCATTTACACCCATTTCCACAAGGGGTGCAACGGTACAGGTGGCTCACGGTACGGTCCGTACCGCGGGTTTTGTGTCACGGTTTCGGTACGGATTCGGTACAGTTTCAGACCACCTGCTACCCTAAACAAGCGATCGCAAGATACCGAGTTTGCGGAAAGCGCACTTTGCATGTCAGCGCGTAAAAGAGCGCATCTAAATGGAATAAATGTGCAGCTGTGGCAGCTCTCATTCAGATGTCTGCTGTGGAGGAAACCAAGGAGATCTCTGTGTCTGGTGTCAAGCTGGAAAAGGATATGTCGGAAACTGTTGGTGGTCGAGGAGGGACAGGAACATTAATTGTTCATGATCTTTAAATGCGCATCCAACGATTCGTTATGCGCCAAGACGCACAACTGGATCTTACGCAGGTAAGATTCGGGTTTAGGGAGGTGGAAGATTGCGTTCTGTTAACTGTTTTCACTCTCTCGCCGGTGTATTAAACAGCAAAACCAAAATGCTCCCACGCTGGCAATTTAAATAAACCTGGTGCTTCTTGGAACAGCTTTCTCCCGACTTTGCTACCGCTGGCCATGACTGCTTGTTTTCTTTCATTTACCGCGACTATGAGCTGCAGCCAACCGGCCAAAGTGTGATCGGCTGGTCACTGAGTGAGCGGAGGCGATTCGACATTGACATGCAGAGGCGGGCCTGCTGCCTTAAAGGCTCACACGCACGCCCGCATAACAATCAAGTCCAAAGCAAAATTATTATAACATATGTACCGTGGTACCGCGGGACATAAGAGCGTATTGTCCCATGGAGGTCGTAACGAACCGTACCGTATTTTACCAAGTACCGTTGCATCCCTAATTTCCACTGGAACAGAAAGTACCAAACCAATCACGAGGGGCTGGGGGAAGGGTTAAAGCAATAAGTCATTAAGGATCATCCAAGAGACAATTTTTAAATCAACCAAGGTGGTTGCAGAATTGCTAATAACATCCTAGATCAATACATTTTAACTGCAAAACTGACCACAGTGATTCATCAGCATGCCTACTCCCAGCACACCATTTAGATATGTCTTATGTTTATACACTTGAGACTAGTCTGCTTTTCACTCTGCTTACATCATATGTTTAGCTTCTCTGATTCATAGATGCCTGAGTGTTGCAAAAAAATGTCTTAGTTTGAGTTAAGTGTCAAAGTTTAAATAGTGTGAATGCCAAAATGCAGATTTTCCAATTGAGGATCACACTGAGCTATAATGATGAACAGTGTTACTTACATTGGTCATAGGACTATAGCTGAGTGGCTAAGGCAATTAGTTGACTGAACAGAAAAAAAAATGGATTACTACCTAAAGAATATGTACACCTTGATCTTGCAGAAGATGTTACTTTCCTTGTGCATGTGTGTGAGTGAAAGTGAATGTGTCCTTCACTGGCCCTTTCTGACAGTCCTAATCCAATATATTTTATTAACACCTGAGAGGACAGACACGGACACAAGACAGTTATGGTTCAGTGTGTGGTCTGTTGACGCTTATAGCGTTAGTGTGTTGTGATGTATGTAAATGAAAGTTTGGTAGACCATGTTACAATAAAGGGACAGACATGCAAGAGTAAGACAAACAGAGAAAATTTACATTTATATACACCTGCCCCACGCCCAGCCCCTTCCACCCATCGTAACCCCATCCATGGAAACGGCGCCACCAAGAGCAGCCGAGCCAGCGAACCTCCACCCCATGCCCCCTGGCAGCAGCAGCACCACCACCCCACCACACACCAGCTACCAACAGACAAAGGGAGAAGAGACAGCGAAGAGAGAGGGAAGGCAGGAAAACCGGAGTGACATGACTGACACCAGACGGCCAAGCCCCAAAACCCACGATCTACATGCAACACAAATGCGGCACAAGGATGGCGCATGAAACCCCCCCACCCCCACCAACACATCACTCCACCCAGAAGCATATTAGGTGTGCTGTGTTAAGGAGAGTGTATAGGTGTGTTCACTTCTAGTTTCGAAGCCTTAAAAGAGTGGAGTGTTTTACCATGTTCTTCTTTATGTTGTCAGTTTCTTTTTTCTTTTCCTTTCTTTTTTTTTTGTTTGTTTGATTGCATTTAAGTAAGTGTGTGTTTTTAATTTATTTTATTTTGGTTTCCCTGTGTTTTCCATGTTTAAACCATGGCTATGTTCCAAATAGCACAGCTTTGTAAGAACACTCAAAACAATGCATATCATATACTGACATGTGTAGTCTTCACATGAGTGCTGTTCCAGTGAATAAATGCCATCGTACTTTTATCTTCTTTAGCTATTTTACTTTTTTTCTATCTCAAATTCCAAACAAAATGAAGCCAATTTTCTTTGTGTTTTCATCTCTCTCACTTTAAGCCTCTGTGATCTGAGCAAGATTAATTCTGTATCTATATAAATTTACATACACACACACACACACATCTATATATATATATATATATATACACATATATTTAACAGCTTACTTGAATTACACATGCACACTTATCCCTAGAGCACCATAAGAAAACTGTGCAATTCTTACTGAGGAAAATAGTTAGGACAGATAAAAATGCTAGTTGAGTTGAAGCTGGTGTGCCGCGGTCCACTGGTGATGTGCTCTCCACCACAACACGGGGCAGCGGTACACAGTGGTGTACACTGTAGTTTTCTCAGTCTATGCCAGCAGGGGTCTCTCACAGGCAGCTGCATTTCCAAGGGCTACAGTGAATTTGGAACAAGTTCTGCCAGGTCATTATGTGTCTCATGTTCACCCCAACTCTCTGATGCTTTATAGGAATTGTCTAGATATGAATGGATAGTTAAGCCAGTAGGAATGGCATGTTTTTTGAAGGCTTTTTCTTGAAGAAAAAAAAAAATCAAGATCAGAGTTGCTATAGATCAGACAGTATTGATTGTGTGTTGAAACTACTGTGAATGTTTATGTTTAAACCCTCCAGCCCTTTTGCTACAAACAAGAACAAGAGCTCAAAAATGGTATAATGGTTTTCAGTTGTATAGTGCTGAGGATTTCTCTCTCTCTCTCTCTCCCTTGTAGTCCTCTTGGCCAAATTTAGCTTTGGTCTGTGTTTGTTTCATACATGAGCTGGACAGATGTGTCCTACAATATGACCACTGCTTTAAATTTGAATTCTGGGCTGAAATTCAGATTTGTTAATTGTGATAACCTCTTTGGTTTATATTGGAATTAAAGTGCTGTCTACTCTAATACGTACTAGAATGTTCATTGTTTAAACAGGAATTTTCACCTTAATGTCCTCTGTAATATACCGTACATTTTAAATGTGCTCTGCTATAAAACAGTTGGATAGCTATTTATGAATATTTTAAACATGAATTTATTACATTGATTTGCATATTTTTATCCCACAATAAAAATAGTCACTATGGACTCACATTATTGCTTTTTGCTATTCATACCCTCAATATCATAATGTGTACATGCGTCTTTATGTCTAAAGGTCCAACAACAAGCAATCACACATTTCATGAAAGAATAGATGTGACAGTAACTCAAAACATTTGCCTGTACAGTTTAGTATGCTTTACGATTTAACTGTTAAGGAATGAGCAAAATGATTTTCTTCAATTTGGACTTTTGTGATTTTTGGCTTCCAGTGTCACAATTTGAAAGTGATTTTCTTGTAGTCATGCTTATCAGTTATTGTTAGGGGAATGTTGCTAACATTGTCTCAGAGAAGCAAACTGAATGGAAATGTGCTACTGGGTAATAATGCTTCATGTTTATTAGAGTTGTGGCACTGGTATATTTTATGGCACTAACTTTGGTGTGAGGTGTGAGGGATTTTTTTTCTTAAAGATATACACAAATGACCAACAGAAGCCAATAAAAGAAGCTAAGTACTCTAGAATTAAGTTTGTTTCAAATTTCTACTGACAACGCTGCAGCCTTTGACATTTCAAACTTTTTTAAAATATTTAAATGTCAATCAAATTAATGTAAGAAAGTGAAAGACAAATAACTGTTTTGACAGCACAGATCTGCTATCCTGAGGACTGGAGATAGTCCGGCAAGCCTTGTCATACTACCTTGTTCCACTAGAGGTGATAAAATTCAATGTAGCATCATTTGGTTTACCTTGATACATTCTTATGAAGAAGAGAAAGTTACTCTGACTAAGGGGGGGGGGTCTAAACTTTGAATGGATAGACTATTTAGACCAACCTGATAGACTGGTTGGTGGCAAATCGTGAGCAGTTGATGGTAAATTTGTAGCTGTATGTGTAACTTAAAAATGAAGCTACAACAGCCAGCTATGCTAATCAGCAGCCAGCGATTAGCATAGCAAACGGAAATGGAAGAAACAATTGATCTCCAACGCTTCCTCAGCATCAACCAGTGACCACAACCAGACCACAACAGTCGGTGCTGGTGTGTTGGGCCAGGGTTATGCAGCAGACTTCCACCAGTACACTGGATTACCCTCCAGGCCCAACACCAACCACCTACCAGTGATAAGCCTGTCCAAGGTGATGAGCCCTCCTACACCCCAGAGGCAACAGAAAAAAAATGGACAGTGGCACTGTGGGTACAGCACAAGGGTAGGTGAAGGATGGCCCCCTGCCCCAAGAACAGAGAGCAGAAAGGACAGACCAAACCCACAGGGAGGGGCCCTGAGCCACAGCCTACAGGGCCCCCAGCCACGGGGTCACCACATCTCATGGGGATTCAGTTGGTAAATTCCCTGGCGGGGCCAGATGTTTACCACCAGTGGGCTGGAGTGACCCAGGTATGCCCGTGGCTACCCCATGCCACAGTAAGCAACCCTCATTACAACACTCTTTTTTTTTTTTAGATTTTTTTTTTTTTGGCACTAGTGGCCTTTATTGATGGTGGAGAGAGACAGGAAGGGGGGCAGAGAGAATGTGGAAGACACACGGCAAAGGGTCGACAAGCCGGGAGTCAAACTCGCGACCAGCCGCACGAGGACTGTAGCCACTGTATATGGGCCGCCTGCCCTAACCACTGTGCTACCGGGGCAGCTCACGACCCCTATTTTTCAAATATCATTTTGGGAAAATAAAAATATGATGAAGGCAATAAGGTTATTCATAAAACAACTTTTTATTGCACAATTACTATAAAAAGAAAAAACTCCCACAGAGATAACACTGCTGTATTGTTAAACATTTTAATGATTTTATCTTTTTTAGGAAGTATGGTACCATACTTGTGTGTCAGATTTCCATGTTATTTAAGATCAAGGTATGGTACTATTTAATAAACTGTGTTCTCTTAAGATCTGAGACTATGATTCTGAATAAGCTACAACCATGTAGTTCAATAACTGCATAACTATTGAAGTTGAGTTTTATTCAAGAACAACAGTAATCATTCAGTATGTAAAAAACTAATTCTGGACTCCAACAAAACTTTCAAAGCCCCTTGCTCGAGTTGGCTGCGTGGTTCCTCCATTCCTACTGGTTACCTTGGTGTGGGCTCCATCTAGTGGTGCAGATGTGTAAATACAATAGAAAAGTCTAGTCCTCGATTATAAGACGACCCCCATTTTTGAGAATATGATTTCTAGAATAAGATATCGTCCTATATTCGGGCCAATCACGGTACTAAAGTTATAATGCCAATTGTTCCACATCAGCATCACTGTGTTGTATTTTTACAGTCACTGTTGTAAACATAGAATATAAGGACCGGAGTGGCACTCGGGTGTACTGAGCACTTGGTTGCATCTTTCGCCAGGTCTGACTTGTGGACTTTCTTGCGATACACTACACCCATTTGGTCTACAGTCGAGTATCTTTAATCAACAAATCAACGACTCAAGATTCAAACACATGAACTAAATACAGATTTAGGTTTTGGTTGGATATTAGAAAAAGAGTATTTTTAATGAAAATTTGAATTTGGAGTTATTATTATGAACTGTCTCGACACCTGAGATTGCTCTTGCTGTACTCACTTAGAAAACTGCACTGACATTCAGTCCTCAAAGAAAAGAAATTAAATAAAATAGGGAGAGGAAAAAAAAATCCAAAATAATGTCAAGCATCTGTATGTCCACTGAACAGAGCCTGTACTCTAAAGGGGTATGTCATGGACAGATCACCAGTCCTTTACAGGTCAGTATAGACCAACAACAACAAATGCCCATCCCTATGAGCAATTTAGAAATGCCAGTTTCCCTAACCTAACAGGGTTTTTGGACTGTGGTCAGGTGGTCACCTCACAACAAATAACTAAAAGCTAACAATGCTATAGATATTTTATCACAGAATCTATGAATTGCAACAATAGTCACTGGGCTTTACTGCACTACAGGTGTGAGAAAAATTCAGCATTATTCTGACCACTAATTTGAATAATGATGTTTCAGCTAAACATTAACAGCCAGAACTTTGGGGAGATTTTAGAAAGCGATGTGCGGTGGGTTGATTGAAAATATAATATAACCGATATGACTATCAAACCCTTACAGTGTACGTTTGTAGTCATACTCTGGCATACACTAGATACTAAACCAGAGGAACCTGCTGTGTTAAACAAGCTGTATTTGTGTAGTTTGCATGTGGTATATTTTAAGAAAAATAAAATAACAGTTAACTGTTTACAGTGGACCCTCTTGATACTTTATGAGATTTTGTCATTATTCCATTTTTCAGTGCTCCTTCTGCCTTTGTTGTTGTGATGAATGACAATTTGAAAGCCTGAACCCTCATATGCCTGTGATTTCTTGGATAATTTTCGATGCAGGAGCAGAATAAAATGTGGCTCAGTAATAACCAGTGACCAGGGATTTTGTACGACCCATATGCAGGAAATGGTAATTATTTTCAGGGTAAACTCAGGTAAGCATCTTCTCCTTTCCTCTTGATCAGCTTTCTTTTTTAATTATATGGTTCATCCTCTGCAATGTAATTTCTATGTCTGATCTTGTAGCACCAAAAACGGGCATGATGAAAACATATACTGAAGAGCTTCCCAATGCAACTACGAATGGGATGGAACACAAATTACTGAAATGAATATGAAGGTAATGATATTGAGAAAGAAAGCATAACACTCTTGAAATCACCGTCATTCATGCTGAATGCTATATGACAAGAAGATTGGAGATGGAACGACTGGTGCTGCGCTTATAATAGAACATCTATCCCCTTCTGAACTGACTCTACCAAACACAGGAAGTGAGGCAGTAGTCATCTATGGCCAGATTGCTCTAGAAATGAAAAGTTGTAAAGACTCCTCTGGTATCCAAAGTATGACTTGAGTTCACAGGAAGCTCATTAACACTGCAAATCCCCTTGATCTTTTCCAATTAACTGTTCTGGCCAGGATGATGTGAGACATGCAATTAACAAAGGCCAGTGGCTGACTCACCCCCTCATCCCCCGTTTCATTACCGGCAAGCCTTGGACCTGAGTCAAACTCAACAGCTGACATATGTGCTTTAACAATCTGAGCACTGTGAGTTTGATGCATAGCAGGTCTCTCTTTTTTGTAATGTAATTATCAAGATGGCTTCTTGTTATTGGGACAGTTGGTTCAAGGTCTGGTTCAGATGAGACGGGGAAACTCACAAGAGTCAGACATCAAATAAGTGGGATGATCAGAGATATGTGTGATACCAAGAAAAGATTCCAGATATCAGCGCTGCACTACACTCTTGTGGTTTGTTAGAGTTTGATCAGCCAGAGATATTACTCAACAAGATTTATCATTAGTTTTTGACATGTTTTAAATGAGAATTTTAGGTTGATACAGAGCTGAAAGACTGATGCTGAAATTAATGTAGCCGCCACAAAGTTGGTCTCCTCACAAGGTGATTTATCACCAGAGAACAAATATGATCAAAACAACTGAAATATCATTTTTACACATTTGTTGTAAAGTATACTCTAAAAAATACAGTATGTTGTAATCAGAGACTCCTAGGTCACTGTCAAGTGGAACGGCTGAAGGACCATTCATTTAGAAAACAAAAGCAAGGGTGGACTAACATCTGAACACTTTTAAACACACAGTGGATAAACATTTTTACTTTTTTTTTTTTTTTTTAAGAGAATTTAGAGAGAGAAAAAACAAGAGCAACAAAAATTGACTTATTTCAATTAGAAAGAGGTTAACTTTGCCAAAAGTCCAAACAGACTGTAATTATTCCAAGAGACCTCCCCTACTTTAATGGGAAACAGTTAAGGTCATTTTAACTCTGCTTTGTTTGGTACAAACAGAACTAGACTGAATGAAGTTGTCTAGGTAAAAAGTAGAGTTTTCATTCAGCTGGACATTACATGGCCATTCTTTTTTTGTCCTATTTAAGGGTATGTCTACATTAGCTTTACATCCAAACTGTCTGTAATTTACAATGATAAGTAAAGAATGTCATGAGTAATGTTACTTCCCTAAACAAGATGATGTTGTCTTAAGTGTTTTATAATTGTTAAAATTTCTGCAAGTGTTCAGAAGGGCAAGGGTGCCTTCCTGAACGAGCACATCTCCTGTCAGGTGATACCCACTGGGTAAGTTACCATGGTAACAAATGACGAGGATACTGTAAGTTACTTCGGTTTCCGAAATGGGAAAACTCAATTTTCCTAATTTCAGGTTCAACATCAACAATGGAACTCAGAGCTCCTAACCAAGCTATAATGAACAAAACTTTAAGAGATTATTTAGGTTTTCAGCAATGAAAAGTCAAGAAATGCAGCCAGACATGTTTGAGCTACAACTGGACCCCGAGTATTAAAGTCATCAACTGGGCAAACTGCAACAACAAAGACTGCAGGCTCTTGTCTCTGTTAGGGACAGCCGTAAAATCAAACCATCTAAAACTGGAAAAAGCATGTGATGTCATCACAACCAAGTACACAATTCTTCCAAGATATTGTGGGGGGAAAAAAATTGCAAGAAGCAGAAGATAATAACTTTTTCCTTTGTGAACTGCCTTTAAAATAAGCACTGTGTCCAAATATATCTTGATCCAAGACTGACTAAATCACTGTTTCCCATTGGGCGGGGTACATCAAGACGAATAACCACGAAGCCATGTCATTCTCATAAATCCATATGATTTTCTTTGCTACAATCTGACCAATCAATGCAGTCCCCACCCTATGAAACAGCTAATGAAAGTCCAAAAGTAAAGTCTCACATTGGAGAGTTTGCAAGATTTGGGATGCAGTTCATTTTGCATAAAAATCCAATACCTTACACATTCTTCCTTTAGGGTTATAATAACAGCCAAGGTAAGAATTCATGGTTGCAGCAATCAAAATAAGTCTAAAAAAAATGAAAAGCATCCCATATACACTTTAAACCCAAAATTCATAAAAAATAAATGCTTTAAAAACACTTACAAATCCAAAAACCTATATTGTTATGTTGAAAAGTTCCTAGAGTGTGAAATAGAAGAAGTCTTTGCTTTTGAAGTTCAGATGACATAAATTATATTTTGATCAGTTCTATGAATTATTTAAAAAAAAAAAACTCTTAATGGGTAGTTATTGGATCTCGGCATCCCTGTGAAGGGATTATCTGTAATGGTTTTCATAGACTCTTTTTACTTTGTTTTGCTTCCTGCCAGAGAACTGTTTGCATTTTGTCATAACTCATCATTACTCATCCTGTATTTATATTTCCCTGGTTTCAGTTACTTTTTGCCAAATTGCCTTCCTGTGACAAGCTTTTAAACCTTGTTTCCTTGTCAAACCTCTTGCAGTGTTTTACCTCAGCCAGTTTTCAGTGTTTTTGCTTCTTGTCTACCTGAACCTTTGCTGATTATGTCTGGGTGCTTACAATTTTTCTGCTCCTGGATTTTAAGTCCTTCTCTGTGTTGCTACGTTGACTGACTTGGTGGTTTTGACCCCTGCAGTGTCACTAAAACTTACTGGCTGGATCTTTCTTTGAGCCTGTTTGGGTCCATGCATTTGAGTCTCTTCCTGGTACATCATTGTATCCTGATGATGGGCTTTGAATGAACACCCACCGGCATGGATGGATGCCTGTAGAACACACCAACAGGTACACAAAGCACTGTTTGCACATGCAGTAATGTAATCAGTTCATTGTTCTGGATATACTTCTTTGTCTGGAAGCTTTATGTACAGTATTTTTCATAACTTTGTTTCCCGTACTTGAGTTTGTGTGTAACTGCATCCCTCTGCATGTGTGGGCTTAAAAGAATTCAACTCCTTCCTACTGTCTGGGCAGAGACATCTGGCTGTACATCATGACTGCATTTTGATTTAGTTTAAAAACACACTCATATAAAAATCATTATCACGAAAGCATCGAGAGCAAAGTCCACTAACTGAGGAATATATTTCGGAATTGATGTGTCCTTTTCTATGACCTGCGAATAAGACATTTTTATAGGTTTATTTATTTTTTTTTATTATAGTATATATTACTGTTTCCCTTTTGCCAAAGTAACTTGGATTTGTCAATGTTCAAAAAAAAAAAGTGCACATTTTAGCCCAGCAATTCTCAACAATCATCCTATAAGTAAATTTAAACAGGGTTAGAGAAGTCAACAAGTAAGCAACTTAATGTGTTGGTTGCTGAAAAAATATTAAAAAAAAATAAAAAGAATAACACACACCTATGGGCTAAGTAGTGCCTCTCAAATAAATGAAGGACAGAAAACTAACCTGAAATTGTCTGATACCTTATGTATTTGCTTGTACTGTCAATCTACAGAACATACACTATCATACTGCAAGGGATGTTAAACCGAATAAGAAAAAGACTTTTTGCATCATCCATCCATCCATCTATTACACAGATTACCATGGTAACAGTTGGCACCAGGCAATGCTGATTTCAGTTTGTGCTTTAGGTATTAATACGAGTTGTTATGTATGTTGGAATTTGCCACATTTTGCCCATATCTCCATTCTACTCACTCCTCTGCTTCCTACAGGACCTGAAACTCTGGGAGTGTTTTCACTCTGGGGATTCAAAATGCTGTGTGTGTAATTTATGGGTTGTATATTTGTTCCATGAACCGAACAAAAGGAATGTTTCCATTCTTGACTCCTCTGGTTGTGTTATTCAGGTTAAAAATGTCAATACCCAAATTGAGAGTCTGACATTATATTCATCATTGTTTATAGTCAATTCCACAATTTACAAAGATAATAATTTGGGTATTACACAAAATCCACAGGTTCTTTTTTTGTAATTAAGAGGTGTTTGGTTGTCTGTGTAGTCATGTGTGGATTTGTGGTAAACATATCTGTCAACCTTTACTCTTGGGTTAGCGTGAAACATGTTATTTTGGCAAAACGTCTTCCTCATGTTGGTTTGTTGGTTTTGGTAAATTATCTCTCCACTACGCTAGTCATCTTTATTATTACTCTGTCTCTAAGTGTGATATCTCCAATCACATTGATAGTATTTCAGAGGGTGTGAAGTTCTTTTGGGGCCTTGGTGGGCCACACTTAATCTGGCTCATCATGTTGATAATTTGGCTTTGGACCTGGAAAACCTCATTGCTGTAGCTGGGCAGATTAAACAAGGCGCTCCACAGCTTCTCCTCTCCCTGCTTTGTAATACAGTGATCCCTCGCCAATTCGCGGTTTAAGTTCCATAGTTTCGGTTATTTGCAGATTTTTCAGAAATATATAATATAATTTTAAAAAATTGCGGAAACATCGCAGCATGTTGTGCGCGTTCACTCACAGTGAAGAAATGTTGTGAGCCAGCCTGGCCCCTTTAAGAAGGTAGCCTTATGGGTAATGATGTGGCCTTATGGGTAATGGAGTGTGTGTGTCGTGGGACGGCAGAAGAAAACAGGGTTAGATGAAAAGTGGAGTGAGCATAAACAGCAGCCCAGTGTGTATAGATTTGCATTCTCTGTTAACCGTCAGGAGCCCAACAATACAACCTGTGTGATGTTACAAGTTCCTGCAGTACCAGAATAAAGTACTAGTTCCATGCAGAGAAAACCGGACTTTTTGTTTTGTTGTTGTTAGCGTGTTACCCGCTAATTACGAGCCAAAAATAGCACAATACCAGCAGTTTGTTTACTACGGTTTAGAGACCAGAGGCTGTGAAGGTAACAGAAAGACCACAGTTGAGCCTTTGTCTTGTTTCACTGCAGTGCCTCACTACTTTTTTGGGGTTTTTAAACATATTATAAACACATTATTGAGGCTCGGGGCGCTCCAGTTCACGGATTTTGATTTATGCAGGGGGGGGCGCCGGTCCACAAAAATGAAGGGATCACTGTATTCATAATTAGAGTGTGTGTGTTTTTCTTTTTTTTTTTTCTTTTTCTTTTTTTTTTGGGGGGGGGGGTATGAATTAGCTGCAATGCAGGCTGTGGTGTTAACAACAAAAAAAAAAACCACTTATTTTAAAGTTATAAGACATGTTGTGCTGTTACTTGTGCAAAAAGACCACCATGACCCACTCTGGTTTGCAATCAAAGGGTTTAAGACAGAAGATTGCAGAACAGCATTCAACAAGGTGACAGCCAGATCAGCCTCCTGTCAGGGCCAACTGTCTGTGGCTGGTAATATCTAAAATGAAAGGAGATCCAATGAGGTAGATGTAAGGTACTGTGAGGCAGCATCATAGTTTAACATGACCTAAGCAAAGCTAAAACAGGCAGCTTGTGGTAACTGCGCTAAGTTGGCCATGTTCCATCTGACCACCAGGCTTGCTGGGCAGCTGGGAAGCTTCAAAGCTACTCTTCAGAGACTTTCAGACTGTGATGTCACAGAGGGTTTGTTCAGTTCACCTTATACAGTCTTTATATTAGGGAGAAGTTAAAGCGAGATGCAGAACAGCAGAAGGCAGCGATAATAAACAATGTCCTTTTATTATCAACAAAAAGCACCACCCGCCCCAAAAGCAGGATAAAACCAGAAGACATCACAAGCAAGGAGAAATGAAACAAAAAGCTATGTATACACTCAGAGGCCAGATAATTAGATACAAATATTAAATTTATTGTTAACATTAATAGCTAATGAGCCAATCACATTGCAGAAAACTCTCGATCTGCAATCTTATTCAAAGCATTAGTTGCTTCTCATGTGTTAATGACTTTCATGATTACTTATTACAAAAGAAAGTCCCAGATATACCAACAGCAATGTCTTTAACAGCAAGGAATTCAAACAAGTGTTGAAAAAATGTTTCATTTGTGTTTTACATGGGGGAAAGGATTAGCAAATAATTCTTAGATGGATATAAAGAAGAACATTGGCAATGAGCAGTCAGTCACCAATGTGGTGTCAGTCTGCTCTATTAAAAATGAAAAAATAAAATATTAAGAACCATAAATCCATGTATTTATTCAGAAAAAAATACTTTACCTGTATATAATTAAACATGAATAAAATGAATTAAGAGACAATCTCTATCTCCTTGAAGTTTAGGACCACTGAGAGATGTGCTGTTTGGAAAGTCTTATTAACCCAGGTGCCATTCATTAACATCACCAAATACATATGCATTTCTGTATCGGATTGCCTGCATTTCCAATCCTGCAACAATTACACAGTTATCAAAGATTAAAGGATCCTATATTCAGGAGCAGCCATAGAAGATAGACAATTACTTTCAGAACTGAAGAAATTTTAATTAAAATCACTCAAGAAAGCTTCTGTTTTAATGACTGTATAATGTATTTGACAGGGAACAAAATTCTTGCTTCGGCATCACTGACTGCTATCTTCTTATCGATGAAAAAACTTTGTATTATCTTGAGATATTTGGGGCTAAATGTACTTTGTTGCGTCTTTGGCATTAGTGTCTGTAGAGTATCAAATTTTCAACTGCATTGGGCCTTTTCCATGTTATGCTTTAAAAAAAAAAGTCAGCTGTTGCCATAACGACCATGAAAGGCATGAGTGGCAAGTTCCCTATTCCTGAAATAGCCTGCAAAATTGGTTAAACAGATAACTGGGAATCTGGCTGCTGGCCAGGAGCTTGCCCCAGTGCCTCATGGGACATTAATGGCAGTCCATGCAGAGGTGGATCTGCAGTGACGAAATGAATCCTCGAACCAGCATGGCGCATGCATCTCCCTTAATCAGTACTTTAAAATCAGCTGTGCCTCAGCTAATTGGCCTCATTTCAATCTGAGGATGTCTCTATTTGCTCTGGAACTGGAGCACTGAGGAGGCTGCTGAAAGGCATGTTGCAGGAATACCTTTTTCTCTGCTTAAATCAAACTCTCCTCAGCCCGCTTGCTGGATTTGTGCCGTCGACGTTGGGTTGTTCAATAAAAGCTTTTAGCAGAGGTTTACAGACCTCTTTGTCCTTCTTTTCTACACCCCCCATCCCTGCTCCTTTTTTCCAGTGTTGTGCCGTGCTGTGTGGGGCTGCTGGGAGATAAATATCAGCTCCTTTGGCAGAAGGAGCCATGTATGTTTCCCCAGTGAGCCCGTAGGCCCCTTGATGAAAGCCATTCGTCACTGCTGCGGGTTGATCTGTCTGCACTGACCACCGTACACCTCCACTCTGACCACTAGACTGTGAAGGGGATGTCTCCATAAGCACCCTCACATAACACCAAATCATGATTTAATACCTTTAATTTACACTGTCTCGAGGGCTTATCAAAAGGTTAGGAGCGCAGAAACAATTTTATCAAGGTCCAGCTAGGACACTGCCTCACGGGACATGGCGTCTGCTGTAGCTCTCTGAATTTTCAAACAGTGATGCCATGTGTGGGATATACAAATTTCAGATTTCTGCAATATGGTCCTATTTAGTTTAATGAGCTGTGCCACGGTCACATTGCATTTTGGCAAGAAGAGCATGTGTCTCTGTATCCCAAAGGAAAAAAGAATTGAGGCTGAGTAAGATTAATGCGTGGTAAATGGTACATGTCCTAGGATGACAGAGTAGATGAGAAATGATCCCTGTATGACAAATTAATTGTGACAGGTTGAAAACAACATAGAAGAATAGGGGGGCACTCTTCCTCCCAAATATGTGAAGAGCCTTAAGCAAAGAAATGAGAAAAAGTCAAAATTATAGTTGAAGGCATTTGTCGCAATATTCTGTAATATTTTATCACATAAGTGACATAACGGTTGTCTAATTGAACATGATCAAATGGTTAATTAAGCAAATTTGCTTGGTTGGTTGGTCAGCAGTGTATCAAACAAGTCTTATACAGGTTTTATCTGTTGTAAGCCATCAGGACCAATTTATGAGTGTCATCATCATCACTTGAGGTAATGTCATTGGAGGGCATATGGAACAGTAAATCCTGTTCCCAGGTTGCTCGTTACTGTAAATGTTCCTCCTACACAAGCAATCAAAAAGGATAACTCATGTGGCAATATGCTCCTGTAGGTCAAAATGTGTCTGAGGATGCGCAAAACATGGGTGGGAATATATGCACACTTAAATGCATGCACTCGAAACACTGTAAAACAGAACAAATATTAACACGCTCATGTTCTATCACAGATCAAATGTAACATTTAATAGCACTGTCTTCAGACTGGCTTGTATTAATCAAATTACCAAGATATATGAGAACTTACCACGCTGATTTTATCTGATGGGCAATGGTGGCCCGGAGAGGTCAAGGTCAAGGTCATATTTATTTGTGTAGCACATTTAAAAACGACCAAGGTTGATCAAAGTGCATTACAGGTACGAACAAAAACACCATAAATAATACACATAAAAAACAGAGCAAAGACACTAAAACAAAGCATTAAAAACTAAATATAAATATAAATAATATATATAAAATAACATATAAGAAGGTGTCTAGGCTCAACTCAAACTGAGAGCCAGCGAGCAGAAATGTGTTTTGAGCAGAGATTTGAATGTAGCACCAGTTTCAAGCTGCTCTAATTTATCAAGGTTAGCTGTTCCAGTGAATGAGACCGACCACAGAGGTCACCTCCATGTCTGAATATTGGATCTCGAAACTGCAAGGACCATCTGATTGGATGATCCTTAGCTCTCAGACAGGAGCATAAGGACATAGAAGCTCAGACAAGTACAGTGGTGCCAGTCTTTTAAAAACAAGCAATGAAATATTTAAAATCTATTGTGAGCTAGTGAAGTGATGCAACAGCTGGGGTAATGTGCCTCACCTTTCTATGCCTGTGAAGAACTAAGCGGCCAAATTTTTGCCCCAACTGAAGACGACAAAGAGATGATTGATGTTATTTCACATAAAAAGAATTAGAATAGTCCAAACGTGTGGCAATAAAGTATGTATGACTCTTTCTTACTCGTTCTTAGACAAGTATGGCTTCACTTTGACCAACAGTCTACGCTGGTTTTGACAACAGAACTGATTTGTTTGTCAAGTTAAACGCATTGTCAAGAATCGCTCCCAAATTCTTCACAAACGAGCAAATGACCCCAAAGCCCAAAAAGTGGCAGCGTAGTCCTCCAACTGATCTGAGCGACTAAATACAGCAATCTCAGTCTTGTTTTCACCTTTACAGGTGGCGCAAAGGAAGCTCTGGAAGGAAAAGTTCAGAAAAGAGCATGGACTCACCAAGCTGAATCCTGCCAGAAACATAAAATCCAAGTCACATAAAGAAATCATTCAGTACAAAGGTCTTGTTTGCTAGCGATCCAGCAGTGAACAAGGCCAGCCGGTCCTCTCTGATGGAAGATGCAGCAGAAGAGAAGGCATATTTGAAGCCCTGGAGAGGGCTGCTGTGACTTTTAGTGGCACATTAAGTTGTCTCATTTGAAAAAAAAATGCTTTTACACATGTACGAAAAGAAAAGAAAATGAAAAGAATAAGAATAAGAATATTTGCAATAATCTCCCAAAATGTAAAGCAGCAAATAAACAATATAAAGGTTTTTTTTTTCTGAGGGGACAATTGAAATGGTTCAGTTCTGCAGCATGCTATTGTTAATGAGACAGTTTCTGCAAAGTGAGGCAATACACCTGTTCATTCTCAGTCATCCAGTTCATGGTAATCCTAAAAAAGTGTCAAAAGAAGGCAGGTATCTTTTCTTGGTTCTTAAAGACCAAAAGGAGGCTTTTTCAGTTCTGACTGGTGGGAAGCTTCAGCGTAATAAACAGTTTCTGGGGCATTCATTCATTCTTCTGTGTCATTTAAGTCACCTGTACCTGGGCAGGAAATATGCCTTGAGGAAAACAGTGTAGAAGCATTTTCCAAGTTTGACTTAAAATTTGACAGTTTTTAGGAAAACAGAGGGGATTTTAGGGGAATAATAATTGGTGGAGTGAGACTTAACAGGTGGATCTTGCAGAGAGAACGTGACAGTGAAAGACAGATGTTGTACAGCAGGAGCTGTACAGGACTTGTTAGCTTCATGGGTACACTATCCGATTATTTTGTTAATGTTACATCTGGCTGTAAAATCTCAGAAAAATATCAATGTTAAAATCTGTATTTTGCATGACAAAAAAATGCAGTTTTACTATATTACACATTCTGAATCTGACAAAGTAAATAAGCAATTAGACTGTTACTCTCTCAGCAAAACATTCAGTCGAACAACCTCACAACAAGCTGGAGAACTTTGGACCCAGATGTGTGAACTATGTTTAATAGTCACCAGTGGTACGGATTTTCTATTTTTTTTCTTTGATGTAATCCACAATGCCTATCATCTTGATAGCTGATCTGAACTGAGAGAAAATTGCATCAAAAAAGGGAGAAAGCTGGTCTACAGCTGTAACGTTTTACACAGAGTACGTAGGTATCTGGATATAAAAGACTTTTCTGCCACAAAGAGCAAACATTCAGTATCAGCCTCTACACCCGTTCTTATTCCAGCACTCAACATAAAAGTAAACTTTCATTTTGTTCTTTATGGGAGAATGAAAGAATACAACAAAGGAATTTTTATTGCATGGAGTGTTTTGATTGAACAAAGAAAGCACATTGTTCTGAAACTTAGATAATGAGTAACTAATAGTAAAAGCATAGAAGGAAGATTTTCCAGCTTTCTGAATTTGTGGACAGCATGAATATTTATGAAGGTTGCTGTTCTTTACATATACACACCCTACATAAGTCAGAACAGGAAAGACATTTTAAGATGGGAATGTAAATTGGGGAGTTGGGCTTCAAAAAACACTGAGGCTCTGAAACTGTCCTGATTTGTTTTGTCAATGTTCATTTTTAAGGTTACAAACTGATCTCTATGCTTCACCTTTGAGCAGGCGCAGGCAAAATAAATAAACAACAAAGTAAATGACTACATGGGGGTGTGGTAGTTCGCACTGTTGCCTGTTAGAAGGTTCCTCGTTTGAATCCAGACTGGAGCCTTTCCTGTGGGGAGCTTATGGCCCTGATCGGTACACTTCCCCTTACCTGTTCCCACTAGCCTCTACCCTCAAATTGCGTGCATAGGAACCTCCGCTAACCTCCAATGCCGAATTCCGCCCACTATAGCCGCTACACATTTTACTGACTCTTTTATTCACTTTGTAGGTGTGGCAATGAGTGTGTTTTTTGCCCTTTCCTCAAACTTGGTACCGTACCATTGCAGGTTTAGGAAAAAAGCATTTCGGGTGGTCCGACTACCCGCAACCCATGTGGTAGAGGTCTTCGGAACAACCTGACAACCTGAAAACCAGAGGTTTCCTTTTCGAATCGTGGTCTCAGGTCCATTCAAAAGACGTGACTCCAGGTTCGGGTCAGAATCGGTACAGTTAGTCTCGGGTCCGGTCGGTGCTCTCTGACAGGCTGGGTCCGCGTTTACTCAAGAGAGTTAAAGATATTGGCGGTGGCAGCCAATGTCAGGACTCAGGGCAGTTTAATTAATTATGCATTAAGGTGGTGTATTTGTCATGAAACAATCGTGTTGCCGTAGCGTGTTATTAGCGGTATGCTCGGCAGCTGTAAAGCACAATAGATCGCCAACATGACAACGTTGGACGAGAGAACATATTCACAACACGTCCTGACCGGTGTAGGCTATTAGTGTTAGCAGTTGCTACCAATAGCATATGTATCCACAAAGAAAATAACGACGTGGATTTATTGTTGTTTACATTACGTAGCCTATGCAGCAACTGAACCGGGTAGAAGAAGACAACGTTTAGGTAAGAAAATCAAGTTTTATTCAACACTAGACAACTTTTAAAATGAGCAACTATGGGCTGTATTGTCTCAGTTCTATTCGGGTAACTCTGTTTGGTTCGTGGTCGGAAACTAAAGACTCGAGTCAGATCGGTTCCGGGTCCAAATATTGCAGGTCCATTCGGGTTCGGACTCCCGAAATTATGATAATAGCTCGGGTCGGGTAATATTTTCATGGGTCCATTCGGGTTCGGGTCCATCAAAGTGGATCCTTGAAGACCTCTACCATGTGGCTTGTACAAGAGCGTGTCCAAATGGCTTCAATGCGCATCCACTTGGTCACATGTGGACAGGGCGGGCCCATGGGATAGGCAGTATAGGCAAATGCTAAGGGCGTTGTGCCTCCAAGGGGCGCCAGAAAGGGAGAAAGAGAAAAAAAAATAATAAGAAAAGAATAAGCCCACATTAATTTACCTGCATAGTAAATCCTACTAAGTTGTAGTAATGATAATAATAATTATTAATATAATGACATAGCCTACTTTCCTTAGGCGCCCCCCTCCTCCATGTCCCCCTGCCTTCCAACTAGTCCCAGGTTGCCTTCTAGTCGAGATTCCCTTACTGAAAATGTCAAAATGTCCAAAACCTTCTGGTGCTCAGGGGAGGAAAAAAAGAAAAGAAGAGGAAAGACCTGACAAAGACAGAGGTACGTGAAGTGAAGATGATGTCAATGATATTATTTTGCTGTTGCAGAATGATGATTCATAAAATCGTTAACCGTTAGCATAACGTCAATAAATAGCCAGCACCATCTGTTAGTTTTAACGTCGATTAATGTAATGGAAGGTTCTTTTGTGATGGAAAATAGTAATGTTACAACCCCTATCTTACCTTCCTAAGGCAAATGTGTTAATATCAGATCTATTTAGCAGGTGTTATGATGTTAATTGCATTGACGTGGTTATGTCACGATTCCCCAGCTTTTAACAGTCATTTTTTCCACAGTTGTCAGCCTTGCTGTTTGTTGTGTTACAGCTGATTTTGTCTACAGAGTGTTTATCATGTATCTTTTCATCAGTATTAAAGTACACATCATTACACGTCATTATGCATAACATTGCCTAATGCTATATTTAATTGCAGTTTACTGAGTCTTTGCATTCTTAGCATTTCACTGTAATGACAATAAAATTGAAATTAGGAATGTATGAATGACTAATATAATTTGCATATCAGAAAAAGTACATTGAATATTTTACAGTATAGTCTACATTATGCATGTATCTCTAGGTTTATTTATGTATATTATTTTATTTCATTTTATTCTTGAAATCATGTGTTTATTAGACTCACATAGTTACATACATAGTGCCACATACTCCTCTTCTGTCCTCAGATGTGCTGCTGAGGTTTCTCAGTCCGTCCTCTGCAAATGCTCCTGTCACTTCCACCTCAGCAGCACATCCCCGCACTGATCCAGCAGCATCAAGTGCTGCTCCCCCTCCAATAGACCTAGCTCACTGGCCAGCTCCTCTAACTGATAAGGTACGAACACCGTTGGTTCACAGTGATCACAAGATACTGAGTTTGCAGAAAGCGCAACTCGCAAAGAGCGCGTCCAAATGGAATAAATGTGCTTCCACCTGGTCACATGTGAGCGTGCACAAACGGCTCTACCTCTCGATTACGCATCACCGTATTACTTGCATATGTTTTTATTCTCTTGAGGTCAGAGGATGTCTGGTCAGCAGTTGTGGTGGACCGGAATAGTCACAGTCAGACACGTCAGTCTGTACAGCTGTGGCAGATCTCATTCAGATGTTTGCTGTGGAGGAAACCAAGGAGATCTTTGTCTCTGGTGTCAAGCTGGAAAAGGTTGGATGTGGAAATTTATTTCCGATATGTCTGAAACTGTCGGTGGTCGAGGAGGGACAGGGACATTCATTTTTCATGATCTTTAAATGCGCATCCAACGATTCGTTCTGCAGTATCTTTAAAAAGCACATCAGCTGCGCCAAGATGCACAACTGGTAACAACTGGATCTTACGCAGGTAAGATACGGGTTTAGGAAGGTGGAAGATTGCGTTTTGTTAACTGTTAACTGTTTTCACTCCCTCGCTGGTGTATTCAACAATAAAACCAAAATGCTCCCACACTGGTGATTTAAAAATGTTTTTTCCATATTTCTCCACTACCGCTGGCCATGCCTGCTTGTTTTTTTTTCTGTCTCTATGACCTGCAGCCAACCAGCCAAAGTGTGATAGGCTGGTCTCTGTGAGTGAGCGGAGGCGAGTGCACATTGACATGCAGTAGCGGGCCTCTTGCCTAAAAGGCACGCAAGTCCAATGCAAAGTTATTGAAACATAAATACCGCGGGACTTAAAAGCGTATTGCCCCGTGCAGGTCATATCGAACGGTTTGGTATTGCTGTGCCCGTCCTCCCACCATGACAGGTTTGGGAAAGTGGATTAAGTAAAGCGCAACCTGCTCTTAAAGGCAATGGCTGCTGACGCACTGATTGGTTTAACAACTGAAACACCATAACCACTCCTTTGCATAATGTAAAGGGTAGAGCAGGTGAGAAAGAGAGGATATAGCAAGTGTGGAAGATGGTGTTTTTCGAGGGAATGGCTCTCCCGCCACACATTATCCCTACATAGCGGCTATAGCTGGTCTAGCCGAAGATTTGACCCTACATGTTCTCCCTGTGCTTGGCTTTTCTTGGAGTACTCTGGTCCCGCAGTTCAAAGTGGGAGGAAACTAGTTTCGAGTCAATTAAGAATAATCAGTTCATCAAAACTGAGCATGTGGGTGGTTGTTTGTCTCTACTGATGTTTCCACTAAACAGTTGAGTTTGGGTTGATACAGTAAGGGGAAGCCCTGATCTAGCTTGCACTTCCACCGCCTGGTGTTTTTGGCTGGACGGCTGTAGCGACCTCTGCTTCGTATAAGCATAGCAGAGTCTCCTGTCAATAAAATCAAAACAGAAGAACATGTCTGTATGTTGTGAAAATATTTCAAAATGGTGCATCTTATGTTTATTTCAATATTACATGGAAGAGACAGCTGGCACTGGTTTGCAACTTTGATGATGGAAACAAATGCATACTGTAATCTACTGAAATGTAACAAACATACTGTACTGCTTGGTGGAAACCGGCAATAAGTGCCCTGAGATTGGTTTCTTACCCAGGGCATATCTGCCTTTTGCCCAGTGGATGCTGGAATAAGCTCCTGCAGACTTCCGGGATCCTGAATCAGAATAAGAGGAACCAAGTGTACGTAACAGATGGATAAAAAAAATAAAAATGGAGAAAATGAATAACTGAAATGATACTAAATACTGAAAAAATGTATCTGCTACACTTTATATCACGTGAAACACACACACACACATACACACAAACAGACTACAGCATTGTTAATTATAGTATTGTCATGTGTTGGGGGAATTATTTATTACAGATAGCCCAGTTTAACTGTGTTTCATATTTCTACTGTCAGAGGACACATATGTTCTTAATTTATCTGCTGCACTGCAGTTTTATTTAATTTGATTAAAATAAATAAATAAATAAATAACACGCACATGGGGACATACATTTGCTACTTTGTAATGATGAATTTTCCTTTAACCTTGTCTTAATTCCAATCTTAAAAATAAGTCAAATTCCTCTGAGATCCATGGAGCACATCTGTAGCTACTTCACAAACATAGGGATACTGAGGCTGCAAAAAGAAAAAGGAAATGAGAAAGAGAGCGAAGTTAGTTTGTTAGAGGAGGTTCTTCTCAGGCAGTCAGACAGCGGCTGCTGCGTGTATATATAGCAGAGCGGCCGTGCATGTGTACGGGGGTGTGCATGTTGATGGCCATCGATCGAAACAGAAGGTGTAGTCTGGCACTTTAGGCCATTCACACAGACTTCTGGCTTTGAGAGCAGTTATCTTAACAACTTTGCCAGTTTGTAATTAGTATGAATCTGCTGTTGAGTGCAGTATGCCCTGTTTTTGGCTAAACAAGCCATTTTTATATGTTATGAAGGGCTGGAATTCCATGTGCTATATAATTAAGATCTCTTCTTTTTAAAACTCTAAAATATGGTCTTCTCATTTATGTTGCAGCACTATGTGACGGTTCTTGAGTCTTCACTCTGCCCAGTCACTGGTAAAACTTGCTTCCTTTTTGTTTCTAGGGAATCACAAAAACACTTATTCTCAAAAACCCTACTCATGTTTCCTGGGTGTTCGTGCTTTCCGTTGTGGTGGAAATGCAAAGTTCTGCTCTGATTCTGACTGTTGTTGTTTTTGCAGTAAAGTTTGTTGATCCAAGGTGTTATTAGCAATAGATGTGTCTTTTGAAAGCCCTGTGTGGGTCATTGCCATAACTCCTGACCAGATGTGATTGCGTTGGTCCATCCTGGAAATGGTTGTGACTGGGAGAGGTAATAATATATATAAAGTTAACTGGTGTGGCTGGCCAGGGAAAGCTTTTCTGATGAAGGTCACGAGACAAGGAATCCCGCTCGTGGACTGAGCTTAACCTGGAAGCAGGTAGAGCTCCAGTTCCTCCACTAACCACTGGAGGCTGGCTCCAAAAGCAGGTCAAACTCCACTGACCCCCATGTTAAAATGTCCATCTTTCCAAACAGAAAAAATATATATTTATAGCTTGGTTCAGAACGTTTTTTTGTATTTTTTTTTTTTGTCTCCATAGCTAGATTTCACAGTTGTGCAAGGGGTGATTTTTTTTTTTGTACCACATCAGGTAAAGTTATATACAGCAACTAATTTATATGAAATCTGGGGAATTTTATTTTAAAAAAATAATATGTTTTGCTGTGTTGATTGTGCTAACAGACTGCTGCGACTTGAACAGTTTATGGTGAAGCTCTCTTCTTTGGTTTGTTTACTTTAATCTTAGCTGAATTTCCAGTTTTAATGTGAAAGTGTGATTTGTTGTGGGACTTTCTTCAATCTCCCCACATCCACATAGTTGTCATCAGTGTATATAAAGTCCTGCTTCTCCTTTCAACCCTTCTAGTCTCTTATCTTTCTGCCTGTTGTTCAGCCCCTTGTTTTGTTTCTCCTCGTGTTACTGATTTAGTTTTTTTTTTTTTTTGTTTTTGTTTTTTTGTTTTTTGTTTTTTTGGATATCCTATCTTGGCAGTGGTTTGGATTTGGAAAAAAAATTACTTTTTTAAAAAACTATTATTCCTGCCTCCAAGTGTCCTCATCCTGCATCCTTGACGGTATGGTCAGCAAGACATTATTACCTAATAAAATCTCCTCTGTGAGTTCACTCCTCCATTGTAACAACTTGAACCCTTCATCACTGGAAAAAATAAGTCTGCAAAGAAACTGATCATCAAATCCAGATAGATTTACACCTTAGCAAAGTATCATGAGTCCCGCAATTTCTCACAGACCCAGTTTTTCTCCACAGCAACACCAGGAAAACAGCCAAGTTTGCCACTTTCCAGATGGAGGCTGGGCTTTTGAATAATGACAAGCTCTAAAGGTTGCATTAGAATGTTTGTGCTACAGTGTTTACAAAAGTGCTGATCTGTACACGAGTGAAGGAGTTATTAAACACTGATGGATACTGTACATTTACTCAACTGTCTTACATGTCAGTCTCAAATAACTGACTTCCATTTGAGTATCAGAATGATACCCTGGTCAGTGTTTAGAGTTATTTCAATATTATGGTTTTCCAAAGTACAGTAGTGTTGAAATTGCAGTGAACTTTCTACTTGCATGTGGCATAAGTGCACAGGATTGAACGCATGGTTTCCATAAGCATGTTTATTCAGTTCTAAGACAGCCTCCTTTCCTCCATTCTCCATCTTTCTCACAGCACTCCCTCACTTCAAGTGACTACTCAAACACGCACACACACACAAAGAGCATAACTTTCTACACAGCAGCTTCTTCCTCAAATAGAAAATGTGCACTAAAACATGACAGCACTGGCGGCGAGTCTCCAAGAGCAGCCCCACTCTCTTTGGCCTAGATTCTTTCAAATCCGCTCTGGAAGTGCCTGCGTCCTCAGCTGCACTGCCAGCCTGCCAGAGAGCGAGTAAGCAAGCCATCTGGCTGCACAGCACATCAAATCCCAATCTGTGTTAATTTGAGTGTTATGGGCCTTTGTTTATTTTTCAAATAAATGAAAAAAAAAAAGAAGAGGACGGGGAAAAAATATTTAAGTCAGAATTACTATCCCTTTGGTGGATAATCTTGTGCCTTTGCCAAAGTTTTTGCAGACGTGCTGGAAGCCACGCACCCAGCAGGTTACTACTGAAAATTACATGTGCCTAATCAGGCAAGAAAAGGCTATTTTATATACAGCTACATGACAGCTTTGTTTCATGGATTCTATTAAGCTGGGTAAATTTATAAGCAACGTTCTCATGAATAAAACAGAGTCTAACTTAGGCCAGTAATCAGGCTGTCCAAAATTTTGTGACTAGAAGTCTTTCTCCATCACACTATGTCACATGTATCACATTTCAACATGAATGATGCTGTGAGTTTAGAGCCTTTTTAAAAAAAAAAAAAAAAAAAAAGAGCAATCCACTTTCATTTGTGGGTAGTTATACAGATTGATAAACAGAAGCATTTTTCAGATGAATCCATCTCCATTTCCTACAACTCAGCAACATAACTTATTACGGAAGTAGCTGATGCCTCTTTCTCTCTCTTTTTTTCCCCCATCCCCTCCTCTCCCCCTCTTATTCTCTCTTTTACTCTCACTCACACACTCACTCACACACATGCCACCCACCCTGACACATGGTGTGTTATGCAATGGGTGATGCCTAATTACCACTGACATCGTGGAGACTGTTCACTGCGAAATTAATCATGACACAGGCGTCAGCTTTTGATTTTTTTTTTCACCAAGTGCTATGAGCTCCTACCAGCTGATGTAATTAATAAACCAAATGCACACAAATTTTGATTAGACACTGATGTCTTAATAATAAGCAGACACTTTAATAAGTAATGCCAGGTGCCACATAGTTGAGATAAGACGGGGAGAGTAAAGGCTGTTAAAGGAAAAGAGAAGAGGAATTGGGTCTCATTATTTTTTACGTATCAGTATGAGGTTGTTTATAGTTTTGACCTTGAGGGGTTTGGGGCTTGTGTAGGTAGTTAATGATAAAGGAAATACCATGTAATGAGGGTGTGTGAATATATTTCTACAGAAATATTTTTAAATTGGCTGAATACACAATAGCTCTCCAAGGGTTATATATCTATGTATAATTGCAGTATTGTACTGGAAAGTGTTTACAGTATATCCAGTCATGCATAACATAAATAGTTGCTTTCCAGTTAGCAGGGAACCCTGTTGATACTTTATTATTACAAATAGATGAACTGAGACTTCGGAAAAACAGCCCACCCATATCTGGCATAAATAATGTGACATGCAGCTCATCAGTGCGCAAACCTCTACAAGAGCCGGCTGCTCATTTCTAGAGGTTTTTGCTGCCTCGCTGGCAGATGATCACATGCCAAGTAGCTTGGGAATAGATGCAGGCTAAGTGATTTGACATCTCAATTTTGGGGGTTTTCATAAAGCCGGTGTTTTGGACGGAGCAGAACTTTGAAGTGTACCGGGTTAGGTTCACATTGGCGTTTTCTTGCTATTTGTAGCATTAAATTGTAATTGCAATCATGTGTGCTTTTACACCTCAGCCTCAGCTACTGTGCTCCCATTTCCTCTCGGGCTCAGGTGGGTCTCTAAGTGCATAGTGAGAAACAGGAACCAGAGCAGCCAGAGAAAAAGCAAAGAGAGGCCATCTATAGCAGATATAGCAACAAGATTTTTATTTGGAATTAGTTTCTTTTTAGCATCATTATAATACGAATTATATTGCACATAAAAACGCAAACATAGTAATATTACTGAACTGATGCTGCTAGTTTTGAGTATTATTGTGCACCCACCACGATAGTTTTTAGATGGAATCCGTAATTGCATATGGTTGTTATAGTTATGTAATTCACCATATGAAGATATTTTATAAAAGTGTGCACACTATGTGACTAAGAAGGGAGTAAGGCGGCTTTTCTAATCCTCTCTCCTCTTGTTTTCTGGTCTCTAGACTGACACATGAAGTTTGGTTGTTTTTCTGACCACTGTTTTGTTGCTCTCGTTATCTAGTTCTTCACCTGTCCTATTTTCTTTAGTCAAAGCAATGGCACTGAAGGCCTAGAAACCTAGAAATACAACTGTAGTAGGGGGTCTTAGCTGTGAAACAATTGTTTTTGTTTGTTTGTTGTTTATTCCATTCTAATATTTGTCCATTTAACTGTATATGTACAGACAAATGTAAATATTCTTCCACTATAGCTTAAAATCTTTCTCTTGGAGCACATGTGGGAGTAGACAAAAGAAGTTTGGAATGTTAGTTCAGGAAGTTTTATCTGCAGTATCAGAATGCAGTGGACTGCATATTTGCTGCTGATCAACAGATAAACGTACCTCTCATAAAGTGTACACATTTCCATCAATTCACTGATGTATGGTGTCTATGTAAGGTATCATGTAAATGTCTTGCCAAATTTCCATTCATGTGAATACATAAAGTCAGAGTAAGTTATTTCTAGATAATTTCCTGTTTGTTGATATTTATAACAAAACAAAACAAAAAAAAAAAAAAAAAAAAACAAGAGCTAGCTCCTCCCCTCCCTAAGAAAACATCATTATCACAAACTCTCCCAGGCATATAATAAACTGTCGTGAAAAAATACTAATACTGCATATTAGTTTACCAATAATTGGATGAGCTTCTGGTGAGGCAGTTATACAACAATTAAACAAGACACTTGACCACAGACGAGGGTGCAGGGGTGGATTTAATCTTGAGTGTATACAGCAGAGATGGTCAGTTACTCACATACAGGACAGCCGTTGTCAGCAAAAGACAATGAGCTGGGGAAATGCAGTTACTCTTAAACACTGTTATCAATACAAGAAGCCTTGAGCTGATTTCTCCAGACAGCTACGTGTCCCAAAAATCATACGATTGACACCTGAGTGATGATAATCACATTCCAGAGGAGAAATCATGGACGCATAGATTTAACATTATTCGATAAACAAGTGATGGTGACCTGAGTCCATTTTTGATATAATATAAACCAAACTAAAAAAATAAAAAATAAAAGACCGTTGCCCGCAGCAAAGTGCAAGTTTGAACTGGATCAAATTGCATTCTTCAGACCCAACACAGCTTGTGGGAAGAAACTTAATTGATAGATATCATTTCCCCGACGGAAGAAGGTCAAATATCTCAGCACCAGGATGAAGTGTGAGGTCATTTGCAATGTGTAAGACCTGAGAAAGAAGTCTAGATTTATAAATCTCCTCCAGAGCTGGCAGCTACTGCCCTTCAAGCAGAATGCACCACTCCGATCTAACAGTAAGATTTCCAACCCAAACAGTGATTGAGCTAGTGAGAAGGCTTTAAATAGCATGTCAAAGTTCCAAAGGATATGTTGGTTTTGAGGGGAATTTCCTTAATCTAGAAAGAAAAGACGTTGCAGTGCTTTTTTTTGACAATACCAATTATATTTAGATGCCACCTTAAATCACCTGAAAGAGTCACACACACAAGTTTACAACATTCCACCATCTCTACCTCAGTAGCCTTAATAATGATAGGCAAAGGGGAGTTTCTTTTATGTCTAAAATCAATAACAAACTCATAAGTAAAGTGTTAGGGCTTGACTTGTTGACAATCATTGACAGGAAAGGTGAGATGAAATATAAAGCTTTCATAAAATTGACTTGATAAACCTTGCCTCAACAGTGGCCCGTGAGAAGCTGCATAACTTTCAGCATTCAAATCTTTTCTGCCATTCCAAATCTATGATCTCATGAAGACACCAAAGTGTTTTTAGGAAGCCATTTTTTTAGCTCATAATTCAGTTTTTAAGAACTGGCAGGTTCAGTTAAGGGAAAGTTGAGGTCTAGAAGAAATCTCTTGGTGGGAGCTGCTTGTTTTGCAAATATATATGTATATATATATATATATATATGTGTATATATATATATATATATATATATATATATATATATATATATATATATATATAATATATATCTATATATTAAATAAAAATACAATTATAAAATAAAAAGGTTTAGCTGTGTCTGGAGTGGTGGTGTATTGTTCTGCAAAAATGTGACCCTCGTCGAGGAATAATATCAACAATAAGTTTGTTCTCATTTGCACAAACCTGAGGGTTGATCCATCTATAATCCATACCCCTTTTTAAGTCCTCTACAGGGTCACAGAGATCTGCTGGAGCCTATCACAGCTCTCTTAGGGCAAAAGGCAGGGGTTCACCCTGGACAGGTCACCAGTCCATCACAGGACCCCATGTAGACAAACAACCATGCACACTCCTTTCTACAGGCAATCTAGAATCACCAATTAACCTAACATTCACATCTCTGGACTGTGGGAGGATGCTAGAGTACCTGGAGAAAACCCACGCAAGCAGAGGGAGAACATGCAAACTCCACACAGAAAGGCCCTGCTGACCCCTCTTGCTGTGAGGCAACAGTGATAACCAGCAAGCCACCATACTAGTGGGCTGATCATTGAGCCTATTTTCTTAACAAGTTTGAAGTATTTTGAAGATAAATCCTGTGCAGAAAAGGTTATAAAAATTGGAAAAAAAAAATACTTGATTTAAAAAAGATTCAGACGATAACACTTGTAGCAGACTTGGTCAGGTTAGACTTGTTGCAGCCAGTGGCACCAAGGAAGAATAAGGATATTAAAACAATGACTATAATGTTGAATGTATTTAAAAATTATGACATGGTGGAAAACCATTTGATGTATAAAATCTCTGTGAATGCCAACATGTAATTGAGTCCATTCAAAAAATTAATTTACAACTGTTTTAATTAATATTATTGAGCCCTGTGTTGCCTGAGGCCCCTTTTTTCAACTTAATCTGCTTACAATGTTAAAACATACTTGTTTCCTAGCAACCCTGTTTAAAATTCAAAAAAAGCATATCCCCACATCTGACCTTCATAGTCAAGAGTCATATTATCCCACAGTGAGGTTATTCAGTCCGTGTTCCTAATATGTCAGCAGACTAATTTGAAAACTGCACCAGCGAAACTGACCGAGACCAGAATTTTCTTTAAGAATTGCTTATTTACTAGAAAATTAATCAACACGGACGAAGTTAAAACTAGCCAGTGATGATTGCACAAACAAGTTCTAAATTGTCACAGAGGCATTTATGAAAAAAAAAAAGTTCTGTTAATATGCTACAGAAAACTCAAATCTATTCTAAGAGTTTACAGTTCCAGTCTTGTGTACAGTGCACTTTAATGTACACTATATTGCCAAAAGTATTTGCTCACCCAATGAACCTGACTGGCCTGCACAGAGTCCTGACCTCAACCTGATAGAACAGCTTTGGGATGAATTAGAGCAGGAGACTGAGAGCCAGACCTCCTCAGCCAACATCAGTGTGTGACCTCACAAATGCACTTCTGGAAGAATGGTCAAAATTCCCCATAAATACACTCCTAAACCTCGTGGACAGCCTTCCCAGAAGAGATGTTCTAGCTGCAAAGGTTGGAGCAATGCCATATTGATTAGAAATGGGATATCACTAAAGCTCATATGTGAGTCAAAGCAGGTGAGTGAATACTTTTGGCAATATAGTGTATGTTGTTGATATTCTGTGGCCTGCAGCTTCAGTGTTCTGATTTACTTACACATTTTCCCGCTATTTGAGAGACACATGGGGCAAGATATATACAGTAAGTGATGTGTAGACACAAAGATGATGCATACACCTTCTCCTTTTTTTTCTTTTTTACACAAAATGTTCATAAACAAAAAGACTGTGTTGTGACAATGTCTATGTTTAGATATGATTTTTCAGACAGTCATGTCCTTTGCTGTTGTCTAGGATGTTAGGGGCCTCTGCATTGCTAAATCCCATATCAACCAGAGGTCCAGGGAGGGAGCGTATTCTTCTAAATCAATGACTATTGTCGCACTACAAAGATTAGATAAGAGAGGAACAGTCAGAATCTGATTAGAGGAATCTTATCCATATCCCTTGCAAGAACACAGCATCCAGTTTAACACCAGCTAACCTCAAACATGTAGTACTCAATGTCAGATCTTTTAGTAACAAATCATTCTTAATCAATAGTTTTATTTCCTCATACAATCTTGATTTTATGTTTTTAACAGAGACATGGCTGGATAAAAACAAAGCCAGTCCTGATTCAATCTAGTCCATCTAACTTCACCTTTGTGTCTGAAACACAACAAAACCAAAGGGGTGGTGGTGTCTGTGCCATATTTAGCAACAATATACTCACACACAAGTTATCATCTGGGGTTTTTCCATCACTTGAATAGGTGTCATTCACAATGGAGATGAAACAATCTTCCATTCTCTATATCACCATTTACAAACCACTACAGAATTGTTTTATTGATGATTTTACTGAACTACTTTCAGTTGTGTGCACTGACTTTGACTGTTTAGTCATAACAGGGGACTTGAATGTGCATGTAGATGTAACCCATGACAAACAAGCAAAAGAACTTACTGCTGTCCTTGAAATGTTTGGTCTAACTCAGCATGTGATAGAGCCCACCCACAGAAGGGGGCACACTTTAGATCTGCTTATCTCAAAGGGTGTTGCTATTTCAAATGTAGATGTCATCGATGTTGATTAATCTGATCATTTTTGTGTTTTCTTTCACCTCTATGTTTCACCCAAATGAGCAGTTGGGTCTGCAGTTGTTCAGAGAAGACTCATAAATGATAGCACAGGGACACAGTTTATGGAAATTATTAGGTCTTAAATACCCCAGGCTCTAATGTTGATGATCTGTTGAATTCTTACACATCAAGTGTTTTAAAGGTTTTGGATACTACTGCTCCTGTCAAGGATAGAATGGTTAAAAGTAGGCAAAAGGCACCCTTCAGTTTTACTGCCCTTAGAACTCCTTTCTACATCTAAGTGTAATGAGTTTGCAATTTTCTTTAATGACAAAGTTCAAGGTGTTAAAAATTCAATAATTTCTACAACACAAACAATTACTCTTCTGCCAACTACACACCTAGAGCTGACACATTTCACACATGTAACTGATAAAACAGTCAAAGATCATCTGCAGTCTGAGTCCATCAACGTGCTGACTTAATGAGTTACCCACTCGATTTCTAAAGTCTGCTGAGCAGTTTGTCACCACAACTCACTGATCTAACCAACATCTCACTTCAGACTGGAACATTCCCAGAGGCCTTAAAAACTCCTCTCATTAAGCCTCGTCTAAAGAAGAGCAGTCTTATAAGCCACAGTACTGAAGAACTATTGGCCCACATCAAACCTGTCATTCCTTGGAAAAATCCCAGAAAAAGTGGTATATCAACAACTTACTGACTTTCTCCTGTCTAACGATGTTTTTTCAATCAGGCTTCAGGCCCCACCACAGCACCGAGAAAGCCCTGATCAAGGTGACAAACGATATTCGCCTGAACACAGATGCAGGCAAACTCTCTGTCTTAGTTCTGCTGGACCTAAGGGCTGCCTTTGACACAGTTGACCATGCGATCTTATTATAGAGATTAGAAGACTGGGTGGGAATCTCTGAAACTGCTCTAAACTGGTTCCGGTCCTATCTCAGGGACAGGAGATACTTTGTTGAAATTGGTAACTGTGTCTCAGACCAAATGGCCATGACCTGTGGGGTTCCCCAGGGGTCAATCCTGGGACCCCTATTGTTCAATCTGTACATGTTTCATTAGACTAGCTAATACGCAGCTATAATGTGTCCTACCACAACTATGCCAGATGATACTGAGATCTATGTGTCACTGACAGCAGGAAAACATGGGCCTATAGATTAATTGTGTCACTGCATCGAACAGATCAGTGTATGGATGCAAAACAACTTTCTCCAGCTAAACTCAGACAAAACTGAAATCATTGTCTGTGGCCCGCAGAAACAAATAGAAAGTGTTATCAGTCACCTTGAGACTCTCTCTCTAGAACCTAAAAATCAGGTCAGAAATTTAGGGGTAATATTGGATTCAGACTTGAACTTTAACTGCCACATTAAAGCAATAACATCAGCAGCTTTTAACCATCTAAAAAACATTGCCAGAATCAAAGGAAAAGTGTCTAAACCAGATTTAGAAAGACTAATCCATGCATTTGTCTCCATCAGGTTAGACTACTGTAACGGCCTGCTCACTGGGCTCTCTAGACAAACTGTAAGACAGTTGCAGTACATCCAGAATGCTGCTGCACGAGTCCTGACTAGAACCAGGAAATACGCCCATATTAGTCCAGTCCTGGGGTCTCTGCACTGGCTTCCTGTCACTCAGAGAATAGACTTTAAAACAGCTCTACTTGTGTACAAGTCTCTTCATGGCCGAGCCCCAAAGTACATCTCTGACATGTTAGAGCCATATGAACCAACCCTGGACTCTGAGAACCTCAGGGAGTGGTCTCCTGCTTGGTGCCCAGAGTCAGAACTAAACAAGGGGAAGCTGCATTTCATTTTATGCTCCTAAAATCTGAAACAGTCTTCCAGAAGATGTGAGACAGGCCTCAAACTCTGACAATGTTCAGATCCAGGCTGAAAACAGTTCTGTTTAGCTGTGCATATGACAACTGAAATTATTCTATCTGCACTCTTCATTCTTTATTCATTTTTAATTTAATGTATTCTTCTTTTTAAATTCATTTTTAATTTAATTTATTAATTATTATTTTTATGCTCTTATGATATATGGAATGACTCTATTTGCCTTCTTGTGATTGTATGCATCTCTAAAGCACTTTGAATTGCCTTGTGTACGAAGTTGTGCCTTTACAAATAAACTTGCCTTGCCTTGCCTTACCTATGTACTGAAATGGAAATAAAAAATATGGTGGAAGAAAATTAAACATAAAGCAAACATTTTATCAGAGCCTGCATTCCTAATCATCACTGCATTATGTAAAGCTTTGTTTTGATGAGCATGAAACTCATCAAAACCACAGAACCCTGGCTTTAAGTCATTTCATTATCCAGGGTCACTTTTATCATCAGTGTTTATTTTATTTGTTATATTTAAACAACCCGTGACCCTGCATAGGATTAAGCGGGCATAGATAATGGATGGATATATTTAAACAAAATTGGGCTAACATTACATCGTAGGTAGAGTTGGTTTCCCACCAACTAAAAGCTTGCCAATCAATCCCAAACCCCTTCCTGTCCCAAGTGCGTACCAAGTGGAGGTCCCAAGTCCAGACAAATGTGGAAGGCTGAGTCAGGAAGGGCATCCAATATAAAACTCTGTTCCAAGTCATTAAGTGGAACACAATCTGCTGTGGTGAGCCCTAAAAAAAGGGAAAAGCTGAAATATTTACTTTATATTAGGTCAGCTAAATAGATCTATTTGATTCCAACTAGCCAAGTCACTTATATTTTTATAGCATTGCATGGAGGATCTCCAACCTTTCCACCGAAGGTGTGGTATTGTCTCTATCACCTGTGGAAGGACTCATTATCCTGGTAACTAGAGACATTTTCACACACTGACAAAGGGAAATTTCTTCAAGATATGCAGACAAGTAAGCTTAAATGTTTTTACAGTTTCTTCAACAGATGGAGATTCTTCATATTTTTTTCTCACAACTGGAGGGGCATGGTGCAAGAAGTACCTTTTTAAAAAACATACAGTGTTTTAAGAATGTGAAAAATAGTGAATGAGGCTTCCCACAAATATATAATGATGATGGTTCTTTGGTTTATATTGATTTCATATTAATTTGGTAAACAAGAGGAAAACAACAAGCACCCAAAAAAAAAAAATTAAAAAAAATGATGCCACAACTTTTAATTCAAATACACTCTCACCATAAATGCTCCAGAAGATTTGCCACTGTGCTCACACATGGGTTATATTCTGGTGTCTTTGTAAAGCTTATAAGGTATGGAACGATTGTGTCAATAGTCTGTATGTTTGGGAGAGGCATTGACAAAAGATCACACACTCAAGACATAATGGTCAGAAATCCAGTAGGATCATACTCAGGAAAACATTCTCTAGACAAGTCCCAATATGCAGCCTCATTATCACCTTAGATGTTGATAATTGAGAAGAGAAACTCAGGTGAACAGGTACACGCAGTTGAAGGAGGATGGTGGTGACAAACCCTTTGCCTGATTGGAACTACCTCTGCAGTTGGGCACAGGATGTGGAAAGGGTCTTCTTATGGGTTGATGAGTGTTTTGCTTCAGAGTTAACATGCTCCAATTCACCTGTCCCCATGAGGCACAACATGCACCTCTCTGTTATACGGTTGGCCTTTTCAGCTTCTGTAGTTGTCAGCTATGTGTCTGAACTAGAGAGGAAGTCTGCTTCTAATCATAGCAATCACTCATCTGAAAGGACCTCTCTTCCCTTCAAAAGACAGCTATATTTAACTCCCATGTATGTTCTTTGTTTTCAGGCAAGTGTGATTATCAGTGATTTGTCCACAATGGCAGCACTTGAAAGCTCAGAGAGATTTGAAGGGGCTGCCTTAAATTTTTACTAGTCAGAAAGCCAATTATCCCTGATTTTATATTGGCCGTGTTTTACCATCACTGTCTGAAAACTCTGCAATGTAAAGCTGAAGTACATTGCTCATGATGTGTTTGACTGGAACACCATTATGTGCAATGTGCTTCTGGACATGTAGGGACTGTGTTAATGGGTGTGGGAAATATTGGTTTTATCTTAATTCTCTTGCTTTCTCTGAAGCAGGTCCCCTTTCATGGGCAATTAACACGCAGATCGTGGAGGTGGGCAGTGCTTGGTTGGGTTTGACTCATTTAACCGCTGCCGCTTTGCTCAGCTAATGGGCTATAGGGTTGCTTGGAGAATCCAGAAGAGCACTGAAGTGAAAATACTCTATAGAGTCCCACTTTCACAACCTAAATCCTCGATGTAGGCTTTGATGCAGCCATGTGAAACACCACAGAAAATGACTGACAACTCCAGAGATTAAACTGATTATTGGCTGTTGCTGGAATTAAACCAAGGTCTACATTCACATCAGCACCACAAGATGTAGGTGGTAAAATGTAAATAACAGCATAATCTGAATAAATTGAGTCAAAGCCATTTTGTGGACAGACACGGACACATTGTGTATTCTTGTGAGTGCACACGTCGATGTTATCAGCTCACTATACTGATCGCATTTGACCTACGTTTCTGAATTCCAACTTGAGCATGTCTGATGGATTTTCAGGAAAGTGTTGATATAAGCAACATTTCCTTTATCCTTTAGAGTTCTATGTGGTGGGAGGTTTCTTAAACAATTTTTCTTTTTTTGGTACATCTCACTTTCTCACAGTGTCAACAGATGCAATTGAATACATTATCAGTGATGAGTGTAAGGTGGGAAGAACCGACATTTGGAATTGTAGCCACAATCAGTCCCAAGTAAGACATGCAGTCAGTCAGGCAGTTTGATTGAACCACAGTGGCAAGAAAAAATATGTGAACCACTGGAATCAACTGGTTTTCTGAACTAATTTGGTGTAAAATGTGATCTGATCTTAATCTATGTAACAGTAAAAATTAAGCACAAGGTGCTTTTTGCTGATAACACACAAACTATTTACATTTCTCATTTCAGTTCAACAATACTAACTAGTATGCAATAACTATCATTATTTAATTTTCTTAAATTACTTATTATAGATGGTTATAGCTGTGGGGAGGGGAGATCTCCTGTAGTGGTCTGTGTTGCAGCAGATCTGAAGAAACCTCTAATTGAAGACACTTTGTTGCTGAATCACTATACTGAGAAAGGGATGCTCTGGATTGTCCAGTATGTTTTTTAATTTAATGAAGAAGCCTTCCTTACACAATCAGCTCTAGAGGCTCCCGAACAGTTCCCAGAACAGAGTAACTGTTCTTCATATGTCTGGAAAGCGATACAAAGTAATCTTCAAGTGTTTAGACATCCGTTCAGACAGTTTAATATCGTGGTTACTCCTTCTAGAGGAGTAGACACACCTAGAGGCGTTCACCCAACCAACATGACTCCAAAAGGACAACAGAACTCAGTGGAGGTGTCAAGTTTGAGGCAGAATGTAGGACCCAGGCGCAGGAGTGCAAAAATAAAGTATTCATTTGACAAAACAAAAAACAAAAGTCCAAGAAAACTAAAAAAAATCCACAAAACAAATCCAAACAGGCAGGAAAAAACACAAAGTCCAAAACAAAACCAAAACTCCACAAAAGTAATCCAAACAAAAACCCAGGCTGAAAAACAGAAAAAACCTTCACAGGACACAAGGCAAGACTTACAGGGTATGGAACAAAGATCTACTGACATAAGACGCAAAAACGGAAGACAACGGACCAGCACAGACAGGGGATATGATAGTGATGTTACGAGGCGTGCCGAGGCTTCGAAGCGTGTATCGAGTAGTAGAGGGCGTTTCCGGGAAGCGTGTATCGAGGCTTGCTTTGTTTAGGGGAGGAGCCAAAAGCGATGACGTCCGAAGCTTCGCTGCCCGGCTGTACCACGTGACTGCTTTGGGAAATGGTTCAGATCTTGGCGCGGGGTTTGACAGCTTTATAAACGCCACAGGCTCCATTCAAAATGTGGGTTTTTGTAGGCGAGTTGCGTTCAGTTCAGAGTGTGGATAGAGTTTGGATAGCTTGGATACTAGAATTTGGATAGCCTTTATATAGTTTGTGGTAGTTCAGTATATAGTTTGTACATGATGGCACAAACATTTTTATGCAGCCCAGCATCCTCTGTGCCATGTGAAAGGGTGTTCTCCAAGGCTGGAGAGATTGTGTCTAAAAAAGGAATCGGTTAAAACCAAAAACTGGAAAAATTGCTATTTCTGAATAAAAATGTATAAAATCACCCCTTTAATGATCATCATTGTCCAAGTTGCACAAGCATATTCAGTGCGCCCCCTCCGTAGTTCCACAAGCACTTTCCCTGTTCTCTGTCCTAATAAGCTCAGATGATTTTCTTAAAATGACAAAAAGAAGAGCCGCCAGGTAGCGCAGTGGTTAGGGCAGGCGGCCCATGTACAGAGGCTACAGTCCTCATGTGGCTGGTCGCGAGGTCGACTCCCGGCTCGTCGACCCTTTGCTGCGTGTCTTCCCCATTCTCTCTTGCCCCCCTTCCTGTCTCTCTCCACTAGAGCCAAAGAAAATTGCACAACATGCTGAAACATATGATACTACTTTGGGAAACATTAAACAGAGATTACATTCAAACAATATTTTATCATTTATGTAGACCAATTATTTGGTCATACATATTTTGTTATTCACAGTCATTCGCAAGAGCTATAAACTGATACATAAATTCAATGCATCACATCTTAAGATTCAGCTAGCTGTGATTATAAACCTGGCCAGTAGGTGGTTTCATGTGCATATGAAGCTTCAAGAAATGAACCCTTTCTCGAACCAATTGGCTAAAGTGGTACAATGCCTCACGATGCTTCATCTTGCCATCACTAGGATATGACAAGAATTCAATACACAGGGAACCCAACGAGAGGCAGGTACAGACAATCAGGATAACAAGAGGGAAGGAAGCAAAGGTGAAAACAACGGAGACAAGACAGACCTTCAAAGTAAAACAGGAAACGGGTAACACAAAAGACAGGGATTGATGCCAACTTAACACATAACATAAAAGAAAAAACCAAAATGGCTGTCAGACCATGACAGTACCCCCCTCAAAGGACCAGCTCCCAGATGGTCCAAGAGAGGAACAAAAAAAGACAAAACAAGACAAACCAAGGAACGGGAGCAGACCAGGGAGGGCGTGGAGGGGGCCCTCCGGAAGGCAGGAACCCAAAAAAAAAGCAAAAAAAAAACCCAACAGTCACCAGGCCAAACAGAAAAATTTCAGGAAGGCCACCTCTGCGCCGGGTGAATGGTAGAGACAGTTCTGGCGGGCGGCCTCAGGCGGAGGTGCAGGCAGCAGACTGGAACCAGGAACTGACAAGGCGGATGAGCCTGGTGGCGGTGGACTGGAACCGGGAGCTGACGAGGCGGACGATCGCGGCAGCGGCGGGCTGGAACCAGGAACTGACGAGGCGGACGGCTGAGGCGGACGGCATAACATAAAAGAAACCAAAATGGCTGTCATGGCTGCCCCTGACCATGACAGGAGGTAAGAAAAACTCATGAGTTACAGCTAAAGGTTTGAAGACATCACTGGAATTGACAAATCTCTGCTCAGTGAGTATTCCATATGCAAGTCACTGAAGACACTATTCTTTCACAAAAAAGAAATTACTCAACACCACGTATGGTGCAAAAAGGTCATAGCTTGAAAACACCATCCCAGTAGTAAAGTGTGGCGCAGACAGCATTAAAATTTGGTTTCGCTTCGCTGCCTCGGAGACTGAGCTGCTTGCGATCTTTAAAGGGAGACTGAACTCTCAAGTTTGTTAAAATGTCCAACTGTTATGTTCAGAGCAGGAATGACCCAAATTCAGAACCCAGAAATGTGAGTTGAAATGTTGATGAGGTTGGAAATCCTGGATCGACAGTTAGATTCACACAACATAGGCTGGGCTGGGCTGGGCTGGGTGGGGCAGGACAAGCGGGCAGGTCTGGAGACAAAAGAAACAACCAGTCAGGATTTTGAGCCAAAAGTTTTTTTCTTGAAAAATACCCTTCTGACCAGTCCTCAGCATAAGTACCACATGATAAAGCAGACGATCCGGTGACTGGTAGCTAAAGGTCCAAGACTTTATGGAGACTGGTGGTGATGATTGGACTGAGCCTCAGGTGTGCTGGAGGTGTAGATCCATGGCTCAGCCCAGGCCATGAAAGTCAGGAAAAGAAAAGTCAGGAGGGCCACTGTAGAGCATGACACCTACATGATAATATAATAATACGCATTGAAATAAAGCCACCACAGAATGGCCTCAGAAAAGTAATTACAGCTGCTGTAGTGGCCCAGAGCTCAGACCCCCCTAACCCCACAGAGATGCTGTGGAATGACGTCAAGAGAGCTGTTCAGAGCAGACATCCCACAAACGTGTCTGAGCTGAAGCAGTTCTGTGAATAAGAAAGATCAAAAAAATTCCTCCTGACATTGTGCAGGCCTCATCCAGAGCTGCTGAAAGCTGTTGCTCGATGTCATTGTTGCTAAAGGAGGTTTGACCAGCTATTAACTCAGAGGATTCACTTACTTTTCTACCAGGACTGTAAAGATTCAACAGGTGTTTTCGATAAAGACACAAGAAATTATAATTGCTTCCTGGTCAATCGCATTGTCTTTGTCTCTTATTGTGATTTAGATGAAGATCAGATTATATCTGAGGGCAAATTAATACAGAAAACCAAATAATTCAAAACTGTTCACGTATTAGAGTCTAAAGGTATGGAGCCCCGTTTGGGACATAATTCAATGAATAAATGAGTCTATTATTATGAAATACAGGCGTTTATTATTATGAAATACGTAGTCATTATTATGAAATGTTTCCCATTATTATGAAATACATGTTTATTATTATGAAATATTTCCTATTATTATGAAATATATGTGTAATATTATGAAATATTTCCCATTATTATGAGAAAAATGTAATTATTATGAAATATATTTGTATTATTATTTAATCTTAGTTTAATGCTTAATAGTTTATTTCAGAATGTTTTTTTTTAAATCTAAGAATGAGTTTTTACATAATTGCTTCGTTTTTCATAAGAATTAGCTTTTACATAATAATGACATTTTGCCACTGGGCGGGACCAGTGGTTGACCTGCATGCTCATTGGCTGATCCTTCTCCATTCTACGCTCTGACATCGACTAGTTTTGGCCGTGAGGTCCCGTTAGCAGCGGGCTGTGGCGTCATCAAGGTGCGCTCCTAGTCCGATTGTAACTATGGCAGCTTGGACTGAGCTACGGGAAACCTTGGCCAGGTTGTTTAACCCGGTTTAACAGTTTAACCACTGTTCTGTCGCTTATGCCTGAATGAAAGAGCATAAATAGCTCCGCCCTTTCTTCTGTGATTGACTTACAAATCATTCTTATGAAAAACAAAGCCATTATTATGTAAAAGCTCATTCTTATGAAAAATGAAACCATTATCACAATATTGAGAAATATTTCATAATAATAAATGCCTGTATTTCATAATAATAGACTCATTTATTTATTGAATTATGACCCAAACTGGGCTTCATACTAAGGTGCCCCTAACAGACCCTAATACTGCAGACACAGCCTCCTTAAAGAGAGTTAAATATATGCTTAGTTCTCAGGAGGGTTACACTAAATACTGACTATTATCTAGACGTACACTGATTTGCATTTTTTGATGATTAAAAATATGGTCAGTAATGGTTCTGCTAATTATCTGTTTAATCATTGGTCTAATTAATCAGTCTACCTCTAATGTTGTCACTGCAATTTGTGTTTGCATCTTAATAAATAAAAAAAATAAATATCAATGGTTCAGTTTCATTAACGATGTGAAATTATATATTTTCTCTTACTTTGACTGCAAAGTGACGACTTGGAATCCTCATTATACTCTCATTCTGAACACGGAGTAGAAAAATTGCTCCACCTAGTGGACACAACACAACGTAATAGCCCCACACAGCCCCGCCACGGCCCACCGGATCTTCAATGACTCCTCTCACTGTTCTTGAGCTCCTATAAACTCCATGTTACTAGTTGAAAAAAAAAAAGCGGCCAGAAGATCGTAGCTGACATTCCTGCAGAAACAAACAAACAAAAACAAAAAAACTTGAAAGCTTTGTTTTACTGGATTCCGAACAGCTGAGTTTTATTTGTTTATTTATTTATTATTCATTTATTTTCCAACCACTGCACTGTGTACGGTGCCCTATTTCCAGTCTGCTCAGTCTGCCTACCTGCTCTGTGAGCCCCCTCCCTCCCCCACCACACACACACACACGCACACACACACACACGCGCACCGCTCCCCCAACCCCCTCTCCTCCTGCCCCCCCCCCCGTCCTCAGAGTTTGTGTTGCACTCGTTGCAGTAGGAGGGTCCATGTGCACAGAATGACGTCGCTCTGACTGCAAGTCCGACCGACTCCTCCGTTTGTTTTTATTACTCTTTTTTATTTTTAAATGCAGGGACCCAGATTCGTTAATCTGCGAAATTGCGGCCACAATGTGAGGTTATCTCCGGCTGTCGCCCGACCCATCGCTGTCGTTCGTCCTGTTAGAAGCAGCGGCTCGCTGTTGAGGATTACTAGTGTTAATACGCAGCAGACTTCTCCAGTGTGTCTAGCTGTCAAACTGAAAATGTGTTGGAAACACTGAGAAGAGTGCGTTTGTTGATATTTATTGACTTTGCTTTACGTGCTTTTTTTTTTTCCTCCTCTTTTTTTTTTTTTTTTTTTCTGGATTATCGCTGCCGAGCAACACAGCCACCTGACAACTCTGAATGTCGTAATTAAGGTAAGCAAAGACGGAGCTGAGTGTACATTTTAATTTCGCGCTGGCCTGAGTAGACGTTGAAAACTCCTCACTGTTATCTTATAGCAAAAATACTTGCATCCCAAGTTACTTTATAGTGATGGAAAATAAAAAAATCTAATAACTTTGATCTGGGACCGTTAGCCCTCTGGTTCCTAATAAAACTCACCAAGTTTAGCCATATTGGCTACTTCATGTGTGTAGGATACAAAAAAGACACTAGCAGATATTTAAGACACATTTCCATCAGATTTTTTTTTTTTAGTTTTAACAGTTATATGTCTGTAAATAGTGGACCATTTATGTCATTATATATATATATATATTAAATGTGGGTTGAAAATATATATTTTTTCACCTTGATTCACTCAAACTTTATATTCATTCCCGAAACCATAAATGCACCGTAAAATGGACATCAAAGGCAAAATTATATCAAAAGCGGGCGTTTTTCTGTGTATTTATTCACTTTAAGTCTGTAGGAAAATTAGGAGATATATCGAAAGTCCCGACAGATGCAGTGCTATCGCGGCTGGGTTATCGTTTTAAAAATCTAAGAGTGAATTGGATAAACTAGAACAGATATGAGAATACATGGATACCCAACGCGCTGCAAATGTGCACGGGACGTTTTGAATTCAACCTGACTAAGTTTAACTCAGATCATCTTCGCTCCTCGAGCCCTGAGGTGTGCACCGCGGCGTGCACAGCAAACACACTGAGCGTATCACCCTCAAACGGCGGCCTATCATTGCAATATGTCTTTATCGTTTGATTGTTGTCGGTAATATTCTTATTTTTGCACATGGTGAATCCACTCCGCCGCCTCAGACAACATTTCAAGTTGTGTCGCAGCTATGTTGTGCTCGCAAGAGCAATAACTATTGAGTGACAGCTCTCGGTCCAATCCCTGAATGGCCTGATGAAGCTGATGGATTTCTAGCGGAGCCGTCCAATAGATGCGCAGTAGAGGTAGGAATTTAAACAAGAAGCCCACGCGACGTCACGTAGATGAATTAACCCTTGCGGTGCACTTTTCCTTAAGTTAGGTTAACAGATCCTCAGTTGCTCACTGACAAAGAGCCTTATCTCATGCAGAGGAAACGCTGTCGAGACTTGAGTTATGTTTGATTTGATATTGTGCTTGCATAGCATCTGTATGATGCAAAATATGACTTGATTTTCTAACAAATGTCAACTGGAATATTTAATCTGAATTATTTGGAAATCAAGTTTTTTCACATAGCAATATTTCACTTGACCAGCCTCTTGCAATTACCATATTAATGGATTAATAATTCTTTCTGAAGTGGTCTAATTGAAGTTAAATGCCTTAAATAAGTATTTGTTTTGTATCTACCAGGTGAATCAATGAGCCAGCAATGGAGACCAAAAGATACCAAAGTTTCTTTGATGGAGATGACACAGAGAACAAATGGTCTCAGGACCCCAGCACTATGGAGTACTGCTGCAGTACGGAAGATTCAAATCTGACAAGCAGCGATATCCTGATGGACATCGTGAATGTCAGCTGCCCTGCTGAAAGCCCGGGCACCGACAGCAAAGACAACAATTCTAAGAAACAAGAACAGCCAATGCTTCAGCTCAGCCAGAACCAGCCATTTGTTCCACCGCATTTCAACAACTCTTTGCATGGCCATAAGCAGGAAGTGGACTCCAAGGAACTTTCTAAGACTGTGGCCGAGTCTATGGGGCTGTATATGAATGCTGCCAGGGAGCCTGACTTTGCTTTTAGCCAGCAAGGAGGCGGCACAAGCCCTGGAAAGCTGTACCCAGTATGTGGACGGCCTGCAGAAGAGAAACAATGTGGCTCCACAAAGAGCCCCAAGTTAAACCAATTTGGTTTTCAGCAGCCTAGCACCACTCCCAGAGACTGCCCCACTGGTGCTCCAGTTAGCTCGGCGTCTATGCTGGTCTCTTCTCTGTCCTGTAGTCCCAAGACCTCCAGCTCCATTTCCAGTCCTGGAGGCAGTAACAATATGGTGTCTTCTACCACCAGTCCTCCCACGTGCTTTGGGCCACTGTGCTCGTCCGTCAGTAGTCCTGTCAGCCAGACTTCCTGTGCTGCTACTCTAGCCAACATCAAGCGCAGGAATTCAGTCACATGTAGTCCTGTAGAGTCCAGCACAGTTGGCTCACCACCACTCACCAGCCCACTCAATGTCATGAGGTCTCCCATGTCCAGCCCACAGAGTATGAGTAGTGTAAGATCCCCTCCGTCCTGCAGCACTACGTGTAACATTAGGTCGTCTGTTTCAAGCCCCACTGGTGGCAGCTGTACCGGTGCTGCCAACAACTGCAACACAGTAAGACCCTCCATCTCCAGTCCGGCCACAGGGGGCACTATGGCTGTCAGCAGCCCACATAACCCCTCGTCCACTGGGTTTCCTGTGTCTAGTCCTGCTGGTGGACTGGGTTTGGTGCAAAATGACACCAACAGCCCAGAAGCAGCAGGACTGACCAGAGACACAGACTTCAAGAACTTTGAGTTCCCTAAGGTAGAGATGGTCGACGGGGAGGTGTTCAGCGTTGGCTTAGACCAGATGGGCATGGTAAAGTATATTAAGAATGAACCTGAAAGTGACTTCAGGAGCATGTGTTTAGGCAGCTCCAAATGCAATGCGAGTAGTACACCTTTTATCACCCAGATTAAGAGTGAGGCAAGCAAAAGTGAGGGATGTATGAATCAACAGCCCTATAGTGAGCAGTCACCTTCTCTTGGTTTTTTTTCTGCATCTGATACCACATATCTGTCCCTGAGGAATAACATTGATGAATACAGTCTTTCTGGTATCTTGGGACCCCCTGTTTCTTCTGTGAATGGGAACTATGAGCCCGACGTGTTCTCCAATAGTGTCCTGTCCAAAGGGGTTAAACAGGAGTCCACTGATGGCAGCTATTATCAAGAGAGCAACAGCATGTCCACATCTGCCATTGTTGGAGTTAATTCCAGTGGACACTCATTCCATTACCAGATTGGAGCACAAGGAACAATGTCATTCACGCGGCATGATGTGAGAGACCAGTCCAACCCGTTCTTGAATCTAATTTCACCTGTAACAGCGTTAATGGAGTCGTGGAAATCTCGGCCAGGCATGTCACAGGGGTCACTGTCAGCGAGAGGTGAAGGATTCCCGGGCCAGAACTGCATTGCTGACAGCATGTCAAGGTAAGAGAGATAAACCTGTCTCTAGGTAGTGTCTGTCGGTGCCTGTTCACTGTATAACTTTGTTTTTTTCTCTTCAGCGTACCTGTCAAAGAGCATGCCTCTAGAGAATCCTATAGATGGAGAGCCAATTTGTTATAGTCAATCCCGTGTTGCACAGTCATAGTCATATTTGCATTGTGAAGTGAAAAACAATAGCGGCAACAGCAGGGCTTGGAAATGTATCAGGATGTTTGTTGGATGTGCAGTGGGACTCAGGTCATAGAGTAGTATGAAATCACAACATCCTATTTGTTGATACTGCCCACGTTTTCTACTGTAACACAGAGGCAAAGTTTACTTCTTATCAGGGACCAGGGCTAAAGTTCATCGACAAAATTTATTGGCCTGCTATTAGGAGGTCTAGCTAAGACATTGTGTAATACAAATTCTGTTATTATGGGCTCTAGGCCATTCGGAGTGTCATAAATTATGAATGATTGATCACGTGTTTTTGTTGCCAAAATGAAATGGTGAAATAAACAGCTGATTTTGAGAGGGTTGGGGCCGACATGAAGCAACCAGGCCTTAGAGGCAAAAGGAAAATTTTGTAATCGTTGCCAAAGTGGAATTCTACATTAGTGCTTGTAGTTGTGCCTCAGTTGTATTCTGATCTTATCTTTAAAGAAAGGCATTATCTAAACAATTAATAACAGCTTATTTATAATGCAGAGTATATATATATATATATATGGATATATGGATGGGATGTCATAAACCGTTTATGATGTGAAGCAAAACCACAAAATCATAAATGACTTTTAGTTTATCTGTGCAGCTTTAGTGCAAGTGAACTACCGTACTACTGTGTCTGTGAGCCTGCACTGGGCTTTTGTTGCACGCTGATCTGCCCTGTTTGACTGAGACTTGACCATGACAAGTCCAAACTGAGTCTGGCGCTGGGATGTTGCACAGGCTCATAAAGTGGAGATTTATTAGATCAAAAGTTTCTCTCCAGATCTCTCTCTGATTGCTGTGCCATTTTCTGTTTTTTTTTTTTTAATTTTCTTTAGCTCAGTTGCTGCCACGTTAGGGACAAATTGAGAGGGAGGAATTGGCAGAAAGTCAGTTTCTTAGCGTTTGATCACTGCATATGCACTTGAGCGATCACCACCAAATGTCTTCATTGTAGCTTGTAAAACATTGCTCCTGTAGATTTTGTTGGGTATATGTTTCTGTTGGAGTCTACTGTATATAACGATCATAGCTAATAGAACAAGACGTTACAAAAAAACCCCAACATTTTTCTCTGTTTTTCTTTTTAACTGCAAAATATGTAAAAAAAAAAAAAATCCTAATTTGTTTTGGTCACATGGATTTATTTATTTATACGCAGGATAATCTGATTGAAGGAAAATTACAGAGTTAAAACAACCCTGGGACTATTATTAGATGGTAAGGAGTAAACACTTTTGTCAGGTATCAAACAATGTGAAGTGAAGCAGTTTTGATTTAATGTGTAAATATGCCAATGTGTGTTTTCAGCAAAAGGGCAATTAATGTTAGTCCATGGGGCAACCAACCAATGTCAAAATAAATAGCTATTTTAGGCCTCTGACAAGACTCAAAAATGTCATTCCACTTAAGTGATAGTGTAGATAGGGTCCCCGGGGGAATTTTAAATTTATTTGCAAAATGTGCTGCCACATTGTTTTGAGTCCATACAAGTCACCTACCGATGTTGCTCAAACTATTGACAATAGACACAAAAGAAGGAGAGTTCATGGCCTCTGCTTCCATAGAGTGTTAGAAACTGACTGATAGATATTATATTTACAAACTTTTTAATGACTTTCTGTGCTCTTTGTTCATTTTGGTCCCTAATGAAAATTTTACTTACCAAATTGATTGCCTGTGTCTAATTATTGTACTACCTGTCCTAAGCCTACTGTTGTAGACTCTCAGTGCTCTGAACCTGCTTCTAGGTATCTGCATCTGTGTTTATTTATATTATATCTCACCTTATCATGATTTTTCTTTCCTCTTAAACTGATGTGTTTATTCAGGTTTATATGTACAGTACAGTGCCCACTTGTCTGGAGAGTAGCTACTCCGTCTGTGTGTTTGTACATGTGCTATAACAAGGTTTGCAGCTCTGCGGAGACTGATACAGCCCGTTACCTTGGAGGCGACCCATATGACAGGAGCCAAAGCAATGTTGACGGGATCACTGCCACCTTGGTCCTAATGAGATCCAGATTAGCCCTTATGTTAGACAAGATGACAGAAAGAGGTGGGCACATGGCAGGTAGCCAGGAAGGGAAGCAAATGTGCAAACAAAAATATTCATTCAATGGATTTATAGAGTGCATATGTGGTGCACACAAGAGTTGGGCATTTTAATAAATTTAGCAATCTGTTACAGATAATTGATTAATATGGCCCGTCACTTGTACAAAGAAACATATACTATTACTTCACATTTGAGAAAGGGTGGGATGGAAAATCTATGCAAAAGCAGTAATGATGAAAGGTTTTGAGGAGCAAATATGGGCAGATGACTTCCAACTTGTCAACATATATAATTACAATCATTCAAATAATAATAAAAAAAAGACACATTAGAAGTAATTTGCATATTCCTTCATCTATGGTGCATAATGTCATAAAAAAAACATTGGAATCTGGAGGAACTTCACTGTGTAAGGAACTAAGTCACTGTGTAATTTCTGATCCTTTACACAGGACACCTGTAATTTCTTTTTACACAGTTCGTTTTTTTTTTTTTTTTTTAATGAACGACAATATAGTTTCATATTAACAGATGGCACTTGAAGCATTTTTTATTTGCAAAAAAAAAGAAGCCGTGTGTCAAACTCATCCAGAGCTTTTCTGAGTTTGGAGGTGTATCTAATGGAAATGGGTCTTGTGGTCAGATAATTCAGTGTTCATCAGTTTTATCAGTATTATTCATCAGCATTCATTAGTTTTATTATTTGGAAGAAATAGGGGCAAAATTAAAAGTCAGGTTCTGTAATGTATGTATCACTCCATCTAAATCTATTGGGTTGAATTGGTGCCCTTGGCAAAGGTCAGTTTGTGTTCTACATTTGATGCAGTCATGAAGTACAGAAAAAGGGATTTACATGAAACAAAACTAAGTTTATGGGTCAAAACATAAAATATTGTGGGTCCACACTATCTGTAGTTGAATTGAAAATCAAATGAAGTGTAATAACTACGTTTCTTTCTTTTTTGAGTATTTTCTTTTGCAACCAAACTTTTTTTGATTTAGGCTCGTATATTAGAGATGCGCGGTTGAACCGCGCACCCGCGGGCGGAGCGGATAATCCGCATATCGGGCGGATGACTCGTCAAAAAATAATACTTTAATTAAATTCGGGCGGGTTGCGGTTAAAGCACTCAAATAATATTAATAAAAAAAAATATTTTACATATTATTAAAAAGGATGGCGGGTCGGTTCGGTTTTGAAAATTGGTGAAAAAACGTTCCTGCAAATGGATAGCGGGCGGATAGAGATTTTAAGAAGCGGTTGCGGGTTAAAATATACGTCATCCGCGCATCTCTATCGTATATTGACATTGAAATGTCTAAAGTAAAATGCAAGAACAGTATTGTTTTTTTTTTTCTTTTTTTTTTTAAGGCAGGTACTGCTTACTTTTAGTACAGTTTCACATGATTAGTATTAACAGTTTAGTTACAAACTTTGAAAGTGCCCTGCAAAGAATCCACAATACTGTCCACTTTTGGACAAACTGCAAGGTTTACCTGCCTGCATTTCAAAGCCTAAAATGTTATGTAGTTATTAAAAAGCACAACTAAAACTCTTTGATCCACTGAAGTGTCAAATCCCCTGACTCCTTTTTTCTCACTTTGGCTCTCCCTGTTAATGGTTTTAATTAAAAATGGCTGCTTATCTGAGCAGTCGGGATTACTTTGTACAATGCCTTTTAACTTACAAAACAGACGAAGGGAAAAAGGCCTAATTTTCATGTTTTAATCTGATGTTTCATTGCACCCTTTTACTAGAAATTTGCAATGATGAGAACGTCCTTTTAAAATTTTTACCTGTGTGAAAAAAAAAGGTTTATGTGTTGCATTTGTCTTGTGGAGAAATATCATTAAAAGCATTGGACTACAGGTTATATGGTGTATAAATATATAAAAATGATCATAAAATGACCTACATCAGGATCAGTGATCTGGATTATATTTGTTCACTGCCAAATCTCCAAATCTCTTTTCACCCTATCTAGGGCATTTTTGTGTTGCTTTTCACAGTAAGGCTTTACATCACAAAACTTGTGAGCCCACTTATCTTATAATTTCACAGTCCAACTAATGATAGAAGCTAAAACAGAATACACAAATGCGTATTATAATTGTATATGCTCTCATTAAAAGTTTTGACCTCAACTACACCTGTGGGGAAACAAGACGCTCCTTAAGACCGACTAGCAATTTCCCAGCTTTAAACTTATGAGGTGTTTCTGTAGCTTGACATTGTGAGGAAGCAGCAGATTCAAGCAAAGAAAAATGCTTCACACTGGACTCTGGCCAAGTCTCAATGTTCTGCAGAGGGATGAAAAGGCATACTCTTGAGAGAACACTAATAAGGCTTTAATTGTATGTTCTTCCACTAAATTAATGGATGGAAATGATTTGATTAATTCAGACACTGCTGGATACTAATATCCAATTAAATCCCAACATCAGGCATGCACAGGGGCTCCCAGTGCATAATGGGTTCCTAACTATGAAGCTGGCAGCTGCTTCTTTGGGTGGTGAGAAGGATGTTACAGGTGAAGGTGTTGGGGAATGGCGATGGCTCTCATCTGTCCAGCAGACATTACATTGTAGCAAAGATGTTGACTTGTGTTGCATACAGGCGCTTTAATTATGTGCATTCTCATGAGTGCTGGTGAATATTTAATTATATAGTAGTAATTAAGTGGAGAATATGATAATTTAATTGTGCTAAATTTCATCATAAGCACTGTGCTGACAAACTTCAAGTCACAGGTTGATGCTTTTCTCGAGTTTGTGTAGCCGCTCTTTGTTTGAGCCAGTCTGCAAACCTCAGTCAGTGTCAGTCAGCACATTTACATGATGTTAGAAACAAATCCAATTGTTGTATTAATCCAACTGAAATAATAGTTTTAAAATGCAAGTAAATGTTTTAGTCTGACTGAAATCCAGCTGCATTGAGCTTCTCATAGTCAGACTTAAACATCCAGATAATTTAATTTTTTTAATAACCTTTTTTTTTTTTAATCAAGTTAGTCCCACTGAGATCAACAATCTCTGTTACAAGGGAAACCTGAGTCTCTAAGAGTCACATATATTGCAGCTGAAGTCTTTGTGTATCGTAATAGGTCAACTATATAACCCCGCTGCGCACAGATTCAGATTCAGACAAGTTTATTAGCACCAAAAAGGGCAATTTATCTAACAAGCTTAGAGAGGACACTCTTTCTACTTATTCTGCCAGAGTGTGACATACCTTGGTCAGTCAATCGATTCCCCTGATGTGCATATATATTGGGACAAGAAAGGAGTCCAATTAAATGGCCTAGTCGAGCTTTAGCTTTAGCCCTATGTAACTGAGCATGTAAAGAATTTACTGAATGTAGGCTTTTGTCAGAAGAAGACATGAGAACCATGTTTTCCTTATTTCTGAGTCTAGGTGTTTTTTATTTATATCTCAAGTGTAGACAGTCTCCCACGAGCTCCTTCATGTTTCAAAAAAAGTTGTATAAATGAGTTCATATAGCGATGGATGAGCGTTCGGCAATCATCATGAACACTTTTCATTTTTTTGTGAATTTATCTAATTGTTACAACATTCTGTCTGCAAAAGCTTGTTAGTAGTAACTATTATCTTGTAGATTTTCAGTCTTAAACCAACCAGAGTCAAGTGCAGTCCTGCGACTATTTACATGGTGACTGCAGCATCATTAGCTAAGGGTGGTAGCAGCTAGCTGCTTGATTAAGTAGTTCTGATGTATTAAACTGATGTAAGTACTGCGTGGAGCAGCCAGGTGATTTTTCATGGCTGCTGTGGTATCATGGCAGACCACCATGGTAGACCACCACAGTAGACCACCAGGGTAGACCACCATAGTAGACCAGATTGTTAAAAACTGGTTATCCGGACCTATTGGGTCGCACCTACAGCTTAAATTGATTTAAAAAAAACAAAAAGTTCAGCTTTTGAGGGTAAAACTATCTCAATTAAATGAATAAATTAAATTAAAATTGGGGGGGAATTTTGTGCCCAATATGTGGACTTTTACAGCATCTTTCAAAAGAAATCAAAGCATTTATGAATGTACGGGCATTATTTTTGCTTGACTAGATGTGAAAAAGGTTTTTAATATAGCTATACATAAAATTTAAAAAAGTTTTTTCTAGAAAAAAAAATCTATCTTTAAGGACCCCAAAGTAGGTTGGTGTGTATTAGTTGGAGGCTGTGCAAAATAGAGCTGAAAGATGTAAATAGTAAAAATCTCTCCCAAGTAGTGAAGTTTTACTGTCTACAGCTTTTAAAGTTTTAAAATGTGTCCTTAACTTTCAGTTTCCAAGTTAAAACTTGTACCATTTGTGAGTTCATAAGGCCACATGAATTGGAGGCAGAGGGGATATGATAATGTTGGACAGAGGTATACGGGTGTTTCATCTGTTTAGGCAGGATGTGGTTAATCTTGAGCTCATTATAGATCTCATAATGTTCCTTCAAAGAAGTAGCTTAATGCTATCATGCGATTAATAATCGCTTAATGGTTTTATAGACTCCTGTTAGGATGCAGTTTACTTTTTCACTGGGCCTTGCAGACAAACAAATAGACATCAGCTGTTGTGGATTGTGTATTATGGATATCCTCAATTTGATCAGATTGATTGATGGTGTTCATAATCTCTGGAGCACTGGACTCATACATCAGGTCTGTTAATATAGAGTGCTTCGTCAAAGTCTTGAATCAAGCTTATAGGCTTGATGAGATTTTATTGATTTACCAGAAATCACTCAATAATTTTGAGAATACACACATAACTTCAGAAGGACACTGAGATTACAGTATTGTTCAGAATCAGTTTGGAGTATATCAAGACCACCCACTTGCCTTGGCATTATATTTTGGAATTTTTACTGCGGCACCATCACAGCCAACCGTTACACCTTGCTGTGCAGCAGTTCCTTCCAGCCAGTAATTGTCCCTTGTGTGGGTTTCCAGGCTGCATGCTCACATGAGCTGTGTTTACAGCAGCAGCAGGCAGCTGTGGAGCTCACAGTAGTGGAGCTTTCAGCTGTTCAAGAGTCAAATGTTTCTCTTAAAAGATGGCAGAGACCAAAATACAGTTAACAAAAGGCAGATTATTGGGGTTCATTTCATTAAGCATGTTCATGTTGGTTTCTACATCAATTACTTTACAAAAAGCCTTCATAAAGTAATAATATTACAATGTTTGGCATAGTTGCAATGTCTTAAAATCTAGTTATGCCATTTTAGTAGAAAAGTAGTGGCACTCTTAAGTAAAAGAGGCAACTGCTCACCCCATGAGCCTCTTAGTTTTACTGTTGTTTAGTTTTGCAAGCAGTCAGATTCACAATACACTTATTTTTATTCAATTACAGTCATGTTGATTTCATTTGTGCTCATGCTGGAGGAGGGTTGTTGCTATAACATTTCAAATTTTGCCAGAATTTCTTTTACTTTCAGCCAAAAACAGAACAATAATGTTAAATACATGACATTAGATGAGGACAGATGTGATTAACATATTTATATTTATCTTTTTAGTTCAAGCTGTGCAGGCAGAGTAAAAGCCAGGCTTCTTTTCGAGATTTATGAATGGGTATTTCTTCTTACTCTCAGTGACTGGGGTGAAGGAGAAGTGGATGCAACCTATTTTTAAAGAACCAAGATACTGTTTGGCACAATGACCGGATGCTTTTGTTGCACATAAAAGAAGCCATGTTAAAAGTCTCTCCTCCCCACCCACATGCAGAGACATGAACGCATGCACACACGCGCGCGCACAAAACTGCCGTCGACTACAAGAACAACAATATACATTCTGGGTCGGACTTAACACTCCAATAAAAGTGTAGTTCTTGCTGGCCAAGGCTCCTGGGATTTAAATGCTTGCCTTGTCCTCATCTGAACTTCTTCCTGAAACACAGGCTGGTGACAGAGGGCCAGATTTCTGCCAAGGCCAGGCCTGTAGCTGGAGCTCTACTCTGTTACCTACCGCTGACATTCCCTTCTGTTGTTGAGGTTATTAACAAACTGCATAAAGGAGGCTGAAACTGAATACCAAGGCTGCAACAAAGCATAGTGCATGCTTCTGTGCGTTGATGAATGCCCTGATTTTTGTTGTGGGCTGCTGTGTGAATAGCTGCAGCTGAATGGCGGTCTTTTGTACAGCCCATACTTTGTTTACCTATCATGAAAGAAGTCTCAAAGATTTCTCAAGAAGTTTTAAAGATATTGTGAATTAAGTGATTTGTACAGAGACTTTCTGTGTCAGTACTACAGGCAAACAGTCGCTGGACAGAAGAACCTGTCATATCAACAAAAAAAAAAGTTTGTTGGGACAAGTAAGATTTAGAAGTTGGGGATTCATTCTGAGCTATAAAATCTATTACATCTATATTTCAGGTGGAGCGGGTGCTGAAAATACTCATCTCAACCTAATCTCAGTATATTACTGTCTTTTCTTGTATATGATACTCTTGACTGAGCAAACAAGGCACGCCTTTATCATTCCTGTTTTATAAGAGCTTGCCTGAGCGTTCATGCCAAAGTGCCTACTATTAAGCCCAGTCTTTGTCTTGTCAGTTCATCCATGGAGAAGGTGGCATAAAGGAAAACACTTCCAAAAAAATGCTAATAGTTTGAAAGGTTCCCAAAGTAGGTCATGCATAATTGGCTATAATAAAGTAAAGTGTGTGTTTGTGTGTTTTTTCCCTTTTTTTTTTTTTTTTGGGGGGGGGGGGGGGGGGGGGTGTTAAGGAAAGACTCTTGGGCCTTTTGCACAGAAAGGCTCAACACTTACACAAGGCACATTTACACAGACTTTTGCATCAGCAGATACCGTGCTTCAGAATAGTTTAATTTTATCAAATTCATAACAGACATGGCAGAAGCAAAAAGTAAAACTGTTTGATGCAAAATTTTTAAGTGAGCATATTTTTAGTTGGCTTTTGAGTGCTTTAATACAGTGGCATTCGCATAAATTAATTTTAGGCATTTTTGTTAATTACCTCCACCAATGAGGTAATGTTTTTGCTGGCGTTTATCTGTTTGTCTGTCTATCTGTGTTCACGATAACTCAAAAAGTTATGGATGGATTTTGATGAAATTTTAAGGAGTTGTCAGAAATGTAAAAAAAGGAAGAACTGATTTCATTTTGGATGTGATCCGGAAGAAATCCTGGATTCTGGATCACTTTCAAATTTTTGATAACATTGCGGTAAACAGAGCCAAAAATTTTGTTTCTCAATATCTCCGTTAATTATTGCCCAAAACTCATGAAATTTGACTCAGGGATTGACAATGGGAACTTTTATCAAATTTCAAAGGCTGATCTGGATCTGATCCAGAAGGCGGATTTTATCGCAATCCGTAAATCACTATATGGGGGAATTGTTGCGCTTGGCGGAGGTCTGTGCTCTCCGAGTGCTTTTCTAGTTTTTTAAATGCATTAATTTCTCTGCTATGTTGACAGTAAGTATATGATGGCATTTTTAATGATTCACTCACAGGAAATTTTGAGTATAACTAAAGGTATGTCTTTAAAGTCTTAAATTAATAAAATTTGTGGCACTTAACTGCATTATTAAACATGCCTCTGAAGCATTGCTGCTGACATACTGAATGAAAGAGAGTTCATACTGACCTAAACATACGGCCTCGTAGCGGTTAGGGCAGCCCATATACAGAGGCTACAGTCCTCAACGCAGCGGTCGTGGGTTTGACTCCCGGCCTGTGTGACCCTTCGCTGCATGTCCTCCATGTTCTCTCTCTGCCCCCTTCCCTGTCTATCTTCACTGTCAATAAAGGCCACTAGTGCCAAAAAAATCCAAAAAACAACAACAACAAAAACCCCTAACATACAGCCTCTTAGCTCATATGGACCTAGCCTGGCCGGCCATAGCCATCCCCTTGGTGAAAATTCTCTCTCCTGCCATTCACAGCCATTTCCATCGATACAGAACATAGTGAAGCAGTCACGCTGAAGCAGGGTTGGGCTTTATGCATTGACTCATACAGTAACATCCAAAAGCCACCATTCAAAAACTACCCAGATGATTTCTAACGCCTTGGATCGACAGGTCTTTAAATCTCAAAAACGACAACAGTTCCTGACGGGAGCTTTGCGTACGTCGCATGCTTCGTTTGTCTGCTTTATTGTATGCCTATCCAGTGGCATCCAGAGGCGGTCTCTGTGTCTGTTGGTACTTGTACTTGGAAATCAAAGTGTAATCCAGAGGAACCAGGCTAATTCTTTGTATCAAAAAAGAAAATAATTAGGATTGCTGGCCACGCTACTGCACAGCTAGTTAAAGTAGCAGAAACGCCCAGTATCCCTACTAACAAATAGAAAAAAAGCACATTTATTGTGTATGTTTTCCTTTGCTGGAGGGAAAAATGCTAAATGATTTCTGTGTTCTTTTTTAAGTATTTAGTTGAATCCATAAAGCACTGTTCCACAGAATTGCTGCTATTCAGGACTTGGCTCCTCCAGGGGCACAAATCATGCATGTAGCCCTCGAGCACCTAATGATACATTGACCCAGATAATAAAAGGAAGCTTTGAGAGAGCAAAAATGCGTAAAAGATAATATATTATGAACCTGTTGTAACTGAGAGAATTTACTGAAAAAGGGTAAATGTGTATTTCAGAAAGTTCAATCTAATCCCAGTTTCGGTAGTTCTATGGAGCTAAGAAGATAAATAAATAAATAAAAAAATCCATTAAAATGTCGGTGTTTAAATTACAGGGCAACATTTTTTCATTCTTCACCTGAGGTTGTGTCTAGTCACGCAGAGAGTTATAGTTTCATCCATTTATTGTCTATACCTACTTTATCCTGTTCAGGGTTTCGGGGAGCTGGAGCTTATCCCAGCTGACAATGGGCAAGAGACAGGCTCCACCCTGAGCACCGAGATAAACAACGATCCAAGCTCACACCCATACCTACAGTTATTAACCTCATAGGTGTATCTTTGAATTTCTATAAGAAATCAGAGCAGCCGGGGAAAAAATAAAACCCTGCACAGGAAGAACATGCAAACATGTCGCAGAACTGCTGCATTGTAGTTTCAGTTGTCTTTTGAGATGTCAGGCCATCAGACGTTTTAGTTTTACAACATTACCTTTACTTACTTTTTAAAGAATATATTCCTGAGGTGGTGCGTGTCGACCTGGGTACCAAGTAAAATTAAAAATTGAACTTTCTTAGTTACAAAGAAAGTGTTTGACCCCAAATCAAGGACTTTTCCTGACGAGCAGCATTGGTACTAAATTCTAATGAAACAGCAACTAACAATGAAACTTGACCGCAACTGAAAACTAAACAGAGTCTAAAACCATTAAAAGAAATACAGAAACTTAAGTCTGACTGAAAAGAAAAGATACGTTTGCTTAGTCAAAGTCCTGCACATAATCACCAACTGCTTCTTTGGGAACCAAATTGAGAAGGCCGGTCGCCACTATTTATTTTTTATATATATTATTGTAATTATTATATATAAATAATATTATTTATAGATTTTAATGCTCCATGGTATGTGAAACTGATTATTGCGAGAACAAGTAACTTAAATGTAGTCGTGTCATAGTCGTTTGGGAAGAAGAAGTTAACAAGTATCTTGACTTTTGATAGAGGACTTTAGCAGTATGAGATGATTAGTGCCCTTGACCCAGGGAAAACCCAGATATCCCTGTTGATTTTACTGCACCGTACCTGGCATAGAAAAACATTTTTCTGTTCACTATTCAGCATTCTGCATTTTGTTCGGCCTGCCTTTCTCTGAGTTTGCCACAGCTGCCTGGTTCGTTTGTTCTCAGAGGAGAAACTGTGGATTTTGACTTTTAAACAGGAGCTTTCTCCTTTATTCGCAATCTCATGCTGCTGCTAGACATTGGAGAAAATGAAAGACGCTCACTCACCATTATACGTTTCTGCTGAATTTTCTGCAAAGCAGAGGAGGTGGGCATTCATTCCTTGATTTTGCTGTTCCCTCAACCACATACTGACATTTGCCTTGTTGTGGTATCGTATCATGAGCATAAATCTGTGAGCACTGGTATTATTAAGCTACACCGATTCAACTGTTGTTCCTTCTGCTGCAATACATGATATTTTACTATAGATTGATTTTTAATGTTATACCACTTTGGTTGCCCTCTAAGCTCTTTGCTCTAACTTCAATGAATAAATGTTCAAATTCAAATTTTCATATGTTAACCACTGGTGCAACTAAATATTTAGTTATCTCAATTAATAATACCAAAGATGATATTTTTGGCAGAAGTGCTGTTTATTAATTTAGCTTTTTAGAAAATATGCTTCATGGGCACATATTTTTACATATTTCAGGACCTTTAACAAGTCAACTGAGTAGTTATCGCTGAACACAAAACTGTGACATAAGGTCCAGATATGGGCAGTTACTTTACAGGAGGTGCGGTGTTCATCTTTCAGTTGGATTGTTGCTGGTTCAATCCCTAACTTTCCCAGTTCACGTGTCAGTGTCTTTGGACAGGATGCAGAAACCCACACTGCCTCCACCATATTCCATTATTTATATTCTAATGAATCATTCCATCGATTTGGATAAAAGCATCTGCAGAGTAAATGTAACGTATTAATTCAAATGCAAACTTAATCACAAGTTGAAAGAAATAATGTGCATACAGTGTGTTTCATTTTGGTTAAGGGACAATATAGGTTAACAAAAGTAAAAAAAAAAAATGATTGTCATTTCAGACAGGTGGTGTCAGCAGTTATTTTTGATGATAATTTGGTACAAAAGAAGCATACTCAAATGTTTGATCTGTGTAATTGTCCCTCTCCACTGTGTTATGCCATTAAACAGAAATCTGAAGGAATTTTAGTGTATAAAGAGAGAGGGTGCAAAACCAAGCTGGACATCTGCAGTGCTTTGACAACACCATAAAAAAATTAGTCATGTATCAATAGCTGTTGGACCATATGGGCAAGAGATTACTTTGGGAAACCTTTGTGAAGCATTCCAGTACATGGCTACATTCACAGATGCTACTTCTAACTTTTAACCTTTAACCCTGCTTTAACTTTGTCATGAGGCATGGTTAACATATCTGGGCCCAGAGGCCCACATTAAAAATGTGTATTGTGGTAAGACAAATCAGTAGCTCATGATCTCATGATTTTTTTTCTTTTTTTTGGAAGAAATGGTCACTGCTCGCCCTGGATCAAAGACTAAAAGGATTCTCCAAACTTTTATTTGCAACACGTCCAAAAGTCAGGGTGCGTGATGGTATGGATCAGTGCTCTTATTAGTGCAATTCTTTTTCTCCTCGGTGATGGCAGCATGAATGCAGAAAAAAAGCATTTTGAGATTTCAGAGGAATATAGGCTGTCTTTAAAATGACATCTTTTTAAGAGATGCCCATGCATTTTTTATCAAGACAATGTGTAGCCACATTGTGTACATGCTAAAAAGGCGTGCAGGATATGCACTTACATCCTCTTCATTCACAGCTGTAGATGAAGTGCATATGAGTGCTAGACTGGTGTGCCTGCAGTCCTGTTCCTAACAGAAAGTATGCGGAGAGTGTTAAAATGAAAAATGATACAATGAGTGTACTGTTGCCCATCTATTTTTACTGGCACTAGTGGCTTTTATTGAAAGTGGAGAGCGACAGGAATGAGGCCAGAGAAAAAGGAGGATGACCTGAACCAAAGGGCAGGGATTTGAACCCGGACAGCTGCGATACATGGGGCGCCCACTAATCCAGTTCAGCTACCGAGCACCCCGAACTTTTTCACATCTAAAGTTTTGTTTTCAGGTCGTGTTAATCCTGAGGGAACTTTTTTTTCTCATAGTGTAGATATAAGAAACTTGATCATAGACCGTAAATGACACACTTGATACATTTAAATATGTATAAGGCTTTGAAAGATTGTTTCAAGCTAATATGAGCTTTCAGTTGTCTGAAACAGACATGTCCTTCATTCTGGCAGTCACGCTGGTGGATTGTTTTCTCAACAAGCCTGTATTCAACTGCAAAGAAGTATTGTTCTTCTGCTTTTCAATAAGGAAACATGATCTATAGGAAAACAAAGAAAGATTTCTTTTTTTCTTCTTCAAATTTTAAGTTAATCTTGTCTGGAACTTTGTAATGTGTTCTTAGTTTTAGCTTCAGACTTGCTTTATGTCTACTCCGACAAGCACATTTTCCTTTGCAAAATTGGTTGCTCTTGTTCATCTGGATTCCTCCTTTATGAAATATTTATATTTACATACAATATATGTGCTTCAGCTTGATGGAGGTGCACCAGTGGTAATGAAATCATGCCAGTAGACTATTTCATTTTAGTAGACTCTTTAGCTCTGCAGCCCTCATTTTCTTATGCCATACAGCAGCCGGAGAAATCTGCAGTGCTCTAATATAAAATTTTTTTAAGAATGGATTATGGATTTGGGGGTTTGCAACGGTTTTTTACCAAGAAAGCTCTAGACATGACACAGGCCTGTGTGAGAATTTTGGTGACACTGGTTGTCTTAGAAGACACCATAACTTGTCTCTGCTCTGATCTATCATTCCACCTGTGCCGAGATGGGGGAAAACATGTTTTACCACCACCAAACAAACTACCACCACCTAGTTTGTTTTGGGTTGAAGTCAGAGGAGGATGTAGTCCTGCCTGTTGTGATTGCAGTTGACATTGTTTAAAGTCATCCTTAATTCCAGTATAATTACAGATGGGCTCTTCAATGGTGCTGACACATGCGCCTTGTGGTATTTCAGACTTTACTTTTTTGTGCAGGTTTAACACTGGTGGTGTTGCAACTTGTGTTGTAAGTCCCTATTTGACAGATTGGGTGGATAAGATGATCGTCAAAACAGGAATATATCAGCAGTAATATAGAATTTAGTAACAAAAGAGCTGAGAAAGATGAGGAAAGTGTGAAGAGCGGTGACCTACTTCGTATGACCTACTGTAAACTGTTTACTCTTTGTAAATATTGACACATATGGTGATTCCTTGCATCTGTAGTATGCTCTAGCATGAGACCCATAATGACACTGTAAAGCATCTGAGCAAGAGTTCGCACAGAGCATTTAGAACAACTGTCAGAAAAGGTCACTGCCCTAAGTTTATTTCCAATTCCTCCTTTAAAATCCCAATTAGTATAAAAGTCTAAATGTATTTATTTATTTTTGAGATATCATTCTGTCAGTATAAAGTACTAGTGTGATGTTCTTCTTTGGGAGCCTGTCAGATGACAGCAAGAAGAACAAACTTATTGTGAGTCAGCTGACCCTGATTAGAAACGGAGGTCTTTTAATAATTTGTCAGATGTTTTATACAGTAAGATCTGCTGTGCCCCTGCTGAGACGTACTTAGAATGATCAAACTTATCTAAATTTCAAACAAGAATTGAATTTAGTATGCCATTTAGATGCTCATTCCTTGTGGCTTATAAGACATCTACACAATAACATACAAGAAAAATAAATAAATGAATACAGCAGGCACATAATTAAAATGATTATTCTGTAAAAAGAGAACGCATTCAGCAAAATTAGATATGTGAATAAGCTGCCATAGTCCACCCACCCCTGATCCGTCTGAGCTCCTAAAAGAGTCCCATGCAGAATTTAGTGGCATCCAGCACCTACGTTGCTGATAGATGCAACCTGCCACCTTAATCTAATTTACCGATCTTATCACCTTAGTAGCTGTTATGCAGATCATTTCTGCTTTTAATGATATTGCAACTTCCTACGTGTGCAGGATGTAAGACATTGTTAAAAGCAACCTGCTGCAGAGATTGTATCCAGCAGAGCATGGATGGTCATGTGATATGGGTTTTAGTGTTAATGGCTGTGTAGTGTGGACGGAGATCTTTTCTGACATGGTGTTGAAAGGCTAATGTGGGTGCGGTTTGGTTTTGTTTAAAACACTCTTCTACAATGAAACCACTCTAGTGTGAACGTGGCCAGTGAACGCTCCCAGACTCACCACTCAAGAAACAGTGTTATGCATGGCGGAGATGCTTAGAGAAAGAAACATTGCTTCCCATATGCAGTTTTAAAAAAAAAAAAATCAGATCTAATTAAACCAGAGGGCTGTTGGAAAAATGTTTGTGGACCAAAGACGCTAAAAGAGACCTTTTTGTTCTTCTATATACATAGTATACATAGTATAAGTATACAATTATTGTCACAAACTAAGTGATTCATTTTTATTTATCTGTTTTTTTAGGGTTTGTGGGGAAATTTGATTAACGTTCATCATATTTATTCAAAGGTAACATAACATTTCTCCAAATTTTTGAGCACCCCCTTGGATATGTGTTATCGGTTTTTTTTTCCCTTTTAAGCATGTAGTGTATAAAATAACCTATCCCATAGACTGACCACATGCTAACCATTTGTCAAACCTCATGTGATGTCCACCACGTATCAGAAGCCTGGATAATTATAGCAAAATTAGGAACAGTATATTTATGATCAGCTTCTTCTCTTGCATATCCTTCCCATGGCTCTAAACCTTAGCTTCATATGTAATAAAGTACTGGACAAAAGCCAGCTTAAACAACTTGATGTGCGTACTGTAAAGGACCTTTTACAACCCACCTAATTGATGTAAAAAAAAAAAAAATCTAGACACTTGGGGTTTGTTCACACTGCCAGCCTAAATACAATTTTTTAGCATATCCAATAAAAGTCCAGTCTTTCTGACTGACCGTTGATATTATATAAACTGATCAAGCATGATATAAAGACCAACTTGAGTAAATAGTACTCATCTTGTTTTATTGCAATGTTCTGCTGGGAAAACTTGCATCCTGGCATTCACATTAAACCTATGTTGGCACTAGGCACCGACTAAAAAGCTTTTACACTCTCAACATGGTAACATTTTTCCCCTTCAAGTAGCTGCTTCCCCCAGCAGGTCAGCAGTGGGCCCCCCAATATTTTTTTTTTTTTTTTTTTTGGAAATGCTAAAAGAACATTGAAAAAAAATCGAGGTGTTCATTTGGTCCTCAAATTCCACATACAGCAGTCTGATGGGACCTGATGGTATCTATGGGAGCCAATCTTCTTTCACAGACCCGACTCTACAACCCACAGGGCCCAAAGAATCTATTCATAACAACCCAGTACTAGACACTCCGGCACACTGTCAGATGTTTTTTGTCCAGACTTGACTGGTCAGAGCTCTTTGGAGAGCACAAGGAGGACTTGCTCCTTGTTGTCATAATCTTATGCTTGACCGTTTGGAGTGAGATGCATTTGTTCAAATCTGATCGCATTTGAAACCACCTCCATATGTGGTTTCAATATGATTTGGACAAATCGTAGTTGGTGTAGTTTTTGGCAGTTCAGGCTGTCAAAAGGTCTATCTAGATATAATCTGCATATGTGGGCTGGCAGTGTGAACATAACCGAAGTGGATCTAGCTGAGTTGAAGCAGTCAGTGGTGGTCTTCTGCAACCCTTGCTAGACAAACACGGTTTCCACACCTTTACAGGTGCAGCCAAAGAAGTCAATTATCTCAGGATAATGAAGGTCGCACACTCTCCACAGATTCTGTCCACTGTCACTGCTCAGCCAGTCGGGGTTTAGGGGAGTGTAACAGAATCAATGTCGCTAATTGATTTATTATTTTTTTCTAAACCCATATGCAGTTTGAAATTGTTTTGTTATAAACTGGTATCGCATATCTTGTGTGACTGTTCTGATGGGCCTTTTTTGCATTAATTCAGTCTATGACAAAATCACACAGACGTAGCAGAAATATCCAGTGCTCTATTTGCGTAGAAATACTGGTGAATTGAATGGTTAACTTCAAACACATGCTTCTATTGTATTTCCTGAAAACGAATCATCTATTGTACCACCACACCTTTAATTGATGGGACTGTACACCTTGTGGTTCACGAGATTAAAATGGGAAACTTAGTAGGATCTAACCGGACTTACCGGGACAAATTCCTTACATTGGTGGGAACTGCAGCTAACTGGATCGGCAGAATGGAAGCGCCACTACTGTCTCCCAGTCTGTTGATTTGCAGGTGTCTCAACTTTAAATTGGATACATATCTCTTTTACATGTCTCATCTATCGTGTTATTGTTGTTTTTCTCTCTCAGTCCTATCGTTAATTATTGGAACTTGCATCTGTGTGTTATATTAAAGAGGTTCTACAGACAGCATGGCAGTTTCTTTTCTATAAACAAAAAATCATTCTCATGTCATGCAACAAAAATTAAGGGCCAAACACGCAGAATCGGGGATTTCCCTTAAGTGACTACACCAGAGGGGTGCCAAAACGGAAGAGGGGGGAAAAGTGCGGTACTGTATCGAGACAGAGACTGTCTGTTGAAAAGGTTCTGGTGTATTTGTGTGTATCTTTACAGTATGCATATTTGTTTGATTCAGAGAGGAGTGAGAGTTGGGCTTCAGATAAAAGACTGATTGTGTCGCATCACTTAAAGCCTTTGTGAGTCCTTTCTCAAAACAGTACTGAAAGATTGTTCGGAGAGTAGCGAATGTACGACACAAAACATTTTGTACTAAATGTATGTAGATTCACGCGATCGGTTTTGCCTTCGCCTCATTCTCGTTAATGCAATATTTAAATATAAAAATGTTTATTAAAAAAAAACGTGTAACATCTTTTGCAGTCTTTGGCACAAAGGTCCACTTGGGCCCAAAGTTGAACTAAAAATAAAATATATTTAAATGACGAAGTGCTTCATGGGCACCACATATCAAAACACCTGGTGAACTAGGTGAGCCATTTATAAATTACTAAGAGATTAGGTGTTTCCTTCTTAACTGTTGTCTTGAGGCAGGTGAGACTGTAGTTATGTGATCTAGGCTGCTAGTGAACTAATCTTTGTTTTGCTTGTGACCAATAAAGAACCAGTAACAATTTAAGACTCTTCCTTGGCACACATCCAGACTGTGGGATTTTAGCCCTCCAGTCATTTTTTATTCTACAGCCAGTTGATTAATACAAGCTTCCTGGCGTAAGTGACAATGTTACTTTGGCATCTTCACTTTATGCTGCAGTTGTACAGAGTAAACAGTGTAAAGTTTTTCCAAGCAGGAGACAAGTGACACTTGAGAACATAGAAATTGTCCCCCTTTGGCCTGGTTCAGCTTGCTCTCAATTAGGTTGCCAAATAGTGATTTATCAAAATGGCTATCTTAAAAGCTGACACAGTTTTCTGAGGTCTTAATGAAATATCTATTTCATGCTTTGGTCAAAAGACTCCAGGGATACAGTATAGTATCTCCTCCAATCTGTCTTTACGCCTCTGTTTATAGCGGTAAGTCTGCAGGGTGTGACTCTTTTAATATCGATGTTACAGCTTTGTGCTATTAACTTCCGAGGGTTTCAATAAATGCAGCACGATGTAAGTTTGCGTAGAGATAAGGTTAGGGAAGTTGGATAATTCTACTCTTATCTGGGTCTGTGAAGTAATAGTATCCTGTAAATCTGAACCACCCATTGAATGACATATTTTCAGTCTTAGGAAGCCCCAAACAAAGTGACAGAGTTATGCTTTGTCAGGCTTTTTTGAACTGATAGTCACTTTAGACACACAAATAAAAGCTTTCAAGCAGACAGAAAAGCTAATTTGTTTCATACTGCATGTCCCCTTTAAGAACGGGTGATCTTTAGCTTGCGCACAGCCCTCAGATGACTTCCTAGATAAAATGCTGAGTCAAATGCTTAGCTTAGTGAATAACATTTCACCCCCCACAACGATTAATGGTGTTGAAAATGAGGGCACGTCACATATGTTGCTGCTCTGGGAGAGGCAGTGGCCTCAGCGGAGATCGCCTGAAGGCTCCACCACTGCGCCAGCTGCTGTGTATATATATTCACATTATGAAGCACCTTCCTGCAGTTAAAAGATATGAATAATGAATTTTCTTGTAGATGTTCACTATGGAAAAAAAGTTAGGAGCAAAATTTACTTTATATTGTCTTGTAAAACCGGATCACTGATAAGCTCCATCATCGTAAAACTTGTTGAACAGAACTTTCCCGTTTCTTTTTTTTTGTTGTTTTTTTTTTTTTACCATATGGTGTTTGTGTACTTCTTACAGTCTGCCTGTTGTCTAGTCAACATTTGATAGTGCAGAGACTGACACAGATTCAACAGTGGATTAGTTTCTCATTTTTCCAATACAGGCTCTCTGTTGGGAAGGCAGAATTTTATAAACACCTTATCCCCCTGACAATCTCACAGTTTAGACCCATCCTTTCGGTGTCTTTGTGGTATTTAACAAACATTTGTAAGCTGTATAATCTAGTTATTTCCCATCAGTGCCTCCCTTTGGTTTTGGTTCCCTTGTGGCTCCGTTGAGGTGTGCACACAAACAGACCTAAATACATAGAACCACACTTGTAAACAACCACAGCTTTTTCGTGGGCATATTCATATATTTGTATGGCTTGTCACTCATAATTCTTCTGTTTGGAGCATTGTAGCATTCATAGCAATATGAATGATGCTATTGGGAATTTTCTAGAAGCAAGGCCTCATTCAGTGTTTACAGTGTGTGCATTTTCCAGGTTTTGTGGATGGATAAAGAATGAAATAATTGACTCAAATCTAATTACAGCTTTTCTTAAGTTATTTGAGCTTGTAACTGAAATGAGAAGAAGTCCCGCAATTAGGTTCTTACAGAAAAGCTATTGGGACAAAACAACTTAACTTAGAGCAAAATGTATAACTTATACTTTGACCAAGGTGTCGCAGCTCGGTTAAGTGCATGACAACAAATCCATTTTTTAAAGATGGCTTTAATCTATTTCAAGAGATGGATAATGATACGGGAGAGAGACTGAAGGACATTCAAAGGTGTCTACTCTTCTATCATCTCACTTTACTGGTTGAAAAAAAAAGATGGTGTTGATAAAAGGTCATGGTGACTGGTTAAAACAGAATACATTGAGTTAATTCACAGGCAGCACAGGGTAGGTTCTACTGGCTGTCTATTGATGGATTGGGTAATTGATCTGATCTGTCCTCACAGGGTTCACCTCACTCTCCCTCCAGCATCAATCCAGTCCAGTTAACCCTACACTGAAATCAGATTGGGCTGCTGTTGGTGCATAAAAGAGTGTACCAATGATGAGGTTTAGAACACCGCTCACATGTGTCAAAAAAACACTTCTAAAATGTATTTTGTTTTTGGTCATTGCTGGCTTCTCGTGTAAATACAAGCTCAAATCAGAAAAAGCTTGGACAACATGGCATCAATCCAGCAAATATTACATTTACTTTGACTTTAATCATTTTTGCAGATTATATGAACCCAGTTATATCATTTTTTTTTCCATCAACTGCATTTCATCTGTTAATATACACTAATTTCTTTCACTACAAGCTTGCAACATGTTCCAAAAAATAGTAAAGCTTTTACCATTTTGTAATGTTTTTCTTCCTTATAATGATACTTAGAAAGGCAGTCTGGCAGTGAGGACACCAAGCAATGAAACCGTTCAGTTGTTTGTTTTGTCCCATTCTGCCTGCAAACATGCCTGAATGAAGAATAAAGAAAACTCAGGAGAACAAACCCACTGTTGATTATGAAAGATACAAAAATAACATCACAGGTTTCTTGCCAAAAATACTATTTTGCTGCTTTTAAGCTCAAGCAAAATTGGATGAATCCAAAAAATTGCTAATGTAGTATTTTTGCAGTTTAGTAATCCTGACATCACACTTGAGAAACAGGAAGCATGAAGTCAGTACAGCTGTAGCATACTATCTGACTGGAGTCTTAAAATTAGGAGGAAATTTGGTAGGAGAAATAATCACATGCCTACCTAGAATCAGCATATGAAAAGGAACTTCAGCCTCTTTATATTCTAAAGTTCAATGTATGACGTCTGCAGAAATGTAGAAACAGTTGGCAAACAAAGAATGCCCTATGGAGCAATATTTTGTTGAATCACATTTCATAGCAGTATTTTTCAGTTTTTTGTATGATATTATTTTGTATTTCTTTATGCAGAGCTGTCTTAATACCCCATCCAGCCACAGCATTTCAATCTGATTACAGCCTGAACTTTAACTGGGCTGTTACAACACCTTGATTATTTTCCTTTTGAGTCATTCAGTTGAGGAATTGCTAGTGTTTCTACCAAGCTTTACCTATTGGACAGATAGCCTCATGCTGACTTTTGAGTACTTTGGTATACAGAGCAGTTCATGGTCGACTCAGTGACTGAATGGGGCTTTAAAAAATACAATCGAAAACCATCAGCCTTCCACCTCCATGCTTAACACTATGCTGTGTTTTGTTTTTGATCAATTTGGCCTTGCAGTTTGAGCTTGTCTGTCTAAAGGATATTGTTGCAGAAATCTTGTTTATGTCGATGAAACTTTGCATCTGTAAAAGCCCCAGGTGTGTTATTGGATTGTGAAATTATGCAACATGATAACATGATTGACATTTTTTTTATCTAATGTTTTTCATTTGTGCCGTAATTGTCAATACATTTGAAAAAAAAAACATGGTCAGCATACTACTAAAACAGACTTGACCTTCCATTTACCTTTAAATGTATTTGCATAACCTTAGACTTCACCTTTTTGCTTTCTCTTAATGCGCTGTGTCTCCACTGTACTTTGCACTTGCCTGTTCATCAGACTTCATACCAATGTGAGTTAGGGCCACTGTTGAAAACCTCACAAAGTTCAGCTTTTCATCTCCTACTGCAATTTCAGCCAGTATTATTACTAAAAACACAGGCATACAGAACATTTTTCTCGTAAACAGACCTGACCCTGATGTGAAGAGCAAGAGCACATTAGAAGGTCTTCCTACCACTGAAAATATTAATCACAATCAGTACAAATGATTAGTTATAAGTGTTTGTCTAGACATCTCACATTTTGTTCAAACTTGAACTGGTTCAGGCTTACCTCTTAGTAATTTATTAGCAATTTTTAAAAGGTGGTTCCAGAGCATACTTTAACCAACTCAACTCTGCTGATGTGAAGGGCTGCAAATCCTCCAGAATAAACATCATGCTGTTTTTAACTCATCCTGCAATTGAAAAAAGGTCAATGTGAGAGTTCTACACAGGTTATGACTGCTAACTGAGTCACACAGTCTGGGGGATAACTAACTCGTTAACATTAACATGTATCACCTTGATGAGTAGAGACGGGATTATTATACAGTATATTATTGGCAAAGCTCAACACCGCTGGATCCATGAGCCTGAACTTTAGATGCAGCTGCTTTGCTAAAGCAGTGCACAGTTATACAATGTTGTATTAATGTTTCATCAGGTTAGTCTCCAACACGCACTTCACTGCAGTTAGATCACATTTGGTGGAGTTCAAATTACTTCAAACTATGTATGCATGACTGAAGAACAGAATGCAACACTCTTGTAAATAACATGTAATGGACTGACTCTGGAAGCTCTGTTGTCATTCGCTGATGGTTACAATAAATTTAGGTGACATAAATAATTATTGCAACTCTGCCATGAAGCTTTAAAATAATTTAGTACTGAATAAACCAGAACCAGAACTACTTGCGCCACTTCTTGATGATTATCCCAAGATGAATTTGCAGAAATGCCCAGTTGTGTAAGACTTATTACTGTTTAGAATGTTTTTTTTGCTAATTAATATTTATTCCTTTTTTCCTCTAGAGTGATAGGCTCCTCATTGCTTGGAAATGACCTCATAACCCTTTGCCAGATTGATGAGCGGCAGCAATTGCTTTTCAAAGGTTGTTCCTGATGTCCTTCCTTAATGGCATTGTGTTAATTCATAAATAAAAAGTGTTCCAAACCAATAAACTAAAGAAAGTGTAGTTATATACAGGCGGTTACATTTGCTGTTGAGTCGTTAGGTCAGTGGTCCCCAACCCCCAGTCCCCAGCCTGGTACTGGTCCGTGGGTCATTTCGTACTGGGCTGCAGAGAAAAAATATATAACTTGCATTTTTACCTTTTGATTTACTATCTGAGTCTAAATTATGTTTTATTTGAAAAAAATGACCAGATTCTCTCCATTACATCCGTCTATGACTTACTCTTGAAACATGACAAGACTTCAAGACTCGTGTCTCGGTCATGTGATACGTTTAAGCCCCCAAGCTGACAAAATGAGTAAAAAACAAATGTCTTCAAAAAGTGTCTTTCCAGAGAAGGTTACCGATGTTCTGTTGTCGGTGTGATGTTACGAGGACGCTACTAATAAAGTTGCAAGAATACACAGTGGATTTACGTTTATTATAATATATAGAAAATACCATCTGTGGCACATTTTACAGACCAGTCTGGGAAAATATTTCCTGACATTAAACCGGTCCATGGGGCAAAAACGGTTGAGGACCACTCAGTTAGGTGGTAATATGCACCTTCCTATTTCCTATGGAAACTTTACGGAAATAAAAACTTATATTTTACCCTAGTTTTTGTTCAGTAAATAATAGCATAGTGTAATATCTCACATTATGGTTCATCTGAGATTGTATTTACCAAATGTTAAAACCAATCAAAATAGTTCGTACTTTCTTTTTCATTTTCCCTTGCTCATTTTGGTAAAATAGGTAAGATATTGTTTTTCAGTCAAACAAGTAGACTCATACAGTTTTTCTAAGAATCGATATTTATTTATCACTATGTCTGTCAGATAAATCAAGCATGTCACAGGGCATTCTGTGAAGTGATGGTGCTTTTTGAAAAACATTTTACCATTATGTTACATATTATTCAGCATCAACATTTAGATTAGTGTGTGTGTGTGTGTGTGTGTGTGTTACATACAATATTAGCAATTAAAGGTGTGTACTGTAGGTATGCGATATATACAATGCAGATTCAACCAAAAATAAACAAAAGATGTTGAATTAGCCCTTAGAAACCTTTTCACTTGGGTTATATCAGTGTTCTTCTCAGAATCTGAGCTTTTAAATACATTATAAAGAGATAGTGAGAGATAGATGATAATCAGACAAACCAGTAAGAAGAACAGAAAGCCTGAGGGAAAAGTCTCCTCTCATTTGATTCTATATTGTTCTTTGCAGATGATAGATTTCAGAGTGGAAAGTCTCAATAAAGTAGCACATTCCCTTTATTAATCCCTGCGCATTAAGCTACACCTCACTGAACTTATCCTCTACCTTTTAATTATAGAAAAATTAGTTTATCCAGTAAATGAATTGTGCTCTTTAATAATCAAAACAATGTGTTTGAGTGGATGTAACATGTCTCTGTGTGTTGATTGGAATATAAATGATCACATTAGTTTTTATAAGATATGGCTTAGTTCAAGTAGTCTGAATGAATTGGTAGATTTTTTTTTAAGTAATGAATCTATCATTTATGCAATATACTTCTTATTTAAGTAATGCAAGCATGCAAAGTCTCATGACTTCTTCAAAGTCGTCTTGTTCCATTAGCTGGTAGCCAGGAACTTATTGAAACTTTGACCAATTACGTGCATCGGACTTAAATATTTAAGACAATCTGTCTTTCTGCACTCAAGGTAAAGCTTTGCAGAGTGCTTTAGTTTTTACTTTTAAGATATTTTTAAACAAACATCTACAGTGTACCAATGCTTAGCGGATAGGATAGTGGTTGGAAATTGTTAAAAAAAAAATGCTACTTTCATCACTGATTCTTGCATTTAGTAATATGACCAGAGAGAGACATGAAAGAAGCAGACACGTAGTGCAGTTTTTGCTTTGCATATTGAACACAGTTCAAAAAAGTGACTCTTCAGCTTGGAAAGGAAGAGTGTGTAGACAGACCAGACAAACTTGGCAGGAAGAAAGCGCTCACACAAGAGTGTAGAGATTTGTTCCAAAATCAATGCAGCCTACAAATATTTGATTTTCCAAAAAATGAGGCTTCCATTGACAGACACATTACACACACTCACACGCTCTCTCTTTCTCTCTCTCCATTACACACACTCTTTCTTCAACGGCATCATGTGGACCACAGAATACACTTTAAACTCTCAGTAGCTGCCTTCTACATGACATTATCAGTCTCTCACATTGTTGTGGAGGCATTATGGCCCACTCTTCTTCACTCTTCCTCAAAACTTTGCTTCATTTCATTGAAGTTTGCAGGTATCTGTTTATGCACAGCTCTCTTAAGGTCCTACCACAGCATTTCAGTCACGTTGGGGACTGGGCCTTGACTGGACCGCTGCAGTACTTTGAAACTTTTCTTTTTACAACCATTCTGTTGTAGAACTCTACCTGTTGTAAAGCTTTACCTGTGACAGGCGGAGTCAGATCACATCACATTTGACTCTAAAATACTGTGGCATACATAGGGGTTTGTTCATTCGTTGACTCAATGAATCAAAGGACTCATGGCCAAAAAGCAACCCCTCATCATTCCCCTCTTCCACTGTATTTAACAATGGATTTCAGCAGCCATAGCGCTCTGCATTAAGGAGTGACATCTCCCTTTTCCTCTTGGTCTTGTCAGTCAATGAAATTTCTACAATTTCTACAAATTTCTCCAAAAATTTCTAAAACATTTCTACAAAATTCTTTTTTGTTTTCATATGCACCTTTAAAAGCTTATAGTGAAAAAAGAGCATTATATTTGATGAATTAATTTGAACTAGAATAATATATAAGTGGTGAAAAACACTTTCTTAGATTATCAAGCGTTGTTTTCTTTTTTTTTTTTTTTTATCATTTGAGGACTCTGAGAGGAAGATTCCCTTCATGTCAGTGTTAGTGAGTCATCCCTCTCATTGCTGCAGCTGATCCAGAATTCATCCACTCGCCTTTTAACACAAGCATGAAGCCCTGTCCATCTCTCTACAGACCCTCTCTGTGTTTTAGAATTGATTTAAAGATTTATTGACGACTCATAAAACACTTAATGAGCTAGAAGTTTAGTATCTTTCTGACAGCATAAAAACACAGTTTCTTTCCAGATCAGTGAGATGTGCTGGCTGTTTCCTCTGAGTCTTTCTGAGGTCAAGGGTGGTGCTTAGAGGAGACCGAGCCTTTACAGTTGTAGCCCTGAAATTATGGAACCAGCTGCCTCTGCATGTAATTCAGGCTCCAAGAAAGTCCTTTTTTTTTTGTCTTGTCTCATAACACATTTAATTTCCTTCATACTACATTATATTACATTTTTAAAAAATGTTTTTTTCCTTTTTTAATTTCTTTTTTAAATGTCTCTTACTTTAATTGCTTAATTTCTTTTTAAATTGTTCTAAAGCGTTTTTCTTTTATTGATAACTATGCTGTCTCAGTTTTCATGTTTTTAATAGCACTACTTTGGCTGCCGACAGTCGTTTTAAAAACATTTTCTAAGTTAATTTGACTTATTTATCAAACCTAACTTGACTTGATTTAGCAAACCTAAGCTGCCATGTCCTTTTTAGAGAGAAGAGGCTTTCTCCTGGCAACCCTTCCAAGCAAGCAGTCTCTTTGGGCAGTCTTTTCCTAATTGTACTGACATGAACTTTAACATTTAACATGCTAACTGAGGCCTGTAGAGTTTGAGGTTTAGCTCTGTTTTTTCAGTTTCTCAGAGCATTGCACAGTCTCACTGTCTGGGGAACTGGCTGGAACATCAACTACTCAGAAGAACCGTTCTACATGTTTTAAACATATAATGAATTGGTGGATATTATTTAACACTGTAGAACGATGGTGTCTTTCCAGAGTCCCATAAAATTCCAGTGATGATATTCTCACAATTTAGAGAACCGTCATGGAAATTGAGTATATTATGAAAGACTGAAGTGGCACAGGCAGATGTCCTGTACTTGCTGAAAAAAACTTCTCTCTCTTCACTGCTTTAATATCTACACATTGTTCTGAACTTTATAAACCTTTTTTTTTAGTTTCTTTCTTAAAGGTATACTACTTATATGGAAAAATAAAAAGCCTGATAAACTAATATTAAATGAAGTCTTGAGGAGAGGCAAAAAAAAAGACTGCTAAGTCTGCTAATTAATTCTCATTTAGTTAAAGTTATAACTAGGATTTGGACCATACATGATCTAACCATGGTGTAATTTATTCATATATTATCCTAAAACCACTTCTGTCATGACAATGCTGAAAGATTTCCATTACAGTTTATTTTGATCTTGAGCTCAGCAGTTTTACAGCAGTTAATGGACAAAACCTCCTTCAATTCTTGCATTTAAGCAACTGGATCATTTTTAACAGTCTAGACATGTTTAAGACAGATATCAGAAACGTGCATTCTTTTTGAGCACGGCTTGTCCTCACTACCTCTTCATCCTCCCGTCACTTAACCGTCTGCGTGTCACGTCTGACAGATTAAAAAGCATCCGAGGTTGCCGTTCTGCACAATAATTAACAGAAGAAAAAGGATTGTGTGAAAGTTTACAGAGTTGTGTTTTTATGTGCTTCAGAATGTTGCTGCCTTTGAATTGATCAGAAGATAAGGTTGCATTTCTGGGTTCGTGCTGAGGCATCTGAGTGCTGCGCTTGAAAAGAGCCGCTGGCAGAAGGACTGGCCAAGTTTGAATTTTTTTGATTGCAACCTGGCGCTGATTATTGGCCTCGCATGCCTTTAAGCCTGAGAAAAGTGTCAAAATATATAGTCATGCAAAAGTTTGTAAGATTATAATGAAAATCATCTACTTATAATTTTATGTATTAAAATAAAAATTAAATGTGAGCTGTTCTGCTTCCTTGGATTTAAGAGAGTAAGTTGTAGCTTGGCGCTCGTAATCATCAGCCCTTGATGAACAGGTCAGCAGCAGGTGTGCAGACCTCTACAAACACATTTTAGCATTTTGCTGGCCAGGAGCAATCAGGTGTGTGTTAACAGAATGCCAAAAGGGAGAGACGTAAGCAGCGGTCTTAGAGAAGCAATTATGATTTCTCATTAATCTGTGACAGGAGATAATAAGGCCTTATCAATTTGGAGTTTAAAGTTCTACACTTAGAAAGACTATTCACAAATGGAAAGCATTCAAGACAACTGCCAGTCTTCACAGGAGTGCATGTCTGAGTAAATTTACTTCAAGGTTAGGTGGTGGATTGCTCAAAGAAAAAAAAAAACAAAAACAAAAAACAAGAGTTAAGTCTCAAACTCTACAGTCCTCACTTTGCAAGTTAAATGTCGACAAAACCCCAAATGAAGAAGAATGGTGTGATTGGAAGGGCTTGTCTCTAAGAAAGGACAACGAAGCACAGTGGGAGCTTCTAAAACTAATCTACTCTCGTCCAGACAACAAGACTTCTAGAGCAGAAGTGTAGTTGTTTGCCTTAATGTCCAGCACCGTGTTCAGTGAAAACCAAACACAGCAATCCTGCAGAAACACCTCATACTCACTGTCAAGCATGGGGGTGGAGGGGTGATGATCTGGGTTGTGTTCCAGCCACAGGACGTGGGCAACCTGCAGTCGCTGACTGGTGAAGGAACTCCTCTGTGTGGTCGAGTGTTTTAGAGGCAAATGTTGGCCATCTGTCTGACAGCTGAAGCTTGACTGAAACTGAGTTATTGCAACAGGACAGTTATTTGAAGCACGCCAGCAAATCTTCGTAAGGATCACTGAAAAATAAAAGGATCACAGTCTTGGAATGGCTGAGACAAAGCCCATAGCTCATGGGGGGTCATGGTGGGACTCATGGTGGGACATTAAGAGAACTGTACATCTGTGAATGTGGACTGTAGCAGTGTTGTAAAAAGAGATGTACTAAAATGCCTTCACCATGATGAGAGTCTTACAAGAAACAAATACTTTAAATTGTTGCTACTAAAAGTGGAACTACAAACCACTGAATCATGAGAGTGCTTAATTTTGCTCATATGATTTTTCTTAATTAAATAAATAAGCCTAGTTGGGGAAAAAAAATGTTGTTGTTGGTCTGACACCCACTGTGATCAGATGATTGTCATTATTTTTCTTCACACAAAAAGCCTCTGATTAAAAGATCTACTGTTGTCGATATGCAAAGTTAAACCTCCCATGTGATGACAAACTATATGTGTCAGTGGTGAGACCCACAGAACCTCAGCCCAATTTTTTTGCTACTGCTTTTAGATTTTGGCTTAGTTTTTGCTAAAAATATAACATCATGTGATGTTATTTATGTAAGATTGTATTCACTTCATTTTGAAATGTGGCAAAGACCAGATTATGTTTCTGACCTTTCATTTGAAAGAGGGTGCACTTTCTTTTTTGCATAACTGTGAATAATTCTTTATGTTTTCAAGTCAATAAGATGTTAATTATGATATAAATACATTGTGTTTGTTATCGTTATCCGCACACTTCCTGGGGAAAAACATAATCGTTTCCCGCAATGTCATTTCTGAGATACATTATTGATTCATAAAGCACTGACAGCACTTTTTCTACTGTTAGATGCAAATGAAAGCAAATTTTGAAACTACTTACCCTCCTTTAAACTCCACAGAGTGCTCTGTGCGACTGTCTCCTTGAGAATATGTCAGCAGTGGCTTAATTCAAATTCATTCACTTTGCAAAAAGCAACTTATACCAAATGATATGCAAGGTTTTTTTTTTTTTTTTTTTAGTCTTACGCTTTATAAAATAAGTGTATTGCTTTAACTGGGCTGTTATGTTGGTGTTGATATGCATGAATGAAAAAAGAAGCAGACTGGCGTGTTGCAAATGGCAAACGTATTATGTTACATGTTCCTTTGGTTTAAAAAAAAAAAAGTAGTGTTTTACAATTTTCCCTAATTAATATTTTTACTTTTTATGTTTTGATTAAATAAAGTGCAAGATTCAGAGGGTTTCAATCATGTACGAGGAGAACACAGGACAATTCAAGAAATAAGTCCACAAACAAGAAGATTACCTCGTGATTCTCACATGATCGTGAATTTTTCGAGTAAACTTGATCCGGCTGGATAAACAGCACTTGTGAAATGCTCCCGGCGGGACCTGAGGACGGAGCAAAACCGTGGTGAAATGGCAGCCATTTTCACATTCACTGCCTTGTGTGTTGGCCTGTTTTTGACTAATTGTATTATCATCTCTCTTTTTTTTTATGTAATATTTGGGTGCTAGTTGCCTTTATTCACAGTGAAGAGGTGACAGGAAAGTGGGGAAAACACCCAGCAATGGGTCACCGGCCGGGACTCGAATCTGCAGTCGCCACTGGTGGACTATAGCCTCCGTACAACCACTGCTTAAACCCCTGGGCTCCGAGGTTAAGTGTCCGTGGCACTCGTCGAGGTTTCCGTTCTTACTTTTAATGTCCTCGTCATGTTGTCACCTACTGCACACAATGCTATAGCACCGGATTAGCCAGTACCTGAAAGAAAGCGCCCCCACCATCTCAGCACCTTGCTCTTTTGTTTAATGCAGTGTTCCTGAAGTTGTGACTTCCTCATGCTGCTTTCAGTATGTGAGAAGATATTCACATGCAAAGAGCTTACTGAATAAACTGAAAGAAATGTCTTCATGGAGGTAGAATGTTTTCATCTTACTGGGGTTTATTAGTCAGTAAGCCACAGAAAATGATTAGATATTATTGCTTTTTAGATTCCTTGAGGCCGCCTTCATTATGTCTAATTGGATTGAATGGTGCCCACTCATTGGCCCACATTTCCACATTTACATCGTATTTAAGGCGCTTAATCTGAGTGGCACTGATATCATAAAACTGACATTTAAGCTCTTAAATCCGTAGGATGGTATAAAGGTTTTAGAGAGGGGGAAAAAAAAAGACTGAGGGGGAAGGGGGTGGGGGGGGTGGGGATAAAGCCAAAGAGGTTGAGGATGGAGAAGAAATAAACCAGGGAGAGGGTCTCAGTTACTGCGCGCTTGGAGAGACAGTAAAGCAGGATGACAGCGCAGGGCTTTTGTTCGAAAGACTGCCAGGATGTCAATTCCGATGTAACATTTTTATCGACACCCTCCTCACTGCAGCCTGACAGGCGGGTAGAAACTCAGCCTTTATTTTCCACACCAGAAGCTCGGGGTTAGTAAAAAAAAAAAAAAGAAAAAAGAAAAGAAAAAAAGGTTCTTTGGCAAACTTTGGAGATAGTCTCACCTTGCAATGTTGATTCACTTGACTTAGAAAAGACTTTTGGTAGAACTATGCATATATTCTGAAATCGTGTACAACCTAAAGTTGATTTCCACCTCTTACTCCCTTCCTCTTGTTAGTGCAACAGCCAAATACCACCAAGTAAACTGAGTTAGACAAGCTTGAAGGTCAGTAACACCTGCAAAACAGCTCAGAGCAGTGTTTACTGTAGGTCCCAGGTCTGAATCCTGGTTGCGTCAGGAAGGGTGTCTGGCGTGAAACTTGTCACTCAGGGAGCAGCCGAAATGGAAGTTTATATAATAGTGTCCATCAAGTTCAGCACCATATTTGTTTGTCTTCCCTTTTAAAGGATCATTATTATTAGGTTATGCATATATGTTGCAACCATGACATCAGTTTTGAATAACCACGAACAACAAACGTGGACAACATTCTGCTGTTAAAAATGCATGAACAATTTACAAGTGAAACATTCAATTGTAAAGCAGATCAGTCAAAAAAAAAATTCTGTAGCCTATACAAACAAGAAAAACAGAAAATAGAAACAAAGTAAAATGAAATGTAAAACCAGCTAATAAATAACCTGTAATAGATGAAGTGTAAACCTAATCAAGCAGCCTATTTCTGTTGCCTAAACCCAGCCAAATCAGAATCATTGTCTAAAATGGAAGTAAATGGGACTTAAACTCCTGTTTTTTTTCATGGTGAATATCCAACAACTGCCTTATGATGTGACGAGCCAATATGGAGCTGTAGCCTAAGGTGTTAACAGCTCCTGGAGCTCACGATGAGGTGAAGAAAGGCGCCTCCAGGCGATATGGAACTGATTAACAAGTAATGTCAGGTATGGAATGGGCTGACAACATCAGAGGAGGTGGTAGGGACTCTTTGCAAAGCTAGTTAGTGAATTAACATTATATTACATATGAACTATTCAGGAGATAATAGCGACATGCAAGTTCCCTGGAAACAAAACACTATGGTGAAGGGTAATTTTGTTACGCACTGTTGAACGGTCGTTCCTTCATACTTCTCCTTAGGACACAAACAGCAGATCCTAAAACTCCTTGATTACAATGTGTGTAAATGAACACATATTCTGACCTGTTTTTTCACCCCAGTACACATAGATGTTCACACAAGAATCCACATTTTTATTTTCCAAGGTTCAGAACTCACCAGCTTTTCGTGAGTTGGTGTGACTTAGTTGTTCCAAATGTTAACCAGTGACTGGTTTCTGAGAGCGTGTGTGGAGGATTTTGCTGGAAATACTGCCAGTCCTATCTTCAGTTAAGGTCAGCATTTGTGTGCACTTTGGATTTTACAGTGTTCCAGGGATAAATTAGCCAGATGTGGCTCGTTTAATTAGCGTTGCTTTCAGAATAACAGTAAAATACTCCAGGAGCACCACAGATGACTTGGCTCACATCATCTGCCATCATCCAGTGGTAAAAGAAGCTGAAAATGTTTTCTTTGATTGGATGGTTGGGGACAGTAGGCTCAGATAGTGTATTCAAAAGTACCTTTACCTCTCCTCTCAGTATTGTTCAAATGATTAAATGGACTCTCATATTTGTCACTAACACACTACATTGTAGTCTGAACTCAGAACCATGGTGCAGGATGTGGAATTGTGTGACCAACAGGACCTTGTCCACCACACATTCTTGTGGTTGGCCGATAAATCCAAATATCAGGGCATATTAGCACTCAAAAGTGCAACTTTTTTTATTTTTTATTTTTTTGCACCTCAGTGTTACAAAATAGACTAATCTCACTCTTCTACCAATTAAAAAAAAGAAGCCATCTGGTGACTTAAACTTACTCAGTCTGACCCATAATACAGTATGTCTTTTGCTTCAGGACCACCCCCTCGAAGAGCATCCACGCTGCTGTGTGATGACGTTCAGCAGACAGTGACGCCAAGCCTGAAATGTAACGTCATTCATACAGCAGGCAATTGTTGTCACTTTAGAGATAACTGTAAGAAATGTGAAGTGACCAGTTTGAATGATGATCTTAGTCAGTGGTCCCCAACTCCCTGAGGCGCGAACCGGTACCAGGCCATGGATCAATTGGTACCAGGCTGCGCAAGAAAAAATTAGCCATTTAAGTTTAATTTATTATATGAATCTGAACAAGCTTTTATTTTGAAAAATCTTTTATTTTAAAAAATGGCTGGATTCTCTCGGTTACATCTCGGCCAAAATTTAACCCAGCGAGCAAAGTGAGCAAGAAACAGACTTTCTTTGGAACGTTTCCTTGTGAAGGGGAAAATGCACAGCGAAGAGAAAGAAGAGCAGCCTACGACTTCCAAGAAAAAGAAAGCTTTTAACAGAAACCAGGAGTCCTACTTGAAATATGGATTTATCATCACAACAGGTGATTCCCACGTACCAAGCTCACTCTGCGTGAGTTTTTTTTTTCTTTTTTGTTATCTATTTAATGGGTGCAGAGGATGTTATTAGAGACTTTGATGTTATAGTCATGTTATGTTATTGCCGTAATGTAACGAGTAACGAGGAAGCCCCGCCCCCCTCCCCGTTACAACCTTACAAAAAGGTTTGGGGACCACTGATCTAAGTTATACACCAGAAGTACAAACACAACTGTCTGTTATTCAGCATGCCACAATAAAGCAACAGCCAGTTATATTAATGACGTGAAGCGAATAGAGTTGATTATTTTGACCTAAAAGTTTATTCTAGTGTTTTTATTCTACTGGCAAAAAATGTATTACATCAAGATTCTGCTTGCAATAGAGTCATGTGCAGGTCTGAGACTGGGCTTCACATGTCACGTTTGCAGACGGCGACAGTCCCCGTACGACAGGCCCAGTGCAGCTTTTACTAGAAATTTGCTTCTTTTTTTTTCTGTTATACACATTCAGTTTATTCTGCCTTTCAGCAAAACTGCTGCTGTATTAAGCCACTTTATAGCACCACCTGGGTGTAAGCAGAAGTGTCACAGATTACTACACAAATGTCCATCTGGACATTAATATGCATTATAAATCCAAAACTATTTCACAGACTAGAGACAGACTGTGTTGTTCACTGCACGCCTCATTTTAAGCCTCGCAACATACATTCATCCAGATCCACCAGACTGGGTTGGACAGGGACCGGGAACATGGAGGAAGATTTCTTTGGTGTCTAATTATTGACACATCTCCACATTTTTTTTTGTTCAGCTCACTAATCCAGAAAAGCAAGTTGTTTGACAGCTTTTTTAAACAGCTAGTGGTTTGATTGCTTTTGACCGTCTCAAATTATCCCAGCGTTCCACATTGATCCTGCGTCTTGTGTCTTAGGTTTGTTTGCAAATTGCTCAATAATCCAATTATTGCAGCACAGATTTCTCCGAACCCCTGCAAAGTGTAAAGAGACACTTTCTCAGCATGCGGATAGAGGGGAGGAAGAGGAGAAGGAAATGCGTAAGAAAAGGGGTGAAAGGACAGAAAAGGGGGAGCCAGGAAAACTGTCGGTGACAACTGATGCAGGAGAAAGAAAGGGACTGAATGAAAAGGGAGGGTGAACGAGTGAATCAGAAACAAGCCACTGAGGGACTCTGCGGCTGTGTGTGTGCTCAAGTGTGATAAAGATAAAGACAGCGTTAAAAAAACAAAAAACAACAACAAAAAAAAAGTCACAAGCAAAGCCAAAGTTACCTTTAGAAATGCACTGACCTTGTGTGTCTCACATTAGCCCGCCTCTCTGAGAGAATTAGTCTGGATCACTCACACTCCGCTGTTTTTAACTGCGCCAGTTTATTTCAGTGGACCAGAACCAGGGAAATTGAATGTCTTGTTAGCCTGGCCAAAGACAGAGGGAATATACACTGCTGTTGTTCACACACACCGAAAATGGCTTTTGTTTGTTGTGAAACCACCATTGTCTGTCTGAAAAGATTTGCTCCGACTAGAATGGCTCTCTTTCACCATCTTCTGAGTCCTCTTCCTTGTGGGCCAGTTTTCAAATGCAAATAAGAAACAAACAAAAAAAAAAGCATCCAGAATGGGACATCTGAACAAGTAGTTTTAGTGAATGACCTGTAGCATCAGTGTTGTGCTTTGTGGCAACCACTCTGAACATATTGAATAAGCGGTTATTGTATCACTTCTGATTGATGGCCGAGGGCAAGAAGCGCAGACAGTCTCATTTGCACGGCATTTGCTCTCTCTTAATAACATGATTCTGTCACAACAAGTGCATTCTCAAATAGCCCCTATGTACTTTCAGACTAGACACAAAAAGCTTAATCATCCATCGACTTTTTTTTTTAATATAAATACACTTAAATGCACTCCATGAGGCTGATGTTGATTTTGGGCTCCACTACAGCAAAACTCAGCCTTTTTGCAGCAAATGGCTTTAATCCACTTAAATTTGTGGAAGTTGCTCAGCAGGAGGCAAAGATTACAAGGATAATTCACACAATTAGTTTATTTGGAAGAGTCAGGAGATGTGAAGGAGTAAAGAGACTCAGACAAAACAGCTGTGGAGGCAGGATTGTTTACGGAGGCACTGTGAAATCAGTAGCTGGGGTAAAAACCTTTCAGAAGAAAGCCAGCGTTAGTCCTCAACAACAACAATAACAATATCAACAAAAAAAAGTAGACTGAGAGTGAGACTTTACTCAGTGGAGAGGTTTATAGAAGGAGCCAACATTAATCCTGTTCAGTCTTGTAAATAATGCAGTCATGTGCTTTATAAATTAACTTTTGCTGAAAAAATATATTAAGTTAGAACTGTGAGGACAGAGTGGCACCGTCAAAGAGTCAAACATGGTAGTGGCCTCATCATTCCGTGGGGATGCTTTTGTGCTTTAATATGGGGAGACTGATACAGAAAAACTGGACATTTCAGTCTTCTGCTGTTAATGAATTTGCAAAATAGTCCATCTTTTTGCTCTGTTACTCTATAAAACACAGTGATATGTGCCTTTTGAGATAAATGTTACGTGAGCAAAGCAACATCTATGTATAGAAGCAGTAGGTTTAATTGAAATGTTGATCTCTGTTTCACAATGGCATGTGCTGGTGACGGATCTGCTCAGTGTAGCATCGAACCTCCCCTGAATTTACAGTAACCAGAGCCCGTCTGCTTTGGCCATGAACTGATCACGCCTCACCCTTTCACATGTCTGCAATGACCAGTTCTCACATTTAGAGCCTCTGTAGATGGAAAGATCTTGGCAGCAAATACTACACAGTGCATGGTGTCAAAAACCTGGATGTGGTCTGCCAGTCAGGTATGCAAGGAGCATGCTTGAAGTGAGATTGAGAGGCATCTTTCCCAATGTTGCCCAAGTCTTTGTGTGTCTGCGAAAAAGCAAGTACGCTCTATTTCCCCTTGCAAAGCCACTCATTAGCACTGACGGGTTTCACCACATGAAGCAGAACAGTGAATAGATAGAATATGTAGAGCTACAAGCTTCTTTTCTGCCGCACAAAGCAGTGTTTCAATAGGGAATCCTTTGTTCACTGTGTAAATCCCCACAGCCTTCTTTCAAGAGCTCAGTATGTCTCTTGAGACTAAACTGCTGCTTACAAAAAGCAATTCATATATTTTTAAACATCAGCTCCACGTGATTGGACCACGAGAAGTGTCCTTTGAAAGAAAGAGAGAAAAAAAGTCCATCTCCAGAAAGGCCAGACTCTAATTCTATTTATCTGTCATCCTTAATGACAACAGAGCCAACTCACATCTTTTAAAATAAATTCTGTACTTTCTTCTATTTCTTCACTCAAGACTTGTCTCCTATTCCTAAATATTTATCCAACAAGGTCAGTATGTCATATATCTGCCATAATCTTTAGCTCCATTCGCTCCAAATAATGACACGTTGTGTGTGCACAGCGTAGCCACGGGAGGAGCAGCAGGGGAAGACAGGAAGTAGAGAATCCTCTGAATCAACAGTGTTTTTCACAAATGGAAAACGTGGGAGATGTTTTGACCCCCAGCAGTATTTGTTTGGGCTGCTGTTTTATTTGAACAGGGCATCCGAGTGGCAAAGTCTGATATTATGATTTATTAGAACTGCAGCATGAAGAGAATTGCAATGTAATGGACACAATGTGTTCCACTACAATATGTGTTCATGTGTCAAGATTGTAAGTTGATGCATATGTTCATCAAATAGCATGCAGCTGCTAGCCTGAAGAAAAATATGGCAAAAACTCTAAAGTAATCGCATTTCTATTGCATTTCATGTATTTACTGTAAACATCATTATTGAGACCTCGTCTATGAGGACACTTGCAAATTTCTATGAAATAACGAAGGACCAAATCAAAGGAACTGGACAAACTCTCTTGGATGTCATACATTGACATTCTGAAGAGTTGCTTTGACTGACTCTAGCCTATGCTATTTATTCCAAAACTGGCAAATGGGCAGAAGAAACATGCCCACCTTACATCAGTTATCAAAAGTTAGCTGTTTCAGCTTGGCTTAGCTCATGTCAGTGTTTGATGCTAACTAACGTTAGCATAAATTCATTCTAATTGCATCTTCCCATCGATCTTGATTTCTGATGTCGCTACTGAAGCAACATCCAAAACTGGAATGAGCACTGGCTCTGGCTCTGCTGGGACCAGCGGTTGCTTTGTGCCTCGCCATCTTGGCAAAGATCAGTCCTGGCCCAGCTGGCAGAGCATGGTCAGCCACAGATATCTAGCACTAGATGATGTATTGGAACCAGGCTACCTGCATCAATATTGCAGCCATCCTGGGAAGGTATTGTCATCAGTGTCTGAGAACTTGTTCTTATGGAAGCATGTTCTTCTTAGTCTTAGATTAGCTGAATAGGGGCTACCGACTACTGTAAAATATGACGCGTAAGGGGGCAGGACACATATTCTTCTGAGGCTTTGTAGACATGCTCCTTTCTGCTCGATAGCTTCCTCCAGTTGTTCCAAGCAAAGTAGACAGGGTCACCTCTCGTCTTGCCGTCAGTGATGATCTTTTCCTTGTTGAAATGATGGGAGCATAGCCTGAAATGTCTTGTGAGGTTCAGCGCATCGACATTCTTCCCTGTTTTGTCCTTACCCTTGTGCTAAATCTCTGCCTTTCAAATCAGTGGGAGCTTCATATTGTGTTTTTCAAAACTGGGAGCTTTCGTATCCTCCCAAAGCCCTAAATGCAGCGATAACAACCGGTTTCGACTGGTGCTGCCACCTAGTGGATACCTTTTTCGTGGTATTCGGCTAGCTCCTATTAAATTATTAGTTTGACGGAGATAATTGTAACCCTTTTGATTATATCAAAAAAATTTGTCTGATTTTATAAATAAATGTATTTTTTCTGGAAGCATTCTTGTGAAAACAGCTGCATGAAACAAAAAAACACCCATAGACTGAAATATAAAAGTATTTTGCAAGGAACCTGTTTGATATGCAAAAATGTCTGTCATTTCGTAGCATATTATTTACTTGGTATTCTTTTATAAATAAGATAATATGAAAATAATCAAATGAATATTAATGTTACTCTGCAGAATAATTCATTTTATATTTTCTATGTCCCGAACCCTTTCAGGCCAACCCAGAGCCAGTTGCAGCTATCTTAAAGCACAGTTAATAGCGCATTGCGCCAAATTAAATTTATAAAATTTTAATAAATTAATTGAAGAATGATTATGCTCTGCTAGGTCTTAATTCACAACTCAGAGGTCAAGTTCACTGAAGCTGCCAAGCATCAGTGTCTGCAGGCTGTTTGACTCCATAAACTGCAGTGCAGCTGTCACACAAAAAAATAATTAGGCCTAAACTTATTGCTTTATATAACTTTGCCTGATGAGGTATAGTTGTCATAGATTTAGAATCTATCAATGGATGCCAAAATCAACTCTAAAAATATTTACAGTATTTCTGTGCTGAAGTTTAACATTTTAACACGGGTCCCTAGTGGTTATTAGAGGAACTGCAAGTTTTTTTGACTTCCATGTTGATGACAGATTAGTAAACAGATATAGCTCCTTGGATATAATCTTCTGATTAATCCGTTTATGTATGAAATGTCATGAAAAGTGGAATTTTTTTGTCTCATTCCTCATGGTGTGACATCAAATAGGCAAGTGATGGCACCACCCTTCTCCTTGGAGGATCACACAAAAACGTGGTCCACCCACAGCTCAGTTGCACACCACTATTCATGTGTCAACCTGGATCCATCAAAATGTGGTTGGATAAGACTCTTCTGTTCTCAGTGCATCAACAGGAAATGGTTGAGTCTTTTTCCTCCTTATCAAATTGTCAGGATATACATTCATAAATATGTATTTGCAGCATGAGAAACGTACTGCCATATGAGCTTCATGCCAAAGCTCAGTCTTCATAAGGAACGTTTCTAAACATCTTAAGATCCCAGATGGCTTCATAATAATTCATCAGTCTATAACAAGTTTATCACTGTGGCTACATTCATTAAGATCTATGGATTAAAACAAGCAAGCAAAAAAAAAAAAACAATGTTAATATTTACTCATTCAAGCCCTTTTCTCTGCCATCCTTTGGCACATTCACTGTGCTTCATCCCTGCCACTTCAGCAACAGTGCTGCGCAGTGACCAGCCAAAAAGGTGACATGGGCGCCAGCTCTAAAAGGGCAGCCACATGCACCACTGCAAATTTTTCACCTTATTAAATATCGATCAAAAGTCAGGTGCAGCTGTGAGGGCGACTCTCAACTGAGCCAAGGTTATGAGGACTGATGTTACTTTTAGCGTTTAGTCCTGGCAAAGAAATTGTGATAGTATATACAGTGATGATAAGAGGTGATAAATATGGGTAGAAAAAAAAATCTTTTCTCCTCCTCCTTGTCTCTAAAACGCACGTCTCTTTGTGTGATACATAAGGTAGTCGTAGGAGGTTGAAATACTGGTGTCACAGAGACAAGTCATTCAAACTGTTGCACTTGTAAATGTGACATTTTGGTCTTCATATCGCTTGTTGAAAAAAGCAGAACAATGAAAAATCTTAGTATTTCTTTTTTTCTTTCTTTAGGTTATTCTGATCAAATTTCAGCAAGCATATAATTGTTTTTTTTCTAGGTTTTATCTGCATAGAGGACAGTTTTATTGTATATGACCATCTTTACTTTAACAGACATATGGTGTATGTATGTACAGTATTATTACCATACTTATAGATAAAAGGAACAATGTGGGTCAGAGTCACACCTGAAAATACTTGTCGTTGCTGCAAATAAAGGTTCAATACATGTCAAAGTTTTCATTGTAAAAGTGATTAAATTCTGAGATTAAGTGTAACCAAAAGTGCCTTAGAGATGTCTTTTTTTTTTTTTTTTTTTACATTTAGTTTAAAAACACAAGCATGGAATTAAATCAAAAATATGAACAATGTACAACACTTACATTACATAAAAGCCACATTATATTCTCCACATGGACAGATTTCATCTGAAGATCAAATATTGATTGAAATGCTGTTAGGCTTGTAGATCTGTAGAGTTGGACATGAGCCAGGGGTTATATTATTAAAACACCTACACACACAGTCTTTCGATGCCTCATTGTGTTGGGCATTTTTTTTTTTCCTTTCCCTATTTGCAGTAGTTTTTTTGTGGAAGAACCTAATTGCAGCATGACCCATTGGCAGGTGCACTGTTCACCCAGTGGCCATCTGGGCCTCTAATCCTGTGGAGAGGAACACTGATATTATGTGTGTATGTGTATGTGTGTGTGCTTTTGCTCTCTTACCTGCTTTTCCATTTTTGCACCACATGTATTTTGCAGTTGTTTTGTCGTCGTTGTAGCTGTTTTACGGAAAATCTTGTTTTGAATAAGAAGGCTCAATGCCAACCAGACCAACTGAAGCCTTAATCCGGTTTGACTGTTCATTGTGTTCTGTTTTTGTTAATGGATTGAAGTAGTAGTTATTTACCCAAACTTTGAAAAGTGCAACGTTAAAACAATCATATATGATCATTTCTAGAACGAATCTCCATTTACCTGTTCAGACTTTTTTTTTTTTTAGAATTCAAACTCGGCTTTATTGTCACTGCAAAACAAATGCTCATTTGGTAAAATATAGTTATTCATTCCATGTTTACCCAACTGTGAGTTTTTATGTGAAGATTTTGACATTTTTGTTAAAGTGAAGGCCAGTCTGAGAATTCACAAGTATTGGAACCAGTTTTTTTTTTTTTTTTTAGATATTAGACCCATAAGCATGTTATTCTTCATGTTGCATCTGCAGTTACAGATGGTCAGATTTTAAAATATCCATTGTTTTTAGGAGTTATAACTGCTTATAGATGAGATATGCCACTCACTTTTTAATTTGAACAAATGTGAATGCATGTTATGTTTACATTTTCTTTGGTCATTTTGGCACATTTCATAGATTTTTGTCTCCATAATTGAGAGAAACAAGTCACATGTCATCAAATATTAAGGATGCCCATTTCTTGTTTTACTTATTAAAAGTGGTACTTTGGGTTAATAAGTTACCACTTTGAACCTTTTTAGATGAGTTCTATGAGGTTTTATGTTTAAATATTAAAACGAGGCATGATCAAATAAAATATAAAATAGAGTAGTTAGTTAAATGTAAAAATATTTATATTAGAAATTTTCTTTCCACTTTTTACTATATTAACAATAAACTACTTGAGAAAATCAGTGGACGACACCTCATGGTGATGCCTCCTAGTTAAGATTTCTAGGAAAACAAATCAGTTCGTCTTTACCGACGTTCTTTACTATTTGTCACTGTGTTTTTGTCTGTATCTGACAGTAATCCCAACGAAATTTGCAAAACTGATCAGAGCCATGCTGACTAAAAATACAAAATAAAAATCTGTTGTCACGATAAATATTATCGGTTTACAATATTTTTGAGTGAAAATCTAACCTCTTATGCTCTCTTATGGAGATTTCCTTTTTCTTTTTTTTTTGTTAATTCAAATGAAAGGGTTGAATAACAAGGGTAGGTTTCTATACAGTCTAAATGTTAAGCAGAAAGCTTGCATCAACATCCATATTTCCGTATTTGTTTTGGTGATTTTCCACATGACCTGCACACTTTTATTCATTACCTGATTGGTTGTTGATGGCTGCTTTCTGCAGTAGTTTAACTAAATGGATGAGTGTGAGCAGGACTTCTAACTGCGTGTAACGCTGCCGTTGAATCTGTCAGAGTGACTGCTATAGGAGAGTAGTTGGAGGGGCTGACATGCAGAATTTGTGCTGCGGTGTTAAACACCTGGAGCTTAGCCATTCAGAGAGTTGGCTTTGGCACTCGTACGCAGCCACTCTGTTGACGTTATAGTCTAACATCCAGTGACTTTAGTGAGCCACTTCACCTTTAAGTATACATACAATAAACATCCCGGGCTGATTAAGTTGACGGCCACGCTGCACGTTCACACCTCGGTATCTATCTTATTGTGCGGTTTGTGCCTGCAGCAACTCCCTCTACGTAGTCTGGACTCTGTGCTCTCCTTCCGCATTTGTCCCAGCAGAATTGTAAATGACTGGTGGGTGTTGAGGATGATCACATGTGACAGCTAATGCGCAGGGTTGCTGGCAACATGTGTTAGCGCCAGTGTACATTAACCTACATTCAGAGTGAGGCCTTTTTTGAATCACAGGAGAGCAGAAAAGGTCATCTTTTGAATAAAATTTTTTCTGGCACGTTTCACTTCTTAAGGCCATCCCACTTCATGTGTTTTATAAGAGTTTAAAATTTAAATGGTGATCTTTAACTTAAACGATTATAAGTTATCGAGTACACCCTTCCTGCGCTCATAAATCAGAATCGGTGTTAACTGTTGCTAGAAAGTGTAGAACAGAGTTAAGGAGTGTGAGACGTGGAGGTGGCTCAGGTCAGCGCTGATCCCTTAAAGATAATCTCCCTGTCTAGGGATTTGTTTTTCTCATTTGTCCTAGGGCCTTTAAGCTGAGTTTGGAGGTCACTTCCTCTGCATTCGGCGGGTCCCAAATCTGCCTGTTGACATATTTGTAAGGTACCAGGTATTGTGCGAAGTTGGTGAAGGAGCAAAGTGAGCTGTGAGTATGGCTGAAACATGAAGACCAGCAGGGGAGGTCAGGTCGGGAGTTCACTCATGCCACTAAAATCAAAGGATTTGGTTCTGAAACAAAACCAGTTTTAGAAGTGTGGCTTTGAAGCGGTTCATTTTAAGCCATGATTCACAAAGGTGTTGGGGAAAAAAAGACCCTCTGTGTATTTAGTTAGATTTAAACCAACTACCGTGATTATTTTTGTTGAAATCACACACGTTTACATTCAAAAGCGGGTTGTGATCTAAGTCACTGAGCTGGTATTTCATGTTCCTTCATGTGTTCAGCATTTTGTGTTTATCACTGGCCTCTTGTTTGGATTGTTTCTCGATTTCCCATGTCTGGAAAGCAATCTGATGCCAGACATTGTATTTCTCAGCATGTCAAATGTGTTCCCAGCTGTTTCATGGCTGGTTCTGTTTTCAACCCTAGTGATCTTCAAAACACAGTGCTAAAAACAGAAAGATAAGCATGTGAGGCTCTTTAAAACAGAAGCAAAAGCACTTTTGTCACAATGGCCCGAAACCGAGCTGCAGGACTTGACAAGGACATTTGTCAAAGCAGCTATAAACAGTGCTGCATGCATGTACGATGCGGATTATTAAAGGTTAGTAAAAACTATTCTTCTTTTGTAAGGCAATATCTGTTTTTATTGGCATATATTTTGTTTGCATTACAGTATATTTTACAGGTGTCCATACTGATTAGATAAAACATCCCTCAAAGTGGAAAAGAATTTCATAATGTGGCTATGATAACAATAATATGGCCTAAGGGTGAGAAATTTTTTTTTTGGTTCTTGAGCCCCCCTACAGTTCCAGTGTGGTCCAACATTGTTATAATTGCAAGATGCAAACTGCGCCCTACCCACACCTGGCAGTACTTGAATATTTGATTACCACGTGAAGAGAGTGAAGACGAATCACAGCGGTCACTTCTGATGTCGTCATTTGTCCCAGCAGCACTTTGTTTCGACCGTCCTCATTTCATAGCGACGTTTCAAATGAGGATGTTTGGACAAAATAATAATAATTTTAGAAAAAGAATGTAAAGAAATATGAATCACTCCAGCTTTCAATGCAGCAACATAACTAGTTGTGATGTAATCAAATAAACATGCATTCTCAGGAATGTTTTCTAATCCTGCGGTCAAAGTATGCAAAAGCTGTTAACACAACTAGTAACAGCAATAAAAACAAAAGCTGAAAAAAAAAACAGAAAAAAAAACAAGCAAATACATGCCTAACAAGCATAAGTACTGATATAGCTACAGCTGCGATGCTAATGAACAAAGAACAGCCAGTCAGTTAGATTTGGATCAACCCAAGTCAATGAAATGTCAAAGATTTTGAAACTACAGTAATCCCTCACACTTCGCAGTATCAGCAATTGGGGTCTCAGTACATCGCGAAGGTTTCAAAAATATTCATCGAAAAATAATATTCAAAAAAAAATTCTAACGAAGCGCGCGAGGCTGAAGCGAAACACATCACATCAAGAACGAGTCTCAGGAAGCAACAAGAGCCTACACGGGATGCCCCATTAACGAAAATCGAGGCCTGTGATTGGCTGCTACGATGGGCATTACTGCATCGTCTGTATGCTGATTGGCTGACACGCATCCCCACGTCTCCCATCTCTTGCTCTCGTCAGCCACGCACAGAGGAGAGATTGTCAAAGTGAGTGTACGTTCTGTAGATTTTGCGTACTTGTATACCGTATGTACATGTACATGTGCATCCACATCGTGGTTTTCACCATTCACGGGGGGGGGGGGTCAGAGCCCCCATTAACCGCGAAGTGTGAGGGATTACTGTATAATTTTAAGGTGAAAAATTACTAAGTTACACTTTAAAGAGCTGAAATGCAGGAAGCATTCCAAGTGAATCCATGTAATACTAGAGTTCTTATGCCTGGTTAAATGCTTGGTTTGCTTCTGCAGTTAACTCTCTGGACTGCTGGACTGCATCGTGTCACAACGAACGTGTAGGCGTACTGACCCCATGAACTTTATAGAAACTCTTTTTCTTCCTGTAAGATTTTGAAAATAGTTAAATATGGCTCCACTCAAGTTTTGTGTGCCGTGTGACTAATATGCATATAGTGTTTTTTTTTTTTTTTTATTTTATTAGCGCACACTAATGCAGAGGTTAACTCAGTTGCGCTACACAGAAACTTTGAGCAGACACTTTGGCACACATCCTGCTCTGCACTGTGTGGATGTAACCAGTGCTGTCGACAGGCATGAATAACGGGAGTTTCCAATCATGAAAATTCTACCCACTCGCTAATAATACCCTGCCACATCTTCAAAAGATTCATGCCTGTGTGCTTTAACGCTTAGCCAAAATATTTCAGGTGATTAATTTAATTCTTGTGAGACAGTAAGTGCTATAAGTGAAGTTAAAATGGCTATCAGCCCTGGATAGGTAAAACCAGATGAGCTGCCCTCCTGTTGCCCTAAAGGTATCCACAGTAGTTGTAAGCCTGGGTTATTCAGATGCAGCTGCGCTGAATAACCACAGCAAAGACTGGCTGCAAAGTTGTTGTTTATAGCTGTTTATGGAATTTGGAGATGGCTACAGCTTCAGACATGTTTGGTGCAAACTGGGTACTGTATAGATCAGAATGATACTGTAGTCTGCATCCGCCCTTAGACTGAACTCCTTAAAGAGGGCTGAGTGTGTGTGCATTTCTGAGACTCTTTTCTTTGTTTACAGTCAAAGCAGTGGATATATAGGGGAAAGGTAATTGTGATTTGCTGCTATGAGGAAGGTCATTTAAAGTTTGCAAGTGTTCGTGTTGGAGGAGCAGCAGCAACAGTACTGCTTGGAGTTCAAATCAAGGAATGCCGCTCCGGCAGCAAATCGGCCATTTTTGTGTGAAATATATTTAGATTTTATGTTAAAAGAGCTGCATTTACTTGGTAGCTGTATTACTTCTCTGTTTAATTATATCAAAATAAAGGTATTTTAAATTTTGAAGTGGATAAATCACATCATGTGCAACTCCTTAAAGTTAATTTTTTTTTTTTTTTTTAGTTAACCACCCTAGATTATATTGTAACCTTAACACATGTGTAACACAAGCCAGGGAAAAAGGAAATATCATATTTCTGTGTGCTCAGGTACTCTGACCATTGCCAGGGTCACCTTCACTAGGAAAAATAAATCCCTGGTGGCTCTCTAGCACTACCCATAAGACCTCTCTCCCTTTAAGAGGTGGTGAGTGGGTGTCAGCCTAATGTTTATACTGTCTGCTCATGGTTATGTAAGCTATTTTGTCCTCTTTCCAACTAATATACCTTTACCTTTCCAACATGCCAAGTTGTGTGTTACGTAAATATTCTTTGAAACAATCTGGCGTAAGGTTTTTCAGCATGCCAGGGTATGCATTACATAAAAACTGCAGGTCAGACTGTAGAGGGCTACTGTACCGTGGAAGTTGTGTGTACTTTATTTATTTTTTTTCATCAGAGTCAAGTATGCATCTCTTTCATGAAGGGCAGGTTCAGGGAGGCCGTGGCACTTAATCTGAACTATCCCTGCGATAACAGCCTCTACAGTGAGCGAGTCAGTGTGTCTGCCGAACGCACACACACAGATTTATCTTAACAGTGGGCGGCTGGCTCTACAGCAGCGCAAACAAAGTACGGTGCATGTGTTTGTGCATGTGTGTCAGGGAGTGTTACATGCATGATGAGGACATTGTTTTGCGATACAACAGAGCTCTGTCTGTGGCGAGGCAACTTGTTTACTGTCGCTGCCATGCTAATGTGCTTATATGGGTTACAGCGTTCATTATTAACTATGACGACTAGTTGTCATCCATAATACAGCCATCTCGTGGCCAATTATTCACCCATAATGATATTATCTTGATAAAGCAATAATAACTGGACTTCCTTTGTATCTCCAATTGGTCAGGTTTTTTTTCTGTTTCCACAGAAACTAATTGTTCTTGTTATGCCTCGCTCAGATGACTGTCGCCCTGTCCTTGTGACCCGTACAGACGGGTTTATGTGTGGTGGGGTTTATAAAAATCACTCTTAAGAAAAGTTAAAAAAAAAAAAAAAAAGACCAAAAAAGAGAAAAAAAAGGAAATGGGGCAACAGCTGAGAAAAATAACATTCACTATTAAAGATTCTGAAAATGTTTTGACATAAATGACCATCCTTTTTGGCTCTTAGTGATTTAGATCTCCTTCTGCAGCTGACAGAGAGAAAGGAGATATTAGAACCATTTCAGGAATGCTCCCAGTGTGACATCTGAATTACTTGTAGAAAAGCATGAGACCAGTTTGAGCCCAAACATCTGTCCAATGTTTTGGTCCTCACTCATTTCCCTGCCTTTAGAACTGGGACTTTTTTTTTTTTTCCTTTTCATGAACAGCTTTCTTATGCAAACAAGCAATGAAGGGGCAATGAGAATTAGTAGGAGAGACCAACCTCTGCTTGTAAATTTTGGTGGATAAACAGTCCCTGTGTACTCACGCTCATCCATGCCCTCATGGGAAATTAACAGTAACTAAATCAGTTTTTAGCTCTGTGTGTTATCTTTAAAGATGAAAGGATACTGAAAACAATGAAACTGCTGCCCTGGGGTTTCTGTAGGAAGAGAAAAAAAAAAGCAACTGGAGCAAAGAATGAGACCTTTGATCTGTGCAGTCAGTCCCATTGAGTGAGTCTGAGACTGTACGCAGAAATAGAGTAGACAGGGGTCAAAAAAAAAAAAAAAAAGAAATCACTGACCCATTTCACAGAAGTGACTTAAACACAAGTGGAGAACTTTTTTTTTTTTTTTTTTTTTGGGGGGGGGGGGTATAGCAATGCAGATATATACAGATATATTTGTTGTATGTAAAGTAAAACCATCTCCAAAAACAACATTTGTAATGAGTCAGCGTTATGTGTGCTAATGCACATCTGCTTTCTGTTTTTTTTTTTTTTTTTGTCTTTCAGTATGAGTATAAGTGAAACAAGGCTGCAGGATCTGTCAGTCTGAACAGCTGGCTTTAACCAAATGTCACTTGCAGTGCTGCACCGCATTTTGAATCTTCACTGGAACAGACATAAATTGCAACCTCAGAATATTTTATTCTATGAAAATGACAGTATAACATTTGCAAGATATTAATTTGTGCTGACCCAGTGGCCAACGCACAAAATCCCAGTCCTGTGTTCAGTCTTACTTCTGTATTCACGAAAAACTCCATATTTTTCTTGCTTCAGACTGCTGAAAAAGCCTGATTTGGGAACGGCTGGCCGCTTGTGCTGAGTTTTGGGCAGCTGTTGCACAGTCACTGCAGCTCAGCCTGTCTGCTCCGGTTTCATAAACAGAGTGAATGACCTATATACTTCTCTGAGGGAGGGGAAGTCACCTTGCCGGTTGACCAGCAGGCAGGCAAGCTGGCACATTGCAGCAAGGTTTTAATACGCGGCACTATTAAAGGGTTCACCAGTGCCTCGTTATTAGACTTCTGCTTTAGAGGGACCCCTCGTTCACAGCTCGTGTTGTTCTTGGCTTTAAAACTTTCCGGGTCTGTTTCTCTTGGCTTGTGCAGTCTTCTTTTTAACACTCCTCTCTGATGGTGTGAAAAGGCCAATGTATGGGGGAGTATCCAGGGCATTAACATGCGGAAAAACACATCTTGACATGGACTGGATTTGCACACATCCACACGCTCTCTTCAGATGAAACCACGAGGCCCTTTGCCAAAAAGATCTAGTCAGACAAACACCTCACCTGAGACTCCTCTGAGCGTCTAACAAATTGAATGTGTGTTTAGATGGACAAGTGGGAATTAGATCAGTGGTCCTGATTGTATCTGAGTGTGCTGTTGCTGTACCCCTTTCCAGCTAGTCCCCTGGAGGAAATGTGTGTGTAGGGGAGAGAGATGGAGACAGAGGGAGGAGAGAGAGCTTGGCAGCTGGGCTGATGAAGGATGTACGGAGAATCTTAAGCAGACAATCACCTTGCATGTTATTGATTGAGATGGAAGGGAGGTAATTAGCACAGAAAAGAAGGGGAAGCTGAGGCCACTTTTAATGTTTTGATACAAGGTGTTCTCTCTTTGTACCCAGCTACATGTTGTGTTCTTTGTGAGAGTTGTATGAGCGAGCATGACAGGGCATGCTTTATCAAACATTATTCTGTGTCTTTACATATGTGGATTAATGCATGAAACTTTAAGCCCATTAAGCAAAAGTATTCTATTATGTTTCATCATATTTGCTCCATTCCACTAATATGTTGCATAAATAAGTATCATCCCCTAATATGATGTTTCACTCATACCATTAATCTGCATGTCATGTGACCTTATCCATGGAGCATGCTTGCTCTGCAAACCAATAAAACCATGCCATTTATTTATTTCTCCCTTTGGAAATTCCCTCTTACGTCAGAGCTCTCAACATTTATCAAAAGCTGGCACTTTTTTCTTCTTCTTTCTTTTTTTCTGTTCTCTTAAACTTTCTTACAACTACAATATTTTTTGTCTCCAACCGATGGCTTTAAAGATACAGTGAGTTAGTGAAAGTTGTTTTTTTCTTCTATGAGGCTTTTAGTCATACTTGTTTCTGATTTTCTGTTGATTTACCATTGAGCTCCTACAGTAATGATCTACAGTTGCTTTAGGCTGATGACAAACCATAATTGTACTGTAGTCATTACTTGGGACACTGTGTAAAATGTATATGTAGTATACCCTTATTATTCACAGGGGTTACGTTCCTTCCTCCCCTGCCAATCCCAAAAATCTGTGAATTATTGATGCAGTTTTAAAAGGCCTATGTATGATATTATATACTCTAAAATATACATTTTGTACTGTACAGCACAGTACATAATTTATTACTTACCTAATAATAATAATAGTAATAATAATAACTGGAAAAGCACTCGGAGAGCGTAGACCTCTGCCAAGCGCAACAATTCCCTCATATAGCGATTTAAATCCGCCTTCTGAATCAGATCCGGATCAGCCTTTGAAATTTGATAGAGTTTCCCATTGTCAATCCCTGAGTTAAATTTCATGAGTTTCGGGCAATAATTAATGGAAATATTGAGAAACAAATTTTTGTCCCTTTTGACCGCAATGTTATCCAAAATTTGAAAGTGATCCAGAATCCAGGATTTCTTCCGGATCACAGCCAAAATGAAATCAGTTCTTCCTTTTAACATTTCCGACAACTCCTGAAAATTTCATCAAAATCCATCCGACAGACAGACAGATAAACGCCGGCAAAAACATTACCTCCTTGGCGGAGGTAAAAATACTTTTGTTTAGGTTTTTGTCCGGCCCTCCCAAGGTTATTAAGGAAATTACGTACAGTATCATCTCTCTGTTTCTAATTTTATATTTTATATTAACTGAAATTATTATTTGTAAAAATTATTTACCAGTTAGGGTGAATGTGAGTGTTTTTCTGCTAAAAAAATGGCCTATAAAAACTCACGAAATTGCCGGGGCTACCACAGATTCAAATACATTATGAAATAAAAAACTTTGAGTGCAAAATCCATGAGTATGCGGGACCACAAACGGGTGGACCGCGAATGGTCAAGGGTATACTGTAAAAGCAGGAGACAATTATTTTGTGAATATTGTTAACTCTTTTATTAATTGACACAAAAAAAACATCCTTTGGGCTTAAGCTAATAACCTTTGGAACTTTGGAGTGCTAAGGTAGCCTATCTGAAAGTGTTTCAAACATTGAATCGGACATAGCTGACACCCAAATTCTTTAAAATGTAAAGTAAATCTTTAAAATGTGTTGAGTCTAAAGCCCACCAGAGTCCTTAGTGTGTTGTAATCAGATGGCTCTGTAACCTTAATAAATATAAAAAGTCACTGTGGTGACATATTGCTGATGCAAAAAATCACCACAGTCCATCAGAGGACTAATTTGGGAATTGTTTCCAAATTAGTTTCCCTGTCATCTCTTTTTTTCAAATTTGAAAAAAGAGATGACAGGAAACTGAAATTAAAATGAAATCAAGAAACTCCTGGCTGCTCATGTTGAGCAGGATTAATGATGTGGATGCCGTTACCTATGATAATATTGTTGAAAGAGACATCTACTGAAGTCCATTAGACATCACTTAAAAAAAAAAATCCCAGACATCGAGGATCATCATCGCTGATGATGCAGTGGGCGAGAAAGTTTCACGTGGGAAAGCAGCCGTTGGCAAGTTCCACAGCTGCAGATCGGTCAGAAGTTCTACTAGTTAGAATAAGAGGAAAGTAGTTGGTGGAGCCTGTCTCAGCCTATTGATTCAGAGGAGGGAGAAAGAGCTGGACACAATTTTATATTTGAAATTCCATATCAGTCTAGCTTATAGACATTTATGCTTTAGATCCCTCCCCCAACTCCCCAATCAATCATCAACATAATCAGTCCTACACATGCGCACAGCCCTATTGCTTGGTAGAAGGTGTTCATCCAGTTTTTTGTTTGTAGTTTTCTCTACTTTCTATATATTATCTGTGAAGTTTGTCCTGTATCACAACACAATCCACTACACAACACCCCTCACACTTCACAACCCAGCACACACCACACCCTCACTGTCGTATCTCTTTAATTGTCTTGTCTTAAAATGTCCACTGCTGGTGTTTTTTAGTCCTTTCTGACAGAAACAGGAGTTAAGATGTTAATAAAGATGATAGAATTTACTGCCAGAGAGGACTGGCGAAGGACATGTTCACCCTTCACATTAGCACAGAAAGTAGAAAAAAAAAATGAGAGAAAAAAGAAATTCATATCCATATCAGTCAGGACTGACTGGCAGGACTTGCAGCTTTGTGAGCAGTTTCAGGAATGAAGAAACAGGTGTCAGAAGCAGCCAGCCAGCTGCACTTCTGAATGATCCTGTTTCCTACAAGTAAGTCTGAATGGTAGTTAAGGGTCTGTGCAAACGGTCACATTTTCTTTTTCTTTCTGTGGCATCATTCATCATCCTCTAAGGCAGCATTAATGCTAGGCTAGACTATTGGCGCAGTGTATGCAGCCAAGCATTTCCTTTCTCGTCTAATTAGGAGACGTCCACAGATGACGTTACAATTTGTGCTTGAGATGCTCCTGTTCTGTAGTTTGCTACATCAGCCAACTTTTTGGGATCCAACAGTTCCATTAAAAACACATGGAGGGAAAGGGGGGCTGGGGGGGGGGGGGGGGGGGGCGCACTGAGACCTTCACATTGATGTTCTGAACCAGAGGTGATTTATCCTTTGTCGGTGAAAATGTCTTTTTGAAGTATTTTCCGTTCCCTTAAACGTAATAATGAAGTGCTTTGGCTCTGTTCCTATTACTGCCTCATTTCATAATATATTAACTAAAGTTAGACACTCATCACCATGATCCACAGGTCTCATTTGCAGGAACTTGTAACTAATTCTCCCATTTAGCACTGCATCGGTAAGGACAAGCTGTTCATCCTGAGCTTTAATGGCCATGTAATTGTTGGAATCATTCAGTGGTGAAAGAGGTCAATGTTGCCAAAGTAAACAAAGCCTTGGATCAGGCAGAAATGGAGCAGACTGTCATCAGTTCTGTTGCTTCGACTGTTGGTTGTGGCTGATTAGAAAGAAATGACATGGCATGCAACTCACAGTAAAGCTCTTGTTAGGCCTTATTCACGCCTTCTTTTTTTTTCCTTTTACTTTACAGACTTCTGCTCCGTCATGGTTTTTGTTATTTTAGTCCCCCTCTCAACACTTTTTTTTTCCAGAACCTCACACATTTCATGCTAGAGAAGGGGACAAGTGGTTTGCATTCTGCTTCGATTTGACATCCTGCTCTGTGTCTCTCTGCTTATTGAATTTAAATAATCCCCTCTATAATTCTGTCAGTGTCATCTCTGTAAGCCGGGTGGAGCTGTAAATCAGAGGATTGCAAAGCTCTCCTCTGCTGCTCTGCCGACATCTTTATGATTCGCCACATCGTGCTGCTACTGTCAGTGGATAGTAAAAATGAGTTTCACAATGTACATCAGTCAGGAAAGTGACAGTCAGGCTTGGATTTGTTGTTGACTTTTTGAAAATTCTTTCTTAATTTATGTTCAATCTGAAAATGTTTGTGTGTGTCCTTTCAGCTCGCCACTGAGACAACCTTCCTCAACAGCCAAGGTATGTCTGGTCTGTGGAGACGAGGCATCGGGGTGTCACTACGGCGTTGTGACTTGTGGAAGCTGTAAAGTCTTCTTCAAAAGAGCTGTGGAAGGTAAAGTGTTATCGCTTGTTTGTACACCTCAGGATGTCACTGGTTATGGTTAACCCAGAGAGCTTAACACACTGGGTTTGCAAAAACCAAGAAAGTACAGAAATCATAATTCCTGCTCTCAGAAATGAATCCTGAAATATTAATAATAAAAAAGGGAAACAAGTCAAAACAAGTCCTAGACAAAAACAGTTACACTTCCAACTTTTCTACCAACTCAGCACATTATGAAAATATAATCATTAAAGAGCAGAAACTGGGTTTCATTTCTTTTTATTTGTTGCGTCTTTCTTTATCTACCTTGTTTTCTTTTCTTTTCATTCACATCCTACTGTTTTCTTTTGTTATAGAACTTCTCTTTTTTTGGCTAACATGCTTTTGTTTTTACTAAAAATGTAATGAAAAAGAAAGTCAATCCCCGACTGTACTGTTAGGCTTAGATATATTGTTGAAGCTCTAATTCCAGTTCAGCTGATTTCTATTACATTATGCAACTGCTTTGCACAATTGGACATTGAGATTAATACAGTGACTTTACAAGAACAAGCTTGACTAATCTCTTGATGCTATCAAGGAAAGGAAAAATATGCAGGAAAATAACTTCAAGAAGAATGTAACTAATCAAAAAACAAAACCCCTTCAATTTGCAAAGTACAGTCAATTAAACAACAGACACCACAACTTTTCACAAAGTTCTTCTGATTTTATATCAGAATTACCACATTATTGTCAGCATCTGGAGTCAGAAGAGTCATTTCGATCAATTTGACCTGCGCGGGAGAAAATGGCATGCTGATTAGATTGTGATGAAATGGGATTTTGGATGGAGCGGGACACAATGAGACTGATGATAGTGTTGCATCGCCTCGCAAATATGTGCAGTAACAGAATATAACATTCTTTTTCTTCTGGGTACAATGTATTCCAAATATAATTTGTAATTTTCATTTGCACTTCCCTCAGACTCAGTCTGGAGAACTAACCACAAACCCACTGTGCTGCTCACTCTCACACAGCGTCCACTTACAGTAATTACTTGAGTATAAAAACTTGGAAAAGAATAAAAAAAAATACAAATACATTATTTTATTTTGATACACCTAGGGACTGCTGTATTTCGTAGTTCCTTTACAAGGAAGGTATTTTGTATTTACGTTTAGATGTATTTTGATATATTTTCACTCATCCTTGGTTTTAATGGTAGAATGTAATTTTTGTTCCTAAATTTATGACTTTATTTTTAGAGCTGGTGACTTTTTCCTGCTTTTTATTTTCTGAACATTACCCCACCTCTGCTAGCTTTGCTTTAAAAAAAAAAAATGGCCCTCAACGGAATTTGAAGAGCTTATACAAACAAACAAGCTTGTAATGGCAAGCAGAATATCAGTTTATTCTTCTCAGCTGCAGTTGCTGATGTCTTTTAGTTTTAATTTACGCCACACTGTTGTATGTATGCAGCTAACTACTGTTTAATCTCAACTGATCATCTGCATATTTATGTTCTTAGAAAAGATAATTAAAATGACCAAAATCAAGCAGTGGATTTATGGAGTGTGAGATCTGCAAAAAATAATAATCCATAAAAAAGGGCGGTTGGGGGGGTCTGCACCAGCAGTGCTTTATGTTATATTTAGCTTGGGGAAAGTCAGCCACCGTCATAATGTGCTTTTCATGTTGTGCCTGTTGCCTGAGGCCTTGGCATAACTCATTTAGATCAGTGTTTGAATGCAAATCAGGCTCTTAAAGACCCATCACAGATGAGGAAGAAAAAAAAAAACGGCTACTACAAGCCAGACGTCAAGCCCTGGAGGTTTTCTACGGCCATTGGAGGAATTGCACTCAATTTAAATTAAATTGTTCTTGAATTTTGTGATATTTACACATTGTCGTTGCAGAGACGTGGAAACCAGATTACGCGTCTGGGGTTATCAAATCAGACATGCCATTGTTCTTGCTTCAAGCCTGCCTGGCAGAGATCTAGTTGAAGATGTCCAAGATCTGACTTTGAGTGAGGGTGCTAGTCAGGTCAGGCGCCAATCAGTGCCCACATTTGTATAATTATAGCACTGAAACCACATTTGTCTCTCTTCTTCTGCAGGAAATGACTCACTGATTGCACTTTTCGCGTAATGCAGTGCCCTTTCCCAACTTCCACTTAATTTTCAATTTTACATATTTTTCACCTGGTGTTCCCTCTCGATTCTGCACAGCCAAACAACTGCGACAGCGCAAACTATAAAAGCAATCCATGCAGTGCTGCGATGTCAACAGTGTTGCATGTGAGCCGTTGCCTTACTTGACCTCTCCACAGCTGCTGCTGAGGTGGAAAGAGAGAGGAAAGGAGAAGCGAAGCAAAGGATGAAAATAGTGCGAGAAGGATTTTGCAAAGTGAAGGGAGGCAGAGGACAGTGAAACAGATACAACAAGGGAGGAGGGGAGGAAGGACAAAGAAAAAGTCAGACAGACAGAGAGATAAAGAGAGGAGGAGCTGTGGGAGGGAGTAAGTAACAAGGAGAGAGATGGAAAGTGATGTGTCAGCAGCGAGCGTCAGAGAGGTGTAAGTTAGGACGTGAGGAGACGTTTTACTCCTCCCTTCTCCAGTGTTTGCCCCTCCTTCTCCTCCTCTTTTCTCTCAAAGTGTTACAAAAGTTAGACTTGGCATGCGAGGTATAAAAGAAGACTGCAGAGAGTGGGCATCTGTACAAGGGGAATAATCCAGCCCAAGCTTAATTTCTTTTGGCACAGCCTGCCTCAGGGGACACTACTTTTCAGTCGGCTGTAGCTCATTAGACCACTAACAGGCTCATGGCCCTTTACTACAGAGCTGTTTAGCATTCTGCAGTCATCAACAAATCAGATGAAATTCTCTGATTGTGCACGATTTTGTTCCCCTTTATCCTAGTCAGACAAGTCATTCAAAGATAGCTCTTTTTTTTTTTTTTCACATCTCCGGACCTGAGCACAGTTCTTTGAAGTCTACATTTTTTTTAATTTAAATTTAGACCGTCTGTTTGGACTATCTATTTGCCAGCTGGGCCTTTTACTGTCCAAATCTTTCCCCTTACAGTCCTGCTCCAAAGGACAGATATATTCACTCCCTTTAATTTTACTCCACTATCAGAAGACGCTGCCAGCTGAGGACCCATAGCTCCATACTGTGTGTGTGTGTGTGTGTGTTTGGCTGAATGTGAGCAGAGACAGAAGCCCTATACATCTCAGAATGAATCTCGTTACTTCTGTCACTCACATCATCAGTAAACACCAGTAGGTGCGTTGCATACATCCTCATGCCATAACACTGCCTCCACTATGTTTGACACGTGCTGTGTCATGATTTGGGTCATGAGCGCTTCCTCTTCCTCTCCATACTTTTCTGTTCCCATCAGTGTGATAGAAGTTAATTTTGGTTTCATCTGTCCAAAGAATCTGATCCCAGAATATAAGAAGCTTTTATTTATTTATTTATTTTTCTGGTAAAGTCTAATCTGGCTTTTCAGATCTTGAATGCTGCTTGTGATCTGCACCTTGTTGGAAACCCTCATGAATGCATTTACATTGATAAAGGCATGACTTGATGGTAGGTTTTGACACTAATGTTCCTACCCTCTCCAGAGTATTCTTGACTGGTTTTTCTTCACCACGGCTTCTATGATCATCCATTTTCATTGTCTTCCAGACCTTTTGATGTAGTTGAGTTCACCACTGCTTTCTTTCTTTTTAAGAATGTACCCAACTGTTGACTTGGCCACTCTTCAGGTTTTTGGTATCACATTTGTAGATTTTTGTAGATTATTTTTTCAGTCTAATAACAGATTCCTTTACTTGCGCTGATTTTTTCTTTCTGATTTCTTTGGATTTCACAGTGGTAGCGCCAATCAAACATCTGACCAAATACCAACTCAATACCTGATATCAACTCCAGACCTTTTATCTGTTTCATCGTCATTTTTGTGAATCGTCTTGAATTCAACTGAACTTGTTTTTACAATTGCATTTGAAGTGTCTCTGTTGCATACAAATAAAGAAGACTGGTTTCGACTTCCGTGAAGCTTACAGGTTTGGAAATTGTATTGCTGTCGCTGACTCAGGTGTCTCTCGCAAACATGCTGCAAATTAAATGAATGATTTTTTCAGTACTTGGGCCCGCTGTGTATCGGGATATTGAGCAGGTAGTTCACTAATCTAAGGGTTGGTGGGTGAGTCACTGACTCCTTTGGTTTGCATGTCGAGTCTACTACAGCACTCCTAAGTAATCCCCATGTATAATTGGTTTGTAAATGTGTGCGTGATGGAGAAAGGATAATATTTATAGAATTCACAGATAGTGTTAATTCCTTTGAGCTGTTACTCAGTGTATATATATATATATATATATATATATATATATATATATATATATATATATATATATATATATATATATATATATATATATATTACAACATGCATCAATTTCTATTTATTTCAGCATTTATCCTTAAGCCATTCATATGTGTCTCTCGCCTGCATCCACATCACCAAAGAAAAGTTTGTTGATTCAAGGCAGCTGCACTCAATAAACGACTCCATGTGGTGCACATTTCAGGAGTTCAGCACCAGCTTATTATTCACATGTCATCAGTGGCTTGGCATGTCTGCTCTGCGCATTAATACTAGACCCCTGATTTTAGCTGTTTTCACTACATTCTCTTTGAAGTGAGAGTATCACGCTAGAAATGCAACAGCAAATTTTGTTACAGCTTAATTTTCTTCTAAAGCCTGACTTGAGTCGTGGTTTCCATGGCAGTCGTGTCAATCTGAAAAACCCCGTCTTTGTTGCTGGCTCTGTGGAAGAGGTTGTCCGAGGACACGTCTTACAGAGTCTCTACTTGGACTGGCAGCTCGGCCGTCCAATCATGTGCTTTTCAGCTCAGACCGGGGAAGTAAAAGCCTCCCTCCAGTGCTTAAATGCTTCAGGTTGTGTGTGCAAGAGGCTCGTGTAACAACAGATGGAGACATGCCATTTAGCAGGGTTGTTTGGCTCCCAGCTCTAACTCGTCTCTCACCAGGCATTGTTCAGAAACTATGCACATTATACAACACAACAGCAAATCAGAAGAATTCAAGAAGGTATTAAAAACTGTGATTTTGAAACATATATACTTTTTTTTTCATTTCAAGGCTACAACATATTACAAGCATGGGGGCACTTTAGTGAAAGGGAAAAAAAAAAAGATGTTTTTTCAAATGGGTGATGTCAGCAGGTGATTATAATCATGTTTGTCCAAAACTAATATCTATAAAAAGAACTCTTGAGGAGCAAAGATGGGAAGAGAATCACATCTTCATCAACAAATGTGCGTAATAACAGTGGAAAATATCATCAAACGACACAAAGAATCTGGAGAAATTTTAGTGCATAACAACAAGACTGATCTTGCTGATCTCCAGTTCTCCCGGCAGCACCGCATCAAGAACTGTCTTTCATCAATAGCTAATTTACTTCATGGGCAAAGGATTACTTTAGGAAACCTATGTAAATTAGCCTTATGTTAACCATGTCTAGAGGGGGTTTTGCCATCTATGGGCTCAGAAAGCATCTAGGATGGATCATGTGCACTGTGGTTGACGGATTATAGATATCGCTGCGTTTTCTGCAGACCAAAGACAAAAAGGACCGTCTGACTGTTATCAGCAACAAATCCAAAAACCGGGGTCTTGTGATGGCTTGGGATTGTATCAGTGTCCTTAACAAAGGTAGCCTACACTTCTGTAATAGTAGCATTAATGCAGAAAAGTAGAACAACATATGCTGCCTTCAAGACAACATCTTTTCCAGGGACATTCATGCATTTTTCAACAAGACAATGCAAAACTACATTCTGCACTCTTTAGAAAAAGCATGGCTGATGAACGGCAGGGTGAGAATACTGGACTGGCCCGCCTGGCGTCCTGACCTGTCCTTAAATGAGAACATGTGTTGAAACCAAAAATACAACAATGTAGAGCATGCAGTGTTGAACACTTTAAAATGTTTTTGCAAGAACAATGGGGGGTGGGGTGGGGGGGAGTAAAGCAGACGAAACATTTAATTTCTAGGTATCTTTAATGCCCAAACACTTTTTCAAAGTCAGAATCAATGGCAATGGCTTGTAAATGGCTTTTTCTCTTTCGTCACAGCCTTTCTGATTCTGAAGATGGTGGCTTTCAGTACATCTGAAAAATGTACTTAATGTATTTGCCAAGAGTTATTAAAGTTGGAATGTTGAGGAGAGGTTGTGTATTTTTTTAAGTGACATGAACTTTTATAATTACTGATAAGATTGTGTTGTTAATAGCAAAGGAAAAAAAAAGAAAAGCAAGACCAAGAAAAAAACACTTCCTATTTCTGAGTTACACTGAATGCATCATGATTTACGGTTGAAGTTGGTTGGAGATGAAGCTAAAAGGGCTGATACTGAAGGATCGGCTTTTATGTGAGTTTTTGAAATGGTAGTCACTTTACTGTTGTCAAGCCCAGAAAAGGGAATCTTTAAAATTATAAATTCATTTTACATTCTAAACTTTTAAAGTTAAAGTGACAAACCTGGTTATTATGTTTCTTTCACTTATGCAAAATGTTAAGCACCAATGAATCCATATGGAGTTGAAGCTGGAAAGCCAGATGTCATTGATTAATGACGCTGGTACCTGTTAATTCCATTGTAGATTATTTTCTACTTAATGATCAAACATTTGACTTGTCAAGGCAGCACTTCCCCTACCCGTTAAAACTCTTACTACAGTAAAATGTACTCTACGATTGATGCACGAGTGATGACATACTGACACTACTTCCTCTATGCTGTCAGTTCCTCTGGCCTGGGATGACCTGCATGTCTTTCCTGCGGATATAATCTGATCTCCATCTCTTCCTGCTCCCTGGTGATACCTTTGTTCTTTGACATCAACATGGGTTACACCTGTTGTGTCCAACCAAATAAGCAGTGCCAATCTGATGGGCTTTATCAGCGTCTTATCCTGTGATTGGCTTGTTTTTTAAAGATACAGTACTAGCACAATGTCGTGACATAACATTATGTTGTGCTGCAAAGCCTACATATCAGTTGCCTTTGTTTTGACAAAGAAACGATAGGGGTGGAGAGTTTCGGGACAGCTCTTTTGTGAAACTGTTGGCGGAAATATGGTTGTACTTACCTTCCCTCTAGGATTTATTTAATTATTTTTTTTAGTTAAAAAAAAAATTCCATGTAGGGGTGTATGTGACTGCTTCTCTTATATATATTGCAAAAACTGTGTTTGTACGTGACGCATTCTCACACACTGCACTGAGATCTGAGTGATGACTCGAGGCATTATGTACAGTGTTCACGAATGAGGAGAGGGAGATCTTAGCACATTCAGAGAAGATAAGACATTACTAAAGAAAGTAACAGCTTATATTTACAATCTTCTGATAGCTTCCGATGTATCCTTTCATAATGGGAAACATAATTGTGCAAAACTTCATTCAACAAAGCAGTTTCTGCATTATCCAAAGAACTGAAATAGCAGATTTGCATACTGCTGAACTACATTGATGATGACAGAATAGATCAAATGCTATGGGATAATTAAATGTCAATAATTCATGAGCACATCTCTGAGTTATATGTGATCTCATGGGAAAGCTGCCAGCTTGTAACTACAGTGCATTGCGTCCACTGCCAAATGCCATTCAGAGTCACTGAAGATTTATTGTTGTGGGTCAGCTACTGTATTTGAGAGGCTATTTTCACAAGCGGATGTCTGTCCACTTGTTGCAGAGGCTGTTTACACATGTCAGGCGAAGGTTGTCTTTTGTTTGGAGAGCATATGTATCGTATCTGTCCCAGTGACCTAAGGACTGCAATCCAGACAACTCTTGTTAAAGTGGGGTCTCCGTGGGAAATGGTATTTCCTTTTCACATGAATGTTCTCATAACTGATGTATGCTGGGGCTGACAGACAATAGAGATTACTCAACAGGTTTTTGCCAGATTGTGAGATCATTGGCTAAAAGTAGATGTGAGGAGACTCCTGGAGTTTCTGTGTGCAGTTATGCTAGAGTTTTAGATTTAATGCAGCATCTTAGGTATATGCGTTTGACATTATTAAATGCTTTATGACAATAAAAATAGAAAAAACTGTGATTTTAATTTAGAAGATGCACATCAAAGTACCATTTAGTAATACAATCCCTTTTATGAGACTTGAAAGAACATTTGATTTTGTTCAGTTTTATTACATTAACATACAAAAAGCCCGGTACTTGCTAAGTTGATAAGTAAATGCATATATTCAGAGGTAAACATGCTTCACTCTGGCAATTATTAACAAGGTTCATGGGAATGTGCAAATCAATTGACAGGAAAGCTCCAGACTTTTCAGAATTGCCATTTGGTCTGGCCTATCCAAGCACAAGCACGCGCACGTGCGCGGGCGCGTGTGTGTTGTGTATGTGTGTGCACAGAAGGGGGGGTGGAGAAGGGGATGGCTGCATTGTGTTTCCTGTGTCGCAGTTTACTGTTTTTTAGAGCAAGAAAAATGGGCTTATGTAACGGTCATGTGATTTAGCCAGAAATAGTGGTGGGGCTACAGCTGCTGCCTCTCCTCCTGCAGCTCGGTTTCTTGGCTTTTGGCAGCAGCCAGACAGACACACTGTGCACTACTCCTGCTAGCTCAGAAAACAACTTCTGCTCAGTCTTCCATGCACATATGAATTCTGCTCTGTAGATGCAACGAAGACAATGCACACAATGCACTTTTTTTTTCTTTTTTTGGGAGAAAAGTGCATTAGAACCCAAAGAGACCCTCATACATGGCCTGAAAACGTTGATGTGGAGACATTGTCAGAAATTATAAGAGATAAAAAACATTTTGAAACAAATGTGAATTAATATTCACTAATGTGCAAACATTTGCATGCTGTATTCACACACAGACCTTAGCCCTGCAGAAAGTAAGCCGTAGTTCGGGGTCATTAGGGTCACAACGCCTCACTGTGACACTCCATCTTTGATTTCAATATGTATGTGTATTATTTTGTGGAAACAGATTCAATGCTCCATTTTTTTTTAAATACCCCAGTGTGTGTGTGTGTGTCCTCATGCATGTGTGCATATGAGAGTGAGATAGTGAATTACTGTATTTGTGCATGAGCCTGTCTCTGTGTGGGCGTACGGTGCTCAGAGGCTGGTGGACGTGTGGAAAGAGAGGGATGGAGACACAGCCGTAGAGAAGGAGAAAAGTGGAGGGGGAGGAGGACAGAGGAGGGGGGGTGTACAGTGAAGAGCTAGTGGAGCGGAAGGAAGCTCTCTGAAATGGGAGATCATTGGGTTTAGCTGAGGGCTAGGCAGGAGGCAGGAGGGATTCTCGCCATGTTAGCATCACTGTCAGGGATAGTCGAGTTGCAGTCAGTGTCCCGGTTCCACCAAATCCCTCGTGCTACTTAGTTTATAATACACTAGAAGTCATAGACTGTGGACAGGGAGAGCATTTTCTCCTCAATAATCATTAAATATCCAGCCTTTGCAGCTTTTGTCTCTTTATTTAACAAAAAATAAATAAAAAACAACCAAGAACTCATTACTTGTAAATGTCATCATTGCTCTATGTCATACAGTAAAGCATGTGCAACCACTACTGAAATATGTTGTGTCTTATCGTCGTCCCTCAGGTCAGCACAACTACCTGTGTGCCGGGAGAAATGACTGTATCATTGACAAGATCCGAAGAAAAAACTGTCCAGCATGCCGCGTGCGGAAGTGTCTCCAGGCTGGGATGAATCTTGGAGGTGAGGTGTCACGACTTCATTTCAAATTTCTCATGTCACATATCTCTGAAGATGCATTGAAGTTTTTTTTTTTTGTTGTTGTTGTTTTCCCACTTTATTTGTGTGTGTTTTGTATAAAATACGGAAAAAGCAGGTGTGGCTGTACTCATAAAACACTGTGCATGACGCTTCTGCAGGAGTGTAGCACTACCATGCTACAACCTCAGATCAGAAAAAGGTAGAGATAGTAAGTGTAATAGAAATAATAATAATTATTATTATAATAACGATTCCTATTCCAGCAATTCTAAGCCAGATACCCACGTTAACATTGATGACAATTTTTCTCTGGTAAACCTGTGTCAAGAACTACAGTGCGGAGTTACATTGAAATGACCTCTTAGGACTTTACTGTGCCAAAAGAAGCTTCATATTTGTTGTGTGCTCTGGACCAATAACAGAAAGGACCATTTAGACCATAATGAGCAACAAGTGCAAAGGTCAGGCTCTGTGAGGGTATAAGGCTGAGAATTTGTTGAATGGGAGGAGAAGAATGGGACAGGCTTTAAAGAGATAACTTGTTCAGTTGAGGTTTCTCGGCCTTCATGTCAACAATGCAATACATTAAAGTATTGGCTTTTGAAATAAACTCTTCAGGATATTTCTAAACATTCTAACACTTGCCATTGTATAAAGTTTATCCAACATATGAGAACTGATCAGGCCAAAGCACATTGTGATTCTTAAAACTTGACTTTGCTGCAAATATCTTCATGTGGAAGAGGCAGATTTGCTGATTATCGCTAACAGTATCAGAGTCTTGAGTCAAGCGTGATTTGAAATGAAACAATGAAACATGCAGTTAAGTGACAGTAAATGTTGTGTTATACAATCTTTAAACCTAAATAATTAAGTTACGTGAGTGGAATTCATTAAGGAGCTGTATGGGCTCCAGTTTTAATTGAATTGAGTCTTACAGTAACAGAGGGGGAAAACAGCTCAGTAATTCCATGAATTTACAAATAACAATACAGCTTCCTGTATTGTAAATTCTTGTGTCACTGCCAGCATGATGACTCAGTCTTTTCAGGATCTGTGCAGAATTTCTTTCACAGCTTTGTCTGACACTAGAAAGAAAATGACAATAAAGTAGTTTGTAAACATTAGCAAGTGTGGTGTGGAACAAGAAGGAAAAAAAGCTAAATAGTACAAGGAGAGGCAAAATATTCAAAATAAGTGGTAAATTGAATAATTTTAATAATAGAAAAGATTTTTTTTTTAAAAGACATTCATTCAACTTAAAGTGACTTAATTCTACACATAATTCTGGGAACCTTTTGGCATTTTTGTTAATAAGAGTAGAAGAGTTGAACTCACTTTAAAATCAGGAAATGAGTTGTCAGAAAATAACTTAGCTGTTGGTCACATTGTTATCGGAAGAAATAGTATCATCAACATGAGTAGCATGAGTGATTTTTGTGCTGTTTAGTGGATGTTGTTTTATATTTGAGGATGGTCATTTTATCGGCATGTCTGGAAAGGGACAGGAATGATCAGCATCCATATCGCTAATGAATTTGCTAAACACATTTTATTCAAACCTTTACAGTGAAGTCCAATAACTTTGTTTGGGATGCTAACTTTACCTTGTGTATAGTGATCTAAAATTTATACTATGACAGTATGAGGCCATGCCCTTTTTCTTTTTTTTTTGTTCAATAAAGAGAAAATATTTGTCTTGGGATAAATGCAGAGTAATGAATTGTCAGTAGAGTGGCCTGTTGCAAGGTTTTTTTCAAAATGAACCGCGTTGCAGGTATTACCATAGTGATCAACCGAGGGTTAAAGGTAAGTCTGCATTGTGATGCAGGAAAACCCATTTTATTTTGAAAGTCAACAATTTCACCACCCCATCGTGTCTCCGGTTTCTCTTCTTTGCTTTCCTGATTTTGGCAGATTGGGGTTTAATGATATCTGTAGAAATGGGTGCATTTTAAGTGTCAGTCTTACCTTTCATTTAGATTTAAAGAAAAATGTAGCACTCTATTAAAGCAGTGGCTTCTAAGACTACTTTGTCATAACTGGTTCACCTGAAAATGGGAAATCAATCATAACATACACTCACTCAACTGCTGCTGCTTTACTTTGGGGGAATAAACATTAGCCACAGAAGAGATGAAGACGTTGACTACCAGCCTGCAGGCTTTATAGAGTGACACGGCTGCTTATTCCTTGATCCATCCCTACATGAAAATTAGACAACTGCTTTATTTTCTTGCAAGTCTAAGAGCCACGAGTCTCTTTTGTATACTATCTCTTGGAATAGGTAGTTTCACAAGGTCATTTGAGATTCTGGGATGTTTGTTTCATCCCTTCTGTTCATTTCATTTTGGAGATATGACACGGCCATATTTTGCTGCATTATGATTTCAGGATTTGGGGCAAGTAAGCTGCAGGTGACTTTTAATAGGACATAAGCTTCCTTCTTTTGCCTTGTTACCAACGCATCCAATAAAGGCGATGGGTACTGGTCGATAAAAGTCAGAGAAGTTGACTTCAGCACAGCGTTGAATGTTGTGCACATCTGAGGGGATTTAAAGGTGTTCTAATCAATGCTGGCTGAAAAGTAAGGGTATACTCTTTATACCTGCACTTCACTACTGTCAAGCTCGTTTACCAGGTCTGCATTCCCACAGATGGACTCTAACTACACAGTGATCAAAATGAGTAGCTTTTATTTTCTTGTCCGTCATCTTTAGAGATACCCGTGTAACACTCTACCCAAACCGTTAGAACCTACGGCTGCGATTTTCTATGATGTGCCATTTCAGTTACGGTGATACAGAGCAAACTCAGCTTTTTTATAATTAAATTAGTGCACTTTTATAACGAAAGTGACTAGGGATGCACATGGTTAACCGTTTAACCGATAACAGTAACTCTATTTAGTCATTTGTGTGCTCTCCTCTCTTTGTCCTCCATCCTCTCTCTGTCCTGTCTCCCCTCTTTTCTTTCTCTACCCGGCTGGCCTTCAGCAGGAAGGTCCCCCCATATGAGCCAGGTCCTCCTCTTAAAGTGGAGTTTTTCCTTGCCACTGTTTGGCTTAAAGGTTTTTTCTCCCTATGTGGGATTTTTTTACTTGCCATTATCATTGATTGGATTTAATTTTATAATTTTAGTTAATGATATTTGCTCGGAGGTCATGCTCTGGGTCTCTGTAAAGCGCCTAGAAACAATTGGCATTGTAACAGACGCTATACAAATAAAACTGAATTGAATTGAATTGAATTAACCGATTAATACTAATGGTCAATTTTGTTTTTAAGCTACGTAATTCAATCAACTCATGGGGGCGTGTCGACAGGTGCAACAGGCCTCTGATTGGTCAATTCTACATACGCGTAGAAAAGAGCGCGTCATCGAAAAAATGAGGAAGTACCCACATCTGTACGATTCTCGTTCTCCACACTACAAAGACAGCACATATTCTAGTAATTCATGGAGGGAGATAGCGATGAATGTGGGTCTGGATACGGCCGAGACGGTGAGGAAGTGGAAAAACGCAAGAGATAAGTTTAGTAAGTTTAGCTAGTTCGTGATTGCCGCTCTTGCTTTGTGGCGTGGAATAACATAGCGGAGACCGTGCTAGTATAAATCAAAAGTGACGGCGGCATCACTGCGACAAGCTGACGGCGACATATTGCCGTGAGAGTATACACGGGGAAGTGTCCGCATGCGTCCACAACAACGCGTGCAACATCGCGGCAGCCAACCCTCCCAGACTTATCGGTTAACAGTTATTAATCGTTAAAGGGCGTCGGTTAACGGTCATAAAATAAATCCAAAATGTGCATCCCTAGAAGTGACATATGAAAATACTTTGGCACACCTGTTTTTATAGCAAACATGAAACCAAAGCAGAACTAATCCTTGCACTAAAATGATATGTATGTAAAATTTTTGTCACCTAGCAATTGTAACCATAGAATGCATACATGTTTTGTTTCCTGCAGCTCGAAAGTCCAAGAAGTTGAAGATGAAAGGAGTCAATGAGGACATGCAGAGCTCTAAAGATGGCCAGATTTCCACAGGTGGCGTTGCAGGAGGTTACCTGTCCTCAGAGAAGGAGCTGAACAGCAGCGCTGCCAATGCCCTGGTGCCCCATGGGCCTGGGGTGGTCACACCTTTTCTGTCACCCTCCATCTGCAGTGTGTTGGAGCTGATTGAGCCTGAAGACGTGTACTCTGGCTACGACAACACACAGCCTGACACGACTGACCACTTGCTGTCCAGTCTTAACCGCCTGGCTGGAAAGCAGATGGTACGCATGGTGAAGTGGGCCAAAGTACTTCCAGGTTAGTGACCAGGAGAGCGGTGGGCTAAAGCTTGTTCTATTTATATGGAGCAATTGAAGAAGAGATTAAAAAGGCGCCTTGGGCATTTTTGCAAAGGAAATAAAATGTTTTAATTTCCTTTTTTAAAGGCTCTATTTAACAGATGCAATTGCGTTATTATAGATGGTACTATGTACCAAAGGATTTTCCTTTATGCTTTTTTAAAGTTGGTAAAAAGGCTCCAGGGAGTTCAATAAATGAAAAATATTTAATAGATTAAACAGACTTATGAATTTCATTTATTTAGTTGCACTGAAGTGTCTTTGGTTATAAACATTTCAGCCACATATCCTGTTCTTTTTTGCAAACATTTCTAATACTCTACTGTATTATCGTTTTGCTGTTTGCATGCAATTAAAATTCTGTGTTATTCGTAAAAGTATCAAGTAAAATGCTGAGTGGTAATAAAAAATATAATCCACATCTTAATTCTTGATCTTTTTTGGATACAGCTCTACGAGTTTTGTCAGGTTACACACTTTTAATTTTAAGCATCAGGCCTGGAATTTTTTCTTCAAAGCCTCAACAAGATTAAAAACTGAATCCTATTTTGCGGTTAAACAGAATCAAGATTAAGATTTCCATAAAGAACCCATTTACATCACCGTTTTCAGTTGTTAAATTTGACAGATGATCTGCCTTATTCATTTTTCATGTAGAAACCATATTGCAGGAAGAAAATAATGTTTGAAAAGGGATAAACAAGTTTCCCCTAAATGCCAGTCAGTAGTAGACATATTGAAAGGTGGCTCACAGGTAGCTCTTTGAGGCTGTTTTAATTTGCTGTATTGCAAATATTTGATACTGCCATGGTGTCTGCTTGCCACATCCGGACGTATAAATAGAAGCCAGACAGAAGGGTCAAAATAAGTACCTTCGACTTTCAGATATGCCATCGCCTGCATTCAGTTTACATTTGGATGTGGCAGGGCTAACAAAAAAGCCAGCGTGGATCAGGAATGTCAATACCAGCATGTTGTGGAAAATGACATTCCCCTTTTTTACATCAGGCATTATGACCTGTACCTATGACTTTTACAAACTGTAACTCTTACCACCATCCCATTTTTTTTTTATTACCATACCTTTCTGATGTTTTCTTGAATCCACTTGAAAAATTCAAAAACTAAACATGGAGGATTTTACAGTTTACACTAGGCTCCCGTAAGACTTTTAAGCCAGATGTTTGACATACCTTTTCCACACACACTTCTTTATAAGACTGTTTTTGGCAGATTGACACCTATATAGACAAAAATAGTTGGTAAGCCTTGATAAGTCACTTGTGTGTCCCCAGTTTGCCTCTGTTTGCATGAAGAGGATGTTCTTTCCAGAGTTTGATTGAGAGTTTGGCAAGTTTCCTATTTGACTCTATTTTGAGAGCGTCATAGAAAACACGGCAATAACCGGAGGCCTTGTGGGATTTACATGAAGCTAAACTGGGTGAATACTTGTCAGTGTTACCGTTTCAAGACAAAACCTGGCACAAAAATGCACACCTTAGCAAAAATAAACAGCACAGAAAGCAAAGGCTTCATGTGTGGCAAGTCAAACTAATTAAGTTGGTGCTTTTTAGAGTCTAAGTCTGTTTAATCAGTGCAGGAGTATTACCTGCCACATTTGAACACGCTGTCGTTGTCTCATCACTCTGTGTGTGTATCTTTGTGTGTTAGGTTTCCGGGGCCTGCCCATTGAGGACCAAATCACCCTGATCCAGTACTCGTGGATGTGTCTGTCCTCCTTTTGCCTCAGCTGGCGCTCCTACAAACACACTAACGGACAGATGCTCTACTTTGCCCCCGATCTCATCTTTAATGAGTAGGTCTACACTTTCATATCTTCAAAATGGCTCAGTTATTGAGAAATTATACAGGGGCTTAGCAGTTTGCACTGGCCCGATATAAAATAGTTAGCAATGCTGTTTTATCTTAAAAATAATTAGTTTGATGCACTGACGAAACCAGCAAATGTAGTTTTAGGTTCACATAAATTACATCTGATCTTGTCTGATGTTCTGTAGGATTTTTATCACACAAAAATGTCTATATAGTAATATGTTGTTGAACAGCCATTCACGACTGTGAGCATTTAATAGCTTTGTAGTCGTTTCATGTAAATTTTGGATTAAACATATTGTCAAACTGTGCTATTTTAAGCAATCCATTAAGATAAAATGAAAGCAAGTTAGACTAGAAGGTGTTTTCGTGGTAATGACGTTGCTTTCCCAATGTGACGCCACAGTTTAAACAAGGTCAGAATCCTGCAGCAGAGCTCTGCCACTTCATGAGGAAATACTGTACATTTGTACCTTTTGATGGTTCTATATGCGCAGGCAGAGATGATCAAAGCCTTGCTGGAGCACAAACAGCCCACTTGATCTGTGTTAATTTGTATGAACAGGAGGGCAAGTGGAAAGGAAAAGTAGTGTATGTGGGCCTTTAATCTGGTTGGAGCTGCAGCGCAGGGCCACTGATGAATTGAATGTTATAGAATTAATCAAAGTGCAGAATACAAACCTCTGTAGGGAGTCTACTGGAGAGGAGTAGGATCAATCAGGGCCAGGTTTAAAAGCTTCAACTAATAGCTTGTATAAGTCAAAGTCGATGGGTCAGTTTATCCAAAATAAATAAACACCAGCTCAACAACTATGAACTCTGTGCTTATCTACATTATGTATCAGTATCCCCCACACAAGGGTCCTTTTATCCAGTGGTTCCCAGCAGGGGGTACCCACACCCATCAAAAGAGTCCTCAAAGATTTTAGGGGGTGGGTCAAATTTTCTCCACACAAAGCTTGTTAAATTAGATTTTTTTTTTTTTTTTTTACTCGTACAAAACCATAACACTCTACAGGGTTATGAAAAGGCTGTGTAAGGATGGAGCTCATCAAACACCGCTGCTACTGAAACAGAAGGACGCTGGTTGTTGCATGGAAACGTCCTTGGGTGCGTGGTAGAATTACAGGAAATAAAGAACTAATTGAGAAAGCTTGTCTACGACTGCGTACAAACAGCCTATTTATGTGTTTCAATTAAAACCGCGTACCTTGCGCGACCCTCTGCAGCGGGATCATCAAGTGGATCCTGGTTCCTCAGTCAAACATCAGGGAGTGCAAAAATGCTCCTCGTGTGGAAATTGGAGACCATGCTTTGAAACATGCCGCTGGGGAGTCACCACTACTTCCACTGCAGATGAAACTCTGACATTGCGGTCTAAATCACTGTGTGCACTGATTCCTGCACTGATTTTGTTTTTATCTTTGTGTGACCTACTTATCACAGGAATCATGAGTGTTAGACCTCCATAGCTTCAGGACATGGACCACCTTGGCTGTAAGAATAGGCCCACTCCCTCGAGCTAATTAAGTATCAAAGAAATACGACATGGAAAGAGTTTTGCGTGTCTTCTGTTCCACTCCAATCGATTAAATGTCAGAGTTTGTGGGGAATTGTTGGTAAACAGATTTTGCATAATCCGTAGATGTGTCATTCATTTTTCACTGCATGCGATGGTGCAATGTAGCCTATGAGACGCAGTCTGTGAAACTAAATTAGTCCCATTGACAGAAAGGGCTTATATGATGCTTGACAGATAAATTGGCTGTCGATGGTGGACTGGAGGGTGGTCACATTCCTGCTACTCTCTTAATGCCACCTGGATGCTTATTTTGTGGCTAAGCTGCTTGCTAATAATGAGCTGAAGTTGGCTCCTCAAGTTATTGCTGACTAAAGTCACATTTGGTGCTAAAAAAGTCCATACTTTTGTCCAGTTAGTCTGCAAAAAGGAAGACAGTACCCACTTGTTTCCCAAGCATCATAAACCCTTTTTTTTTTTCTTTTTTCATATGCTTGATCCCTACAGAAGTGAACCAAAATAATTTGCACTCATCCAGCAGAACCTTAAGGTACGGCTGGGACAGATCAGCAATGGATCAGACGAAATCTATATATGAAACAAAAAAAAAGAAAAGAGAAAACATTAACACTGTCTGTCCACAGGCTTGGTCTTAATGAGAAGAGCCCATTCTTTGCCTTTTTGCCTTTCCTTTTAGTCTGTATCTTTGATTGCAACTTAGTCTGTATTTTAAATTCGGTACACACAGACCACAAACACCAAAGATGAGGTCACTTCACAACACCTTAAAGTACCCTGAAATCTCATTTACGTGTTTACCTTTTTCTTCGTTATTAGTCATCTACTAGATGCACCAATATATTGCAAAACAATGTTGAAGAAGTTTATTTTTTCTTTTTTTAAACAAGCATTCATAATTATATTTCACAGCTTGTCATCTCCTTGAAAACAAGTTTAAAAATATTGTTGATTAGATAGATAGATAGATAGATAGATAGATAGATAGATAGATAGATAGATAGATAGATAGATAGATAGATAGATAGATATTGATCCCGAAGGAAATTCAGGATTAATGCAGGATTAATCATCCTGCACTCAAGTTGTATTTTTGATTTTGCACCTAATGAAACACTTTCTCTGATTTGAAGTTCCTCCACACTGACCATGAATACAGACCCAAAGACAGTGAACTGAAGCAGAAAGCCAGGTGATACCTGCTCAAACTTGGGGAGCTGACCAATCAGAGGAGGGTGGTGTTTTAGGGAGAGGAGTTGGGTCAGTGTTGACATGATCGTCATTGTTGAACCAGATACTGGATTATGCATAGATTATGCTTTAAAACAATGTGGTCTTTGATTATCAGCAGCTTTTAACAGTTTGCTATATGCCTTTGGTGAGTGAACTTTAATGGACTCCACAGGATTTCTTACATTGTTTTACAGTAAGTATTAAGTATTGATTAAGTCAGCTCAGTTGTCAAACACACACTGGCCCATCTCTCTCTCTCACTTTTATTTATTTTTTTTTGACATATACTTTTATGAAAAAACAAATTTTGCCTGCAGTCTCATTGGTCCTGAGTTTTGTGTTCTTTCTTGTATCTTTTACCTTAGATATGAGGAGAGAGTTCAGAACTGTGAAAGAAATGGAGTGAGAGGAGGACTGGCCTGCAGAGATAAAGGGAAATGAGAAAGAGAGAGGAAAGGAGAGAAAGATTGCTGCTTTTTTTTTGTCCTCTTTTTTTTTCATTCCTTCCCAAAACCAGCAGCCCGTTTTGGGCAATGATTCAGCAAAATTGATTTCAGGAAGAGAGAGAGAGAGAGAGAGTTGGGGGACGTGTGGAGACTTCAGAAACTCTAGTCCAAAGTTGTATCAAATGATATTATGCTGCACTTTGCAAAACTATTCACATACACAGTCTACTCAATAGGGACACAGGTCTGCTCAGACCTTGTGAGTTTATCAGTTATTTGGTGAATCAGACAGCTGTGCGGGAGATGTAGTACAGAGTTGTATGATGCTTCAGTGAAAAATAGAAGGCACTCGTTTTCCATCAGATGCTGCAGGTCCCCTATATAGAAAGTTTAGTCCAGCTGTTATCAAAATTACTTCTGTGACATTCTCCCCACCAGTGTAATAACGTTTCCATGTCTTGGGTGTAAAGCTCCAAACTTTTTAAGGTCAAGGGACACATTTGCATTTAATCACTTTAGTCTCGATGTGATGGCGATATTTAACAGCAGCATCCAATACCAGAGTCCCTGGCATTTGTAGAGCACATTTCTAATTGGCTTGTGCTTTATCCCCTCTGCTTTTTCTTTCCTGTTTTTGTGAACTCTGTGATGTAACCAAGATTATTTCACTGATAAAACGTCTGTGGAAGAGAAAGGAAGTGAGAAAGTGTGGGCATAATGAGCATGTGCAGACACATTGTTGTGCATATTCCTGTTTGGAAATCATGTATACGTGTAGCTTACATGCAGTATGTTCAAGTACGCGCTATTGCTAATAACATAAATCAGTTTGGAATCGCACATCCTTTCATACATTTGTGGTGACGAAGGTGAAAGCCGTAGTTTTCTACAGCTTTGGGAAAGTGTTGCATCTGTGTTGTGATACTGTTTGGAGCGCTCTGCAATCTGGGGGGGATTTGGTATTCTGCTCTCAGCCCCGACAAACAGGTTCTTCCTCTGCACTGCGTGGAAACAGTTTCACAGGGCTGAACTACCTTAGTAGAAGTAAAGTGAGAAATCCAATTAGTTTTGACAAAGATAAAACAAAAAAAAAAAGAAGTAGTGAATGAACTGAGAATAAATGGAAAGTTGTTTATGTATGTCTGCCTGGGTACTAAGGATGGATTGGCACAAATGTAAAGAAATGATACATTTTGTGAAGCTTGAAATGTTTGTCTTTGCAGGGACCGGATGCGGCAGTCAGCCATGTATGACCTGTGTGTGGGCATGAGGCAAGTGAGCCAGGAGTTTGTCCGACTACAGCTAACGTATGACGAGTTCCTCTCTATGAAGGTTCTTCTGCTTCTCAGCACAGGTAGGTAGTAGGCCTGGGCCAAAAAAAAAATCGATTTTTATATTAATCGCGATTTTTTTCTGGGGATTTTTAAAAATCAATTCTCGTACAAGAATCAATTTTTATTTATTTAATGGTGGGGTAAAGAGTTCGGGTGGCTCCGTGGTAATACTCCGCTCGCTGGGCTCCGCCAGTCTCTTTTGTCATCTACACTTCGGGAAATAGAAGCACGTGTGTAACCATAGTAACCCGAATGCGGGCAAAAACACTCATGAGTGCAGCGAGCTGAGTACTTTCACAGAGCCTGAACTCTTTCCCCCACCGCCCCACTTCAAATCAAACGTATGGACTTTATTTGGTTTTTTTAAAAAGCATGGGGCAGGAGAGCTCAATATGAGGAAAAGCCAAATCTCTTACTGTGGTAACACCACGAACATGACGGCGCACATCCTTCGCCACCACCCAAAGAAAAAAAAGGATGTGGGGAAAGTTAAACAGTGGCCATTGGCACTGGCAGTCCAGCAGACATTGGAATTAACTCTGCACAAACTCCCAGTTGGATCAGACAAGGCGTTGAGGGTAACTACAGCAATTGCGCATTTTATATGTAAAGACCTCCACCCCTACAGTGTTGTGGAGAATATTGGTTTATTATTGGTTTGATTTGTAATTGTTCATTTTGGGCAAGCGCCATTTTGTTGAATCAGTTGGAACTTGTATTTATTTAAAGGCCCATATTTATGCTCTTAAGATTTCAGTACCTATTTCAGTTACTTTTTAATTATTATTTTTGATTTAATTTATTTTGTAAATTATTTTGTGAAGACCAGCTACAGGTTGCAGGTTAGTTTATTTTAAGAATGTTTTGTGAGGGCAGGTGCACAGTTGTGAAAATAAATCTCACACATTGATGTGTGTATTGTTTTTTGTAAATATTACCTTATGATCTATTATCAAGTGTTTGGTTCAATCTGTTCTGTGTAAAATCAAAATAATTGAAATATAAAAAATCACTAATACTTGGTAAAATCAAAATGCAATACTTGTTTAATCAGAATCGCAATATAAATTAAATCGGGACCCAAAAATCGTAGGAGAATCGAATCGGCACAATGCAATGGTTTTTAAATCAAAATGCTGTAACTAAAAAAGCTTAATTGTCTAAACATCGATATGTTTGTGTGGTTGAGTATAAGGGAGGGGTTCTCCACTCATGCTATTACGAGGTGCCGTCTCAAAATCCCTGCATGGGCTCCGGAACACTTTAAAAAACACACCTATCTATAAACAAAGCCCCTCATACCATTAAAAAAAAACAAGTTCAAACTCTGACATACAAATATCTTAACAAGATCCAAAAACAATAATAGGATTATGGACATTTTGATTTGAGCTTATTTTACATAGACTGACACCAAGTGGAAGACTGTTTTATGATCTGAATATTTAAAACATGAATTGGCCAATTGGAGCTCATGCATGGCCCCCTTCCTGCAAAACAGGAAGGGGGCCATGCAGCTTGTTAACAGTTCAAAAGTCAGCATCTGTGATGGTGTGGGAGTGCATCAGTGCAGATCTCTGAATCCACCACTAATCGAGTGACATATTTGGCTATCCCAGATGTCATTTTCTTCAGGGAAGTATTTGCTTATTTCAGCAAGACAATGCCACAGTACATGCTACATGGATCACGGTTACTATTTTTGATAAACTGGCATGCCTGCAGTTCAGACCTGACCTCAAAATAAAACTATACCAACAGCTAATGCAACCAAAGGCCCAAGTTGCTGAACAGCTGAAATTCTGCTGTATTTCAACGGCAGACCGGGAAAGCATTTTTTCAAGCTTTTTTGAAAATACAGAAAGCAGTAACCTGAGTTCCCAGGCCTCCACACAGTGTCGACTTCTGCCCCTCTTGGTACTTTAAAACAACTGACACATTTTATGCAAGTGGCTTAAGATGAGAACTATAATCCTCTGTCTGGCCGCAATTCAACCTGCTTTCCAGCACTGATGGATAAATCCTATTTTAGTCGTCCATAAGTATTCAAATACTTGAATCTATTGATTTGTGTTCAGGGGCTGATGATGTCAATTACATCATTTTAATTAAACATTATGATTTTGTGCCATCTAAATAATACTGACATTCCCACAAGTCCATTCACAATTTATACTGTATATATTTTTTTATAATCGGCATGCCTACTTATCTGTCACAGTATATATCCTGTGCCATATATCTTTTCGGTCTCTGCTCTACAGTAAAGTGCATGCAAGTGTTCCCCACATTATCAGGATTTATTTCAGGTAGAAATGTGCCAAATATTTACTTGGATTATTTATTTAAAAAACAAATCATTTTTCAATAATAAAACTGTAAAATGTTTAGTTTCACAAATTTGTAGCAAAAAGTGCAATGTGTCATTTACATGTTTTTATTTGATGTGAATTTCTTATAACTAACTCTGCATATGGTTATGTTCATTCTTTGGATCTTCCACCAAAAAAGCTGCTTTTCACATAAGAAATGTGCTGATAAGGTGTCTCCAGTTCTATTCCAGGGCACACCATTTAGACAGCATTGGCAAGAGTTGCCCTCCCAGCACCCACAAGAAAGCCTTTACAAAGTATGATAGATCACGCTTTAATCTCATTCTTGGTAATCCCTTAGCGTATATCACAACTGTGAAAGCAGACTTGATGTCGCATGCATCGGTTAAAGCAGCAACATGTCGTACAGGTATGGGAAAGGGCCACAGTGCCATGTTTGTACTGTGTGACAGAAAGCTTTTCAGCTCTGGTTTATTTTATTTCATTATTAATGACTCAAAGTCAATAAAATATCCACATCACCAAAGAAGAGATTCTGATGCCTCTCGCTGTCAAAGTGCACCCATGGGCACTGCAGCCTCTTCGGAAAGATGTCTTAAACCAGGTTTCTCAGTTGGAAACTGAAAACAGTCCCCCCCCCCCCCCCCACCACCTCTACATAGTGTGAGCTGCTACTGTCTCTTCAATCATAACACTATATTCAAATAGATGTCAAACTTCACTTCCCTGTCAAGTTTGACATTCATAGATTTGAGAAAGTAACCACAGTGGTGAAGTCTAAACTGGGGCACAACACATTTCCTAGTCATGGATGAAGGCTTCATTTGAACTTTTCAAATAAGGGGTGGGGGGGCACATCAGGCAGGGGATCTAAGATCTTCTTGCGAAAGAATGCATTTCCATCAGTTGGTGAATAATTATCCTGTAATGTGTGTGTTTTGCTGTATCAATTTGTGATGAAGTATGTCTTTAACTATGTAAAGGAAAACAAAATTCAAGCACCAACTCCAGTCATTTAACCCATTAGAATCTGTTTGGCTTCCCAAGCATGGCAGCAGCCAGAGGGTCTGTTGTCATGAACCTGCTTGTGTGTAGAAGGAAGAAGACGACAACCTGTCAGTGCTGACTGAAATCACAACACTTAAGGCAGGAGCTTGAGGCTGCAATCCAGAATGCAGATGGAAATGGCTGCTTCTGGAAGTGATGGACCTACATTGCACTGATTTATGAACTCAAACACAGCCAGCTCATTTCAATAATAACCAAAGCAATTTACCAATGGCAGTGCCAAATAGGTGTGGGGGTCACAAACAAGCAGTCCTGTCGATAATCAGCCACAGGAACCATACTAATGACACAAACACCATTTGTCTCATGTAATTTGACAAACATAAAAGGCTTTCCGCGAAGGTGACCTTGCTTACAACTTGTTAAGCTATTGGAAAGTTTTTGAGCTGAGAGTGTTTTTGTACCTCCATCGTTAGATAAGCATGTACTTTCTCATACAGGTGCTTGTCATACAACTTCAACCTTTAGCTTATTGACATTTAAAATATTTCATATTTTCCACTGTTCAGGACCTTGGATAGTGCTCAACACTGAGGTAATTATTACATTAAAAAATGCCCACTGTGCTGTTGCAGAATTTAACAAATAATAATGATAAAAACTCCTCATTTATGAGCAACAGGGCAACTTGTTATGGTTTGAAACCCTTGCATGACTTTTTGAGGAGCCTCCAGGGCTTTTGGGAGCATTATATTCATCTTCACTCTACCAGTTAGTGTTCAGGATGAGGGACTAATCAGATGAAAATGTACACTGTGAAATCCCAGCCACCAAAACCAAAGTACAGATATTGTAAGACTCCCCCCTTTTTAGACTTGCTTTAACTTTTTTCTTTTATATATCTTCCCATTCTGCTTTATCCTATTTTTCTAAAGCACTTTTTACAGCGATGAATGCAAACAAAGCAGAATCTTCATAAATAAATAAATAAGAGTGCCCAAATAATTTTATTTAACTCATGTCTTATGACCAAATAGACAGTAGGCTGGCCTATTTCTGACCACCACACTGTGCAGTGGCCTATTTCTCTGCAGAAACATCCTCTCAATCATCATTGCTGGACCCTTTTCATGGGGTAACATTCCCCTGGAATGATGAGATGTATCCTAATAGGGTCCCACCTACTCCTATTTAATCATTATTCAGACCGAATACATCACTGACTTTTCAAACATAGCAGTCACACAGTGTTAATTGGTCTGGTTGGTCTGCATAACCTTGTCCCCAGCCCATGATGTCGGTAAGTGGTTCTCAGTGCTGTGCGAGTAGAGAGTTGGTCCTACAGTAACACTAGTTTCCTGGAGGACTCAGCTCTTTACAGGTTGAAACAAAAAGAACCGCTTGTAAGCTAGACACTGGCTCTGAACTGGAAAATTAAACTCCGTGGCCAGAAAGGTGAAACAGAAGTTTTAACAAGGTGGTGGGGTAGAATAATTTAGAATTTAACTGGGAAATAAAACTTTTCTTGCTTTTCTTCTTTTTTTTAAACTTACAATGTCAAACAGTGCAGTTAGACTGAAGGTAAAATCTGAAGTGAGCACTAGGTTGTGTAGAGCTTCGCATGATTCGCAGATTAAAACATACATCAGGGAACACAGTAATGAGGGCGAGGGATATTTCAGATGTAGTCTGTGGTAGCATTTCTTTAATGGCGACACCATAACAAGGTACAATAACTAAAGTAAGGAGCAAACCAGGCAAGCTCATTATTGCAGAAGAACAACTGCATTCACGTCCATCTCTGAAGCCTGTGCATTGATTTGGTTCCTATAATCCATAACCCAGTGCAGGGTGAATATAATGGCACGGCTAAAGGAGGGGAAGTCACTTAGTCAATTTATATAAGTGTGACTTGTGGGAGAGGCAATGTCAAAGCATCTCCTTGCTATGAACTCTAAACGTAGAGCGCTCTAACCGGAATATGTAAAACTGGTTACTGGGCAAGATAAAGAAGTAGAAAGACGGGAAGAACGAGAGACCAGTGGGAAAAAGTGAGATTTCAAGAGTGAAATTAGACAAATTGAGAGCATGAGCTGGTGTTGGAGAGAAAGAAAAAGGTGCACAGCTATAGGGAGAAAGAGAAGACAAAGGGAGTGGTGGGATGGCAGAGCTGCTCCTTCTGTTGCTCTGGCCTCCCTCTCCTCTCCTCACTGGTCCTCTGGAGGTTTTCCAGAGAGCCCTGCTGTACTTAATAAAGGCCAGTCAAGCACCAGGCAGGGCTCCAAGACTTGCTATTTTTCAGCACTTCCTTGAAACCCAGGCTGGAATTTTGAAGGAGAGGGTGTGGATAAAAAGAAGCAGGGATGTAGAATCAAAACAGAGGATTGGAGGTGCTTCACAGTTAGTTCAATCAGCTGTGGTTATTGGATTTAGTCAAAATATAACTAGAATATGAGGATGGAGAGGAAGAAAATAATCATTCAGTGCTTCATTTTGTCATGGCTGTTCCAAATACCACAAGAAGAAGTGACTATATAGAGGTTTGGCAAAGCACTTATGATTTTTTTTTTCTTTCCTTTTCTAAAAGAAGCAGTCTGCTGCAGGATTTCTGCGGCGCTGCAGGAAGCTCTTTTAGTTACAGTCATTCCGATATTATAGTTGGACCTTTTGGAAGGAGAAGCAATACAAATGTTTACAGAGGAGGTGTCAGAACTTGTCAACTGAGCAAGTACCACTGTGTCTGCGTGCGTGTGTGTGCGCGCGCACATGTGTGTAGGTGTGTGTGTGTGCGTGTGTGCCTTTGGGCTGGCTTGTAAAAGTTTCTTTGCATGCTACATAGGGTGAACGAGTGAAACACAAAGAGGAAAGGCTGGAAAAATAGAAAAGAGACAAGGGCTGTTATTCCTCTCTGACCTTGGCTAAGGTTTCACTGAGCCTGCGGTGTCTCATGACCCTATTTGGATTTGGTACAAGAGCAGTGGCCTGTTCAAACCAGTTACACTCTTCGCCTCTACACAAACGCATATAGCATGTATTCCAAAAAAATATTTCATTCCTCTCCTCTGTTCCTAAACTGTCTATTTTCTTCTTTCCTAACTAGCTGATGAACCTTATTACATATGGGTCAGAGGTATTGTGTGTTTACTGAGAACTCCTTGAGATATTTGTTCGTTAGCTTACTGCTAAGCAGTCATCAGTCTTTTTGCATCACTTTTATATCAGCATGTTTTCTAGGGCAACACCCAAAACTTTTACGTTCGTCTTATTGCTCTTCTGACTGGGGCTAGTCATAACCTTTCCTAAATAATATCGGGTAATAAATCAGAACGTAAATCTATCCAGACAGTCAGGTATGTAACAGTTACTGAGGGCAGGTAGCTGAATCGCCTTACAACACATGCGACTGGCATCTCCAGGCTGCATGACTGTTATTTGATATATATAATACTAAAAGAACTAACCTATGTTACCTTTGGTACCCATAATAACGCAGCTACACTCAGTAAGAAATATTGCCAGGTTGAAAAAGTGCCATACACAGAAAGGAAATAAATTTGACACCAATTATAGCGTTTATAAATACACTATTTTGGGGCCACTCATGGAGATGCCCCCGAATGCCGGGTCAGTTTCTAATCACACCGAATGTGGGTCAGTGGAAGAAAAACAAAAGGTCCGAACACTCCACTGGGTTTTAGCACATTCTCATCATGTCAACCGTGAAATATAGCACAAAAATCACAGCCTCTCCACCAGGGTACAATCTGTTTTCGTATCTGCTTTCCTCGGCTTCACGTATGTTATGGCCAGAGGTGTTTGTGCATCAACATACGATGAAAAGGATTACACAGAGAGAGACAAAAAGGGGGTATGAAAAGGAGGCAGCCGAACATTGGCAAACACATGTCCTCAGAGTTATTGACCTACGATGATCCGTTCTCCTGCCTGTCCTAACAGACAATACACAAGCTTTTGTCTATGTCTGTCCGTGCTGCACAATTCATGCGGGTTCTGTCAGGTTTTTGCTTGCATTCCTACAAGTAGCTTAGGTGTATCTGACGTACTCGGACGGCTCTAACTGATGTCAGAAAATAAGCTCGTTTAACAATGCAGATAAATCTTGTGCATTCTGCTTCCTACTTATATGATTAAGAAATAACTACCGGCGCATCTCAACTTGTTAGGCCATGTCAGATTCCTCTGTGAGTGAAGATAAATCTAGTCACCGGTGGCTTATGTTAGTGTCACTTTCTCTCCAAACAGTATCTGTAATTGGGAGCATGTTTGAATTCTGTTGGAACAAGTAATTGATACATTAGTGGCTGTTCTTTTCAGAGATGGCCCACACGACTGCATATCAGGACTATTGATTTATTTTGTTTTTGCACCAAGCTAATTAACACAAATTCTTACTTCATTTTGCCTGACTTTATAGTTCTCGTATCAGGATAATGTTAAAAAAAATTAAAACTATTAGATCTTAGCCACAAACATGAAAGGTAGATTTTTTTTTTATTTTGTGGGTAAGAAGCTCATTAAAAAGGGGGGGGGGGGGATATACTCATTTTCACAAGCATGTACAATTTAGATGACAGAGTACCTGGAGAAAACCCATAGTCTCGTGTCCAGAGGCGGCGCCAGTGTCCCTGGGATCAGAGACTTCTGTCATGGACCATTACACAGTGAAAACATGTATTGCGGACAGAAATAAATCAGTGTTAGAGATCTTTTTTTTTTTTGGAAGAATTGGACCATAGATGAAAATGACCATCCACTGTTACCAGCAATAAAGCAGGGTCTGTGTTGGTATGTGGTTGTATTAGTGCTTTTGGCAAAAGACACTAACCCTTCTGCGACGGCAACATTAAGATGAAAGCAGCATTGACATTTTAGAGAAACAAGATGGCATCCTCTCCAGGGATGTTGATGCATTTCTCAAGAAAACACATTCTGCACCCGATACAAAAGCATGGCTGAGGACGAGAGTACGGAAGCTGGAGTGTCTGCAGTTTTCCAATCTGTCCCCTAAAGAGAATGAGGAAAAAAAAAAAAAAAACATACCCAGAATACCACTTGAAACGCTTCATCTTCTGGTATGCTCACCACCAGAACCTTTTAATCACTGTAAGAAGGAACGGCAAAAATCCCCAAGTGGTAAAATGTGTTGCTTTTTTTTTTTTTTTTTGATGAAATGTGTTGCTGGATTGAAATGCAGGGATTCATGTATATTAACAAAATAAATTAAGTTAATGAGAATACATGAAGTATCTCCACGACAACCATCTCTTATAAACATCCCGAAATGGGTTGCTAATAAAGAAAATCTATAAATTACAAATCAGCTCATTTTGGCGTTTTTATAAATGAGAAACATTAAGAAAACGTTATTAATACCTAACAGACTGAGAAACCTCCACCTTGCAACATTTTGGCGCTGTGTCAGACTGATTTGGGCTCTGCTTATTGAAGACTTCTCTGCTGTTATGCATTTGCTTTGCAACCAGTGTTTTCTTCAGTGCTGTAAGTAAATAGTAAATGCATTTCATTTAATCAATTCCATCTGCTTTAATGTTTGAAACCCCCCACCCCCCCCCACCCCCCCAAGTTCCTGGCTGAAGTAGGTCATAACACTAATAAAAAATATTTCAACTGCTCCCAGGTCTGTGGTTGCCGTTGTCTCATTCTCCTCTTCATCATATGCATAGTGGTATGATGATTAATGCAGGTGCCTCACAGCAAGAAGGTTCCTGTTCGAATCCCAGCTGGGGCCTTTCTGTGAGAAGTTTGCTTGCTTTCTCTGGGCACTCTGCCTTCCTCCCCATTGTCCAAAAACACGCAAGTTAGATTGAGTGGAGATTCTAAATTACCCGTAGGAGTGATTGTCACCATGCCTGGTTGTTTGTCTCGAGGCCCTACCCCACCTCTTGCTCAATAACAGCTGGGATGAGCTCCAGCCTCCCCCCTGATTCTGGAGTGGGTATAGAATGGATGGATCGGTTTTTCAAGCGGTTCCAGACCCCCCTGTTGCAGTATTGATCCTGGTGGAATGACGGGTGCCTGCAGTGCCACCTCAGGGCTTGAAGCTCTCGCGCATGCAACTTTGTTTTCTGGCCTTGGCCTTTACACGTTGAGATTTTTCCAGATTTCCTGAATCGTCTCTGAATATTATGTGCTATACATGTTGAAATAGTTGTTTTTCTCTCTCTCTTCCAACATTTTGTTCAAGATTGTTGTTTGTTTATATTTTATAAATACAGTAAAGACATGGGAAAAAGCAATTATTAGATTGTGTATGTATATCCATATATATATATATATATATATATATATATATATATATATATATATATATATATATATATATATATATATATATATATATTTATTTATTTATTTTGCAGCAATGGTTTCAAAATGGGTTTCTAGTGCTCATTCAAAAATCACACAGTGATGCTTTTACATGAAAAGTCACAGAAATGTATCTTATTGATACAAAAATATAAATAAAAAAAAATACTGATTAAAAAAATAAAAGGAAAATAAAAGGCAATTATTTGGATGTTCTGCTCAGTAACTGACAGCATTGTGTGTGAGATTCAAAGATGTTAAGAAGAAGTGGTAGCTATGTTACTGTAAATGATAAGTCAAAATAATCAATGTCAATCAAAGTAATAGAGCATTGTTCAACTTTTTATCCTGACTAAAACACCACAGTGTATGTTTGATACAGCTCGATCTGCGGCTGGCAGGTTTTTAAGATAAATTGTCTTAAAAATGCACCAAATGGTATTGTGTATGTATCATAAATCTCATTCAACGCCCCATCTATTTATTAATTTTTTTTGCTAAATTAGGTAGATTAGGTAGTAATATTGTAGGGAATTCTTTTCTCTAAATCCAGATGATGACAAAGGGATTTGTCTGTTTCCAGTTCCCAAAGAGGGTTTGAAGAACCAAGCGGCGTTCGAAGAGATGAGGGTTAATTACATCAAGGAGCTCCGGCGTTCAGTGGGAAAAGCAACCAACAACTCCGGCCAAACCTGGCAGCGCTTCTTCCAGCTCACCAAGCTGCTGGATGCCATGCATGATGTAAGTCTCCTTGGCTTGTCTACCTCTCATGTGCCACTTGCATACAGTACTGCACAGGCTTCCCTTGGCAGCCTGGCGTGTGTGCCGTGCCATCCCTGTCGTCCAGAACAGTCCACCAGCACATTAGGTTTCTATTCTCAATGTAAATGTTGACTGATTAGAATGGAATTAGTCAATGCTTTACTTAATGGTTAAATGGAGCTGTTGGGTTTGGAATGAGGATTATTGCATCCCATTTCATCCCCGAAGGGCAGGTCATTTTGGAAGAGGCGGGGACTAGGCTGCATTGGTGAATGGAACAGGAGCCGATCAATACGAGCTTTCAGTATATTGGATCCGAGTATAGAGTGGTCACTGTGGGGAATATGCTAAATCACAGTTATGTTTCTATGCTGGGTCATCTGGTGCAAGTGAGAACAGCATATGCAACGCCTCGAGGTGAGAATCAGCAAGTGAGAGGTCACAGAGATAACTGACCAGAATTCATTGACTCTTATGTTTGAGTGAATGGGGTTAGTGCTAAATGGATGACCTTTACTTAAAAGAAGGGCTATGAAAGAATAAAACAATCAGTGGTGCCCCCAAGTGGTCAGCCAAGTAGAGCTGAAAAGGGGTCCATTGCTGAAACCAAAATGTACACATGCCCCCAGTTGGGATACATGAATGTAACTGTGTGTTTAATTTGATTGGGATGATTTTGAACTTTTACACGAAAGTCTGTTTTTCATGAAATGATGTGTTTGTGACGTGCAGCTGGTGGGGAACTTGTTGGACTTCTGTTTCTACACCTTTCGTGAGTCCCAGGCCCTGAAGGTGGAGTTTCCTGAAATGTTGGTGGAGATCATCAGTGACCAGATACCAAAGGTGGAGTCAGGCCTCACTCACACGATATACTTCCACAAGAAGTGACCCGCCACACAGCTGGGACAGAAGCGGCATTAAGAACTTGAAAAGAAGAGAGACGTTCAGGGAAGAAGAAGGAAGGCCTCACCTGTCGGCCCGCACCCCGTTGTCCAGTAAGCCAGCGTGCTCCTCTCAAATAGCAAAGTTGAGTGATTTGGTGAGAGAAGAAAGAAAAAGAAACACTAAAAAAAAAAAAAAAAGAGGGAGGAGGATTACACCCTGCAGTCAGCGGACGGTTTCAGAGCTGTGAAGTCAAGCACGACATAATGAGAAGGACTAATGTGGTAAAACATCCTGAAGTACGCTCATACATCCCTGCCCCAAAGATTAAGATAACAGTATTTCCTACGGAGATAAAGCCATACATTTCTTAGGATGCATTAGATACATTCATTACATACACATAGCAGAAAGAAATCAATCCACTTTTGTTCACCTGACTTCATGCAGCACAGCGATCCACTTCACACACATTAAAATGAGATTCCCTCACAAATCTAGCAGAAATGTTTTTGCAAATATTAACTCTTGACTTAAGCCGTCTTTCACAAATAATAGCATTAGGAGGGAGAAAAAAAAGAAATATGCCAATTTAAGATTAGCTTTGCAGCGTAGCAAAACATCTAAAGGGCAATGGCCTTTGTGAGGAGGTAAGGACATTTTAGACTGGATAGATCAAGGCCTATTTGAAGATATCCCAAGGGCTATATAAGCACTTTCATAAGCTAAATGATTATAATAATCCTAAAAAAGTCCAAGTTTGAATCGCAATCTGAATCACAACAGCCATCTTTGACATTTTCATTTTTTAAAGTTTAAAACGTGTAGTTAAACAATCAAATCTAATATGCAAAAGTCCAAAGCTGAAACTGTTTTGAAATGAATCTGTCTCTCCAGTGTTCAAAAAGCTTCAACGTCAAACCCCCATGTCGCAGTCATTGTTTTAGAGACATTTTGGTTTAAAATGAAGACGATGTTGATGCAAGATTTTACCTTTTCTGAAAAAACAAACAAAAAAAAAGGTCAGAACTGCTGCAGGATGAAATAATGCTTTTACGGAAACAATTTGAGTAATAGTTGGCTGGTAATGGATTTGACTGAGGTGCATCCATAGTAATAGCTGTCATTTGTGTTATCTCCAGAGCAGCTGTCCAAATGTCTGTTTGTACTCATAATGAAGCAAAACCAGCCCTTTGTGAACCAACATTTATCTACTCTTCCCAGAAATAATAAAAAGCATTTTATAAAGCTGCATTGTAAAGGTTTAGTTTTTGACAAGCCAGTCATTTTACATTAAGGTGCTTCATTTCTACAAAGCCAGGCAAGACATAACATGTACAGTAAGTTGTAGACGGTCCATACAATACACTATATGGACACCAATTTAAACACACGTACTCTGTAAAGATGATATTATCCAAAATGGAGCGTTACTCAACAGTGCTTACAGCTAATGCTTCAATACCAGGCAAACATGTACAGCTAATACCTTCTTAAAGACGCTCTAGTCAACTGTTGTACAGAAGATGTTTTGAGGTACGAGCTGGTGAATGCTTGATGAAGAACAGACTATTATGTTGACATGATCATCTTTCCTAATTCAGTTTCTCTCTTTTGTTCTTATTCTGGGCCAAGTTCTACTTTTTTTTAAGTATGGCAGGCCCAGTCTTCTGGACCATTAACTTATCTCACACCCCACTGGTCTCTGAATGATTGTGGAACACTACTATGATGCTACTGAAAAGGGACACAGTTGCCGAGGAAGAAAACTAGTGTGTGGGGAGGTGTGAGTGTAATTCAAATACTATGCCCTGTAAATGTGTATTTACAAGCGTGTATGGAGTAAGTATGGCTTCAGATTGCGTGTATGTGTCTTTATTTTTATTATTATTTTTTTATTTTTATTTTTTTTCCTGGCAAGCATGTGAATAGTTTATCTGCTCTTTTAGCGTGGGTATTATGCATAGATGCTATAGGTTTAGCCATACCCCGGTCCCACATTTAGATTTGCACAGAGGCGATACAATGTGAAATGAGGCATTAGTGCAGCTAGCAGGAATTGTCCTTTTTCTTTGAGCAACTGTGATAATGGGGAAGAGGAGAGAATTTCTGCATGTTCATCCAGCCTAAAGTTAGACAACATGGCATCAGTAGCACAGTGGGGAGCTAGTGTACTATATTTGCTCTCATAATACCGCTGCAGCACCACAATGACATCTGCTTGTGGTCGTAGCTGAAAACTGGCATGCAAACAGGTAGAGGTGTCACACTCGCCAGTCTAAGCCTACTCAAATATTTTGGGGAGTGATACAGATCAGGGAGGGCGAGAGGTGTAGGTATCAAGAAAAGGTAGTCTATATTGGGGGAGCAGAGTAGAGTTTGTTAACTTTTTGACATCCCCAGACATTTTTTCTTTCCCCTGTACAGTCGGCGAGTACATCTCTTGGCTTTTACATGTTCATTGCTTAATTATAAAGCAGCTGTTTTGGCAACATTTTCACTCTGATTATATTCAGTATAAAGATTGTTTTCAAATGACACATTACTATTTTTATTCCCCATTGCAATAATTTTTGGACAATACCTGATCGGAAAGGCCTCATAATACAATTAGACTTTTTTGCACCTTCTGCTAATCTCTCATTCTTTATTTTGCCCCCGTTTTTGTCCTTCTTAAGGACTAATAAAAAGAAGAAAAAAAAAGATAAAAAAGAAAACTGTCTAACGGTTCATAGGATGAGTGGGAAAGTATTTTTGAGAGAATTATATTTTGCTGGAAAACAATATTTAAGTACTTTGTCTAAAAATGATATCCTTTTTGTAAAATGAAATATTATTGCATGCTTTTTGATGAGATGTTTACATTGTATTTAAAAAAGGGAAACTTGTGCCTTTTTATCTTACCTGATTTACAATTTTACAGTATATATTGTAAATAATACAGCAAGTCTTTATGTTGAGTACAGTATAAAACATTTCTACTTTAACCATCTTGTTGAAATATTAGAAAGGAAAAAAAAAAACAAAAAAGTGTGTTTCCCATTCGCTGTGTTCTGTGTGTTGGGTCACAGAGAAGAATTTACAGCAAGGCTTGGCACCGCAACGGGCCAAACAGAGAAATGAATGTATCATACATTGTGAGAGACTTATGGAACTTACTACCTGAATGTTAGAGAGAGTACATTTATGATCTTCTTTTTAAGTAACGATTTTTTTTTCCCAATTTGTTTTTTTTTTATTTCCTTTTTTCATTATTGTTCACTTGACTGAAAAAAAAAGAAAAAAGAAAATCAAAAAGGATTTCTTATTTTGTAACAAGATGTATTAAGTGATGGATCCTTGTTGCTGTTCAAAAGATTTCCTGACTCATGGCGGTATTGTTGATAAGCACCACAATAAAAATCAAGAAATCACAAACTATTTAAACTGGGATACCTGAAAGAAAGTTCTTGACTTTTTAGCTCATAAACACAAACTTGTGCACACACACGCACACAAAATGACATGATGTTTTTTGGCGCAGCGACTGTAGTGCACTTTAATCTAGGCAATTCAGCTTCTGACCGTCTTTTACCAGTTTATTAACTGGAAATATTGCACTACCTGCCAAAACTATTGTAAACCACAAAAGCAAAGGGTATGACTCAGAGAGGAGTAATGTAATGATGTTGTCAAGGAGAGCCCTCCTTTCTATTGTGGGGTGGGAGATTGGTTGAACGAGGGTTTGGTTGAACATGTAGTGGCATTTTTGGAAATTCACTTATTCACTTCCTTGCTGAAAGTTGGAAGTTGGATGGCAAGATTGATACCACTGAATATAAACCTCCAACCAGAGATGGCTGCGGAGGCTTAAGACCAGGACTGGAAGCAAAAGCTGGGAGCTGCTCCAACTCTGATAAATTACCTCAGCATCACTTGAGGCACTGTTGCTTGGGACTGAGAACTCCAGTTTTGGAAATGAAAAATATTTGGCGGCATGATGGAGTTTATTCTCTTGTTTCGCAGATTTATGTGACAGATAATAAGAAAGCGGGAAAGGGTCCTGTGTTTCCTGGATCCGCACAGCACATCATGGGGACCTGAAAAACATGTTCCCCTGCTTTGTGTTGGCTTAGTAAATAAAAGAGTATTGCGGGAATCAGTCAAAAGGGTTTGACTGAAATGATTATTTGTTCTGTTTACATAGCTTGTTTTGAATTTTAATCTCAGTAACATCGAAAGAACTCATTAGAAGGAAAAAAAAAAACACTTGGGAAGTCTTCTAAAATCTCTTCTCCATTATGTGCCGTACAGTAACAACAGACAGATCTGGTCTGCTGGCAGGGCCAGTCGAGTACTCTGTGTTTATGAAACCACGCTTCTGTAAGAGATGTAAACTGAGGTCTGACATTGTCCTGATGGAATAAACTGTCTGGGGAAAATAAGTCACACTAAAGGTAGCGTGTGTCTGTCCAAAATTCAAATTTGTGCATCTGCCTCAACGGCACCTTCACACATGTCACTCACGCCTCAGGGCTCTACGACTCTGCAGGGTTTCTGCAGGCATAATTGCTTGTACAATTAATTAATGAATTGGTTAATCTTGGGTGCGATGGTGAGAATGGTATAGGCAGACTGTACGATGATGAGCCCTCCTGATGCAGAGATGCAGGCGGATGTAGATTTGTCCCCGGTATGCGCTGGCAGTCAACAAACAACACTTGAAGATAAACTGCTCTGTTGCAGCATTTACGTGTTCAGCAAATACTTTAAAAAGAAACGGTGGAGGAGAAGAATGTGGTCCCAATCATGGTTAGAGAGAAGAAATTCAGAATGGCGATAGGTTGCATTAATTAATTTGTCTTTTGACTTGCATTTTAATTGGCTAGTAAGTAAACGGACACTGTCAGAAATTTATATCGGCTGGTCTTCATTTGCAAGACCAGTGTGACGGCTGTGGTCAAACCAGTCAGATTGTAGGACGTAGGACAACTGATTTGGATGAAAGACATCTGAACAAATTTTTTGCGATGGTGATCTTTCGTCTGTGACAGTTTAAAATCAGTTTTAGCTCTGATGCATCCTTAGATTTTGCATCTTTCACTAATGACAGCCTTGATGGTCTCTCAAATCTTTGACATGTAGAACCAATTTTTTGTTCTTTTTTTTTTTTGTTTTTTCCAAAAGCAAGCTGGTGGGCTATGTTGAGTAACGATTGATTTTCTAAAGTTATCTCAAGTTATCTCAAACCCTCATGTCAAGGTGACATGAGGGTTTGTAGTGCAGCGTTGCCCCAACTGGTTGACTGATCCCTTTAACAACATAATGTATACGTTGGATGAAGCAATTTCTTTGCACATTTTAAGAAGTCTGTATTTTAAGTTTGCGTAGGTTTTCTCTGAGTGCTCCAGTTTCCTCTCAAAGTCCAAAAGCATCCGTGCTAGTCTAATTGGTGACTCCAGACTGACCCTAGCCTTGAATGAATGTGGCTGGTTGGTTGTCTATATCTGGTCTGGTGATAGACCGGTGACATGTTCTTGGTGTATTCTGCCCAACGACAGCTGGGGCAGCCTCCAGCAGATCCCCGTCACCCTGAATTAAAAGAAGACGGTATAGATGATGGGTAGATGGAAATAATATTTTTATAATAATTCTCTGATGGACTTTGGCAAAAGTAATAAGCCACAGCCCATCCTTGCTTGGAAAGACCAAGGCCACATATCCATTATACAACAAGCAATTCCAGATGTAGATGTATCTCCCTGTTTTGCTGTCTAGAGGTCGTTTATTGAATGCAGTGACGTATCAGAACGACATTTATTTTGATGGTGTAATTCCCTCATGTTAGGAATTAATTTGCATAAAGTTGGGCTGAGCTCCACTTTGTGATGCACTGCTTTCCCAAGATGCTTGGGAAAGCAGTGCATCCACTGAAAACGAAGGGTGTCCATGTGAAAAAATAGTTGAGTGGAAACACACCATAAGCCTCTGGTGGCTGTGGCTTTTAATATCTAATCGTGGCACCCTCACCTGTGAGCACTTTATCCGCTAAATGTAGAATCTCAACATTTAGAGTGTATTTGAATTGGTCAGTGAAAACATTGAAAGTATCTCCTCTCTGTTTGTATCTGTTAAATAAAAGGTTCAAACAAATTAAACTGCAGAATCAATTTCTGTTGCATTTTAGAAAACTTCCCAACTTTTTTGAAAATTAAGTTTGTAAGACATTTTAAAAATCTTAACTTGAAATGGTCTAAATAAGAGCTGAACTGGGAACGTAGATAGGCTGTGCAGGGATCTGCAGATCACTACTTTAATATTTGTGTTCACGTTTCATTGTGAATAAACCTAAAACCGACGGTTGTTACTCTAACAAAGACATAAAAATTAAATTCTGAATTGGAGCAGCTCTTTTCACAAAATGACGTGAGAGTGGTATTGACATTCTTATCTAACTTAGCAAAAAAGCAAATAAGAGTGCTTCCCAAAGTGTCAAACCAATTCTTTGGCGGAACAAGATTAATCTACAGTTTATTTAATTGTCATCAATCCACCAACTGCCAACTCTCATTCTCATGGGAGTTACGTTATCTTCAAAAGTGTCTCTCTAAATGTAGTCTCCATTTTGGCTCATTTGTTTCAGAATTTGTCTAACTGCTGTTTCTGACATTATTTTGTCACTGTGTGTGTGGAGTCACGACATTACCATTTACTTTTCCGAGTCGCAAATCGGGTGCAGAGATACTAAGCCATATCTCCACAGCCATGGCAGTGCATTAATTATTAATATATACAAATGCTTTTTTTTTCCAATTCCAAAAATGACTTTTTACTCAGTACAAATTTCTTAGCAAACATACAGTAAACCTCCTTCACCATAAACCAATAAAGCATTTTTGAAACCTGTCACTACTGTATATCTTGATGCAGATATTGCCATACTTGTGTTTGCACAACTATTGCAAGATTCTAATAAAACTGTTAAACTGATCGTCTGATGTGATGTTATCTGTTTGTGTTGCACATGGTGATGTTAAAGTTACACACCGAGTCAGAGGCTGAAAGAAAAAGGTGCCGTATGGAAACAAGCTGTTGTGAATGGATTGTTAACAGCTGCATTATGGTGACTGGGAGAGATGATGAGCCCAAAAACAGCGTTAGCATGGAAAAAGCGGAAATGGTGAGGAACAGCAGCTGAGGCAGCAGTCACAAGGAGAAGGAACGAGGAGAAGAAAAGGAAATGGAAAAGAAAGGCCTTCCACGGCCAGACTGTGCCTGTGAAGAAAAATCACCATAAACCTGGTTGAGGGCTGATCTCAACAAGCGCCTGCCTTGCCAGACTGTAGAGCAGACAGTATTACTTTTTTGCTCATTTTTCCCCCTCCCTGAATCACAGCCCACTCCAAATCTCCCCCAGATTTCCAATTGCTTTCACTTGTAGTCGTGCCAGATAAACAGAATCTATTGGATCAGGCTGATTTCACGGCTGCACCCGCGCACATGGCAGCTTCTGTGGCCCACTTTCTGAGCCGAGGTTGTTGTTTTTTTTTTCTTTTTTTCCCCTTATACTCTGTCTCTCTTCTATATGAAATTCACTTTTCTCCAAATTCCCTCTGAGTTTTCAGCCTCAATAATACATCAAGTCTTACTATTGACTATATTTGTGCTTTCTCTTTGGAAAAAAAAAAAAAAACACATGAAGACATTAGAAAGTGTTACGTAAGTGTGAGGTTTGCTTAATTCAGACACATCAGAGTGATTCGGTTGCATCAGCTTTCCAACTAAGCAGGTAAATTGCTCTTTTTTTTGTTTAGTTTTTTAATCTTAGCTGAGTCATGGTGGGGTGTGTGTTTTGGGGCTGAAGGACGCTGCGTCCCAGGAGGCAGAGGACAGCTGACACACAACCAGGATAAAAAGTCAAAAAATGAACAGGTCTGTGCAGATTTTCACTCCAACTCATCTAATCTGGTCAAAATCAGCACCAAAAGTCTCATTTAAAGACGTCACCACAGGCATGGCAACCTCAGGTGACTGATAGCAGTTCAAAGGCTTAAAAATATTAGACTGGTTCACACTCTCAAGGAGAAATTAAATGTACTATATTATACTTTTACTGACTTTCAAAGGTCCAAAATTGACTTAAACTGTTATATACACAGTTTTCAGGCTGTCTATCATATTAAGAGGTGCACGATTAATTAAATAATAAATAAACATTTTGAAAGAGCAGCTTTCTTAATTTAATTTGTTTGAAATTGTTGTTCAAACCCCTAACCCAAACATATCTACAGCCTGGTTCAAAACAACTGTTTCGGTCTATAGCTACATTTCACATCCATGACAGCTCTATCTCATCAGCTAAAATGATATTAAAGCAACAAATGTTTGTGTAGTTAGGGGTGTGGTCTTTTGAGAGTAGGCATAGCCAAAAGGGATAGCTTTTGCTGCTCGTTACCTTGCACTGTCTTGAATTTTGAGCATACCTGCTGACTTGTGAATAAAGATGCAACAGCGCATAGTCATTCATATATCAAAAGAGAAGTTTTCTGACATATGAAGTATATGTATGTGTTATATATTATAAGTTTTGTTGTACTGTTAATTAACTTTTACCAGACTGCCATAACTGGCTGTGGGTTGGCCTGGAAAGGTCCGAAGACAAAGAGTAACTAAGTAGCAGAGCAGCAGAGCTCCGTTAGTTCTCATTTCAGTTCTGGTAGCACTTGCTTTGGATGCTATTTTGGTAGTGACACCTGAAATGAGGATGTCTGGACAGATTTGATCTGAATGAATGTAAAATGAATATTTATCAGCATCATAGGTTAACATAAGCTAAGCCAGCCAAACTAAAATAGCTAATTTAGGTGACTGAAATAAAGCAGGTGCAACAAAGCGCTGCTGCGTGGAACGAGGGGGAAAGAGGTTACTATGAGTGATGTCACAGAAGGTTTGTCCAGTTCTTCTAATATGGTCTTTGATCTATCCCTATGTAAGGTCAGCCCACCCCCCACCCCCCTTAGATGCAATTCAGTTCAAAAGGAACATCCCCCAATTGTGTCTGTTGCCATGGCACATGACTAACAGTTATGTGCCAGATTGGTTTAGGAAGGTAACCAATAACAGCTATGTGAGCGAGGAGCAGTGGGAAAGGGAGGCTAACCAGGCTGCTCACTGGAGGACACAGGAAAAAAAAGAGGTTTTTGGCTGCAAGATCTAACTGAGTTTTTGAGTTGCAATCCAAGTAAAGCTACTCAAAAACAGTCCTGATCAATGTGAATAGGGCTCAAAACTGCATATAATGGGACATTTAACTCGTTTTGTGTTTAAATTCCTACCAGATCAGCAGAAAAAAGTCAGCACTAAGAAGATGAAGAAAAAAGGGAGCAGACTTACGAGTACAGAGAAGAGTTTTAAATACAACTGAGGGACAGACAGGTGGGCAGAAGAAAAAAAGGACAAATGAAGGCAGACAGAGCAACATGGCAAGCGTTCTGACAGACAGCCCAAATCAGAGTGAGAGGAAGCAAGCCCATCTATGATTCAGTATTCTGGGCCCTGGAGGTGGGTGGTGTGTCGAGGAATATTTTGCCCATCTCATTAGCTCTACCTCATTACATTAAGTTATCATCAAATCTACAGTCTCTTCAGGGAGCTAGTGGACACGACTCGCACCTAAACCAGGATGACAACTTTTTATATTTTCTACATTTCTTTATATGATGAAAGACGTAATTTATACAGGTAAACTATGCATCAGCTCACTTAGTCTAAGTCAGTAATTAATGCTTGTGGTCAACTTCTGACGATTACGTCAAAGTACTGGGTTTAGAGGCTGCTGGGTGTGTTAATTACTCATTTCAAAGAATAAATATATGAAGCTGAGATATTTATGGATCATGGAGGACGACATTGCTTTCTATGGAAAAGACTATGATCTATTTTTAATCTTCTTATGGAAATTTATTTTTGGGAATAGCCTTTAGTTGGATGGACCAATGTAGGTCAATAACTGTATAAAGAGGCAACCTGATGTTACAACACATGGCTGACGTCACGATGCTAAAATTTCAGTGTTTTTATAGATACTCAGGAAAAGGATACTTGATACCATTTTTGATAGCAGGGGGGAAAAAATCATCAACAAAAGAACAGCAAAATATACTTAAAACACTTAAAGGAGCCGTTTGTAAGATTATGGCCAAAACTGGTACTGCAGTCACTTTCAAATTACTGTTGAGCGGCGTGTATCCTCCCCCTCCTCCCCGACCAGAGGTTGCCAGGTTGGCTGCAGAATGCAGCAGGAACGTAGGCTGCCATGGCAAGCGACGAGTCTTACACAGTAAGTTTATTTTCTGTTAATTATATTTAATGCTTTATGAAAGATCTTTTCTTTCTTTGATCTTTCGTAACTAGCGGAAATATTTTCCCGTTGAGGCGTTTCATAACCTGAAAGTTTCGTCTGTAGAGGCATTCGTAAGTAGAGGTACCACTGTTACCTTGTCCAAGTGAATTAGCGTTAGCCAAACATTTAGCTATGAATCTTACCTGTCCAGGAGAAAATCAGCAACGTTGGCGTCTGTCTTCAAATTCTTCTCCGCTTTCAGCCGTCTCCATCTATCAAAAGCATCTCCTATACAAATCCTTGTTTTATTTCGGACCTTGTCACGACGTAACTCGGATTCATAACGAGGTCTTTTAGGTTTTGGAAAGCTAGACATTTTTTCATCCAACACGTTCGTAGCGGCTGCTGCGATAATTAGAGCCGAGCTGGCAACCCGGATGCCGAAACACTACTGACTTCGTGGAGATAGGTGGAGGGTGGCGCTTCAGGCCAAAACAAAAAATGACAACATCAACATCAGTTGAGGGCTGCAACTCCTCTTTTTAAATGGGAATATCCTGGCTTGAGTGCTGTTGTCAGTGACATAAGTATTTGAAATGAACAGGATTTTTAAATGTCTGTTGACATATCGGGGTCATTTTATGATTCGTTTTATGAGATCTCTTACATACGGCTCCTTTAAAGGTGGGGTAGGTGTTCTTTGAAAAAACGGTTCCAGCAATCCAACTCAAGTGAGATTTTGAAAATATACACTCCCTCCCTCCTCCCAAAGGCTCCGCCTCCTCTTCTTCAGCTCACCCCTCGAAACCATGCCTTCACACGATTCACGACTACATGAACCGCAGGGAGGGAGGGAGGGGTGAGTGGGAGTGCACTGATATTTGATGGACGTATTAGGCAGCCAATGAAAGTAAAGATGATCACTATTTTGATTGGTCAGAGTTTTTCTCTGATTATACCCTCTAGACCGGAACAAAACGTTTCATTTTTTTTGGCAAACATTTTATTTCAGTGGGTGCAATGGGAATGTGAAAAGGTTTTCAGGCAATATTCTAAAAATGCTGCAAAAAAAGAACACCTACCCCACCTTTAAGTCCAAATTAGCAAACAACATACAGTGTATATAAAACACTCTTAGCTTCAAAAAGCTTGAGACCGAAAATTGTTTTGAGCCTTCAGCATGCTCCAGCTGACACTCTGACAAAGGTCAATGTTTAGGTGGCCTCACTGCGCTGAATTTGATTTTCAGTTTCTAAATCTTGCTAAAAACATACGTGTCCTAGTACATCAGGGCTGCAAATGAGCCCTGATGTACTAGATACACACATCGAAGCACAGCTGGAACTCTGCTAATGTTACAGTCAGAACTGACAATGCTTTCATTGTCCGGCTCAAATGTTAACTTTTTTTTTTCACCAGCCATAACTGAAAGCCACTATGTTATTGTTAAAGTGGCACAAAGGAGCAATTTTTAGCTCAGACGGTCCCCCTATAGGCGTGGAGGTGAAGGGACTTTTATGACACTAAGATTTATTCTTCTACAGTCTCTCGCTGGGTCACTCATTTTCTTTTCCATAATTGCATTCCTGAGTCTCTTAGTCACCTCTGCCATGATGTCAACTGCAACTCTGGAAGCTACTTTTAACATTACTGGTGTGTGACCGTGTGGTAAAGGGTACACTTAAGTAGTCCAAGTTACGTTGTGGTTTTGTCAATAATGCCTGTATAAGACACTTCCTAGTAATCCAAAATTCCACCAATTATATTCACATACAGTAATCCCTCACACTTCGCGGTTAATGGGGGCTGTGACCCCCCCGCGAATGGTGAAAACCGCGATGTGGATGTACGTGTACGCAAAATCTAAGGAAGGTACACTTACTTCAACAATCTCCTCTGTACGTAGCTGACGAGCAGTGTTGCCAGATTTGGTTGAGCCATTTCGGCCCAATCGCGTTCCAAAATCTACCCACTTCAGGAAAAAAAAAACGCCCAATAAGTGTTTTCATACAAAAAAAAAAAAATTCGAATATTTTTGAAACCTCCGCAATTGCTGAGACCGCGAAGTGTGAGGTATTACTGTATATAAAAATGTGTGTTTAAACCATTTAAGCCAAGTGCCTGACACTATACTTTTACAAGCAATTTTATCAAAGTTTGAAGAAAAAAAAAAAAAAAAAAACTTCAGACCTCTGTAGAATCAAGAAATATATTTTATAAGATTTATTTTATGGCAAGAATACATCATACATTGAAAGAAAATAAATCTTTATTTGCTTAACATTAATTAAGAAGATATTCAAAGGTTTAAAAAAATAGAGAGAGGAGAAAGAGAGAGAGAACAAAAAGCTCTTTCAGAACATCGTGAATCATTGTCTTAAGTTATTGTAACTGAAAACATACAGAGCCTGCTCACAAGTTTGTAAAACGCAGACCTGGGTTTGCAAGTGGTGTCCAAAAGTTTACAAAATGATCTCTGTCAGACAACAAGCAATGCATCGTTTGAAAAGCCCAAAGCATCCATGACAAACCTGTGCACACAGTTTACAAAACCAAAGCACATATCACAAACCCTTACTCTGAAATGTTGAGAACAGAACAAGTTTACAAACAAAGAAGCTCCATCTATCCAAACCCCCCTCACAACTGACATTAACTGAGCTCCATAAAGACTAAATGAATGTGTTGAACACGACAGCGGATGACATGCAATGTTGTGCAAACAAACTAAAACCAATGTAGATCAAGACTTAAAACCAGTACTGTTGCTTAACGGAGTAAATGTACTTGGCCATAACTCTTAATAATCAGGTTAAGAGTGCTGAACAGATGTAAAGATTTGAAATATTTTTGAGGCACTGCAAAATTATTGGAGTGTTTCACTTTTCTGCTCAGAAGAACTGGAGCAACGTTAAAAACAAACTAAAGAAAAACAAAAAAGAAACGGATTCTATGACAGAAAAGACACTTGGTTTTGATTATGACAGTCGACTGATCGTCACCTCTGTCTGATGATAGTGTTGAACTTACAGGACAACATCAGGCACCAGAGAGGCACTTCACTGTGCTTCTATAAAATGTGCACCAAAAACAAAAACGCTGTGTTTAAATTCAAATAACATGCAATCACTGTGACAATAAAATTAAATAAAATTACAGTAGCAATGTGCCCCATTTCAATCTATAGATATTCTTAAAATAGCAAATGTCTTTTTTTTTTTTTTTTAAATGAACATGGCCACACTTCAATTCTCACACAAACATACTCATACATACATGTACACTGGCTGGTGTGATGGTTAAGGCACACGGGTGTCTCGGGTATCTTTACTAAAGTAAATCTGTCTGCATCAAGGTGAAGATGATTAAAACCAACAGCGACTTGAGTTCTGACATTCTTCCTTTCGGTTTCTGAGGATCCCCCTTTGACTTTGAGCTCATGGATACCATGTATAAGCGGGCAGAGGAGAGTGAGCTCAGACAAACATCCATTCTCTGGTTTTGCTATGAAATAACTTTCAAGAGCTTTCAAGAGGGTTAGGGGTAAAGGGGTAGTTCACCAGAAGTGATATGTAGCACTGTCGCTTGATGAAGGGAGGCTCTACTGTGTATTGAGCTGAGACACAGACATCTTTGCATATTATCCTTGGTGAAAGCGTCCATAAATATTTTTACTTGGTTTTACAGCATCTCCACGTAGTTTTCAGGGATCAGGCCCCTCTTTCCCTCCAGCTCCCCCTTCCAGCCAGCCCGGCTCTCTTGACTGAGTCACTGCAGGAGAGGACACAGCGTCAATGAGGGTCCATACAACGGGGAGGGGGGACAGACAGAGATAACAAAGCATGTGCATGTATTAACATTTAAAGAGGTTACAGCGTTTATGCAGCTAGATTCAAATATAGAGGTACAAGTTTGTTTTTGGTTCTTCTTTCCCCCGTTTGGCAATTCATAGGACGTGAATCTTGGTGAATAAAAGAGCTCTGTTTGCAACAGATATATCAGACGGGAAGTCTCACATTAAAAGAACATTATTACTAATTACAGCTACAGGAATCTCGTCTGACATTTGGATGCCTTTGTTTTGTAGTTTAACTGGGAATTGAACAGTAATGGGAACAGTCTCGTTCAGGAGTAACCAAAGGTATAAACAAGAGTCAATGAAATTCAAAAGCACAGGATTTAAACTTAAATTTACTACTTTTTCAAAGACTTCAACAAGAGAATGGTTCACGCTGCTATTTTCCTATACAAATTGAAGCACAACAATTTGGTATTTTGAATTAAAAATTTTGCCAAAAAAATTTTTAAATTCCCTGCCTCATCATCCCTTAACTGACCCAGACTGGGAAGTTAAGGGAATTAATTTTAAGGAACCAAGTAATGCAGTGATGTTCTATAAATATTGTTATCAATACATATTACATCATATTACAAAGACCAGTTAGAAATTTCAGACCTCATACCCTTCTACACCTTTGCTATGCACACAGCTTAGATTAAAAATTACGAATGTATTTAAAAATTAATCAAATATATGGCTACATACACAAATATTAGGAAATCCTCAATACATTAGTGTTCAGCTACATTAACTTCACAATAATGTAGCAATGTCAGTCACTTCCTTTGGAGCCTGACTCAGTGCTAAAAGAAAGAAAGAAAGCAAAAAAAGCTACTCTAACAAGCTGAGATGCGAGAGAAACACTTCATATCGATACCTGTCACACTACATTTGTCAAACAGCTGTAAAACATTAAGATGATCACAAATTTTGTTGGCCGTGTGTATAAAACTGCTGTTAAATAGGAAGGTCACACTCTAAACAGGATGCTGGACAAAGAAAATGGCTGGTATTCAGAAGCTGGATAACTGCCTTACATTACATTTTATTGGTACCATGGTCAGTTCATGTGTATCACATATATATAACTTGGTGCAACAAAATTGCAAAAGACCACACTATAAAGATCAATAATCTGCAGTGGAATCTTATCAAAAATGCCACCATGTGTTTCCCTGTAAAGACAAAAAAAGAAAAAGAAAAACATTCTGCGTCTAATAAAGGAGGGTTTGACAAAAAAGGAACTAAAAAAAAAAAAAAATCCTTATTTTCTTTGAGAGTGATTAAAGCTCAGTTGAGCCTCTTGCCAGAGATACCAAAGAGGAAGTCTATTTCCTCAGCTCAACTCCTCACCGTTCTCCCTCTCCTCATCTAATTCTCTCTCTTCAATTCAAGATCAGATTGGGTGTTCAGGTTTCCCCCAAATCCAATACGGGAGCGCTAGTTCTGAGTGAGCGACTGGTGTAGGTGATAACACTTACCAGCGTTGAATATTGCGCCGACCTGGAAGGAGAGCTCAGAGTCATGCTCTGCCTCACATGGGTACACTGCTTTGGCTTTCCTGCTGGTGACACTAAAAAATGAAGGCAATCAGTGAGCTGGCGGAGCTTTGGGGGGGATTACCGCACAGTTCAATCTGGGCCTGGGGTTTGCTTGTTCATTCGTTCACAAGCTTGAAACAGCAAAAAAGGGGCCAGGCCGGAAAATACGCACAAGTACCAATAGAGGACTTGAGTCTGGTCTTGCCCTGGTGAGTGAGTCAAATCACACCTAACATGCACCTGTATGAGGGTACATGCGCACAATAAGCTGCTTGTACCAGGTTTTATTTCGCTGAAAAGGCAGGTACACACCAGGTCAACACAGCAGACAGCCATTTATGGTGAGATAATTAAATAGTGCCGGGGGAAATCTAAAGTAGATTTACACACAGCTACAAGTAGAATAGGCATATACCTGCACAGCGCTCCAGCTTTTAAAGTCACATCTGTGAGCTTAGAAACTGCCTTTAAAACCAGTTTTATGCAAAAGAGGGCCATCAAAGAATCTGCACTCATTGCTCTGCAAAGGTTTGTTACAATAAGAATACCAACTATTTCCGCAGAAAAAGTCGTTTTGCATACCGTTGCAAAACGTTATCTCGAATGCCAGCAACATTATGTTGAAACTGTGCCTTCAATACATGATGCTCTGATAAATATTTCATATTATTTTCTGCAGAGCAGCAACAATGTAGGACGAGAAAGGAAAAGTAGATGCATAAACTTGGGGGGGGGGGGGGGGGGGGTGATGTGGTCACAGAGTTGTCAATACAATGCACAGCCAAGCTCTCATATTCAGAATTTTGGAAGAATTGCCTCCCATAGAGTGCTGTCTGGAAAAAGGAGGACTTCCATTTACATGAAAATAACATTAATAGATTGGCCGGCTCTTTGAATATCCCTCAGCAACTTTTGAGGCCATTTAAAACGAATTCATCCTTTATTCTGATGCAAGCAGAGCACTAGTTTTGTGTGATGGGCAAATTTTCTCCACAGTCGCCTTTGGTTCACTCAGATACCATTTGTGGTTCGACAAGCTGCTCAACCTGCTGCCAACAGCTGTAATGTATTCAATTCCTGAAGAAGTGACCAAACTACTGGGAAGGTGAAAGTATGAAAAAGTGAGGGACAATATTGATGTGCAGGATTTCAAATGGATGTTAGAAAAATGAGAGTTGTTAAAACTATTGAGTGAACACTGACGATGGGACCAATGAGGGAGCGAAAACAGAGCGACGGCATTTCAGTGTGAACAATGTAACTGGAGGTAAATTTCTCTTCAATATTGAGAAAACAATCAACGGAATGTTTTCTCTGGGACACTGACACCAAAATCCCGACAGTGTGTCTTCTAGAACAGATCTGATGTGTTTTCCACACTCAGAAACACCTAACGCACAACTCATTTGTTCATTTGTGAAACAATTTTATCAATGTCCCTTTGATCTTTGCTGTATAATTCTCTCACCATTATAAGACTTGTTTATCGCAGCTTAAGTCATTTCTTATGAAGGTTTGGCATTTTGCACTAAAAAATGAAAAAAAAAAAGACCATGTGAACCCCTGGGAAGTAACAGGTTTTCTGAACTAATTTGCCAGAAAATGTGATCTGATCTTCATTTTAGTCATAATAATAAACAAATTAAGCTGATAAACAATTCTAATTTCTTATGTCTTTATTGAACATTCACATTACTGAAAAAAAGTATGTGAATCCTCGGAGTTAATAGCTCGTCAGATCTTCTTTGACAGCAATAACTTCAAGTAAGCGCTTTCCATAATTTAGACCTGTGCAACTTTCAGAAAGAACTTCTGACCATTCCCTCTATGGAGCTTCTTCAGCTCAGCCACAGTTGCTGGATGTCTGGTGTGAATGGCTCTCTTAACATCACTCCATTTAAGGAATGATTTCTGAGTAGGCCACAGGAAAAAGTAGATTTTCTTTTTCCGATGCCATACTGCGTCAGACCTCTTCCAATGCTTCGGGTCACTGTTGCATCATTCGACTGCTTGGAAGCTTCAGTTGATGGACAGCCACATTGACATTATCCTGGACATATCCATTATCTCAATGATGGTAAATGGTCCAGTCCCTGAGGTAGTGAAGCAAGGGCAAATTATGATTCTCCCTCCAAAATATTTCACCTCTGGGATGATGTTTCGATGCCAGAAACTGTGAGCTTTTTGTACCATAGTGCTAAGTGTTCTTTCCATACAATAAAATGTTTCTTTGATCAGTCCATAAAACATTTTCACAGGAGCTATACAGATTCCCAGGGTGCTCATTGGTAAACTTTAGGTCTTTTTTTTTTTTTGGGGGGGGGGGAGGAGCAGCAGATTTCTCCATGATGTTCTTCAATGGACACCCGGTCTATTCAGTGACTTAATAGTCCATCAGATGCTTCTTCTGAACTTCAAACTTGAAATGTTTGCGTGTCTTTCATCAAACAAACTACCTCTACACCACACCTTCAAACTAATTTCATTAAATGGACTCCAGATGTGCAAACTACTGACTCCAATTTTCTTCAACTGAAGTCATTCGTTTTTGTGTTTACTTCTACCACCATGAATGTTAGAGCACGTGTTCCATGAAGACAAGAGAAATTCTAGCTGTTTGCGTTTTATCGTCTTAAGCCCATTGTGTTCTGTGACTTTGATGAAGATCAGGTAACAAATTCATTCAGAAGACCGATTTCCTGCCACTGTAAGTTTAGTTTTCCCAATCAAGCTAATGTCCATTGTTTTCTGTAGATGAATGAAAATCCAGAACATTTTAAAATCAACCAGGAACTTACCTTAATATTCTGAGAATCTATGATTATGTCTCTTATGTGCAACTTCATGGTCATTACTTTAAAATTTATCAACAAAAATATATAGTGGCAGCCACTTACACAGAAAGTCCAACAAACATAAATGGCTGAAAATTCAGTGATGTCTACAGTCATTCTAATCAATGTGACACATGTACAGAGCCTGATTGATTATGTATACAAGAGTATGCTGAAAAGAGAACTATAGAATCAGGATTAAGAAAATTACGAAGGAAATAGAAGAATGCTGTATTACCTCTCCTCTGGCTTTTCTTTTTCAAAAGCACCTGCGGTGGCAGCAGCAGCAGGTTGACTCTCACATGAAGCTCCAGGAGTAGACGTGGGAACTCCTCCAGGATCAAGCCTGCTAATGAGAAGCACAACAGTTTGGTCAGAGAAAAAAGGATGCTGTTGATCATCATCAATCAATTTTTATTGAACATGTTAAAAAACAAAATAAAAACAGGATCAAGGCAGAGTAAGTAATACAGTCTGCCCACAAATAAAAACAACAAAAGCAAAAAATGAAATAAAAAATCAACAGGCAACAAAGCCTCATCCGTTTAAAAAAACAAAACAAAAACAATGCATCTGCCTTCTGTCCATTTGTCACCCAAACATCATGTCCAAAAGGGATAGGAAGAAGTTAAAAAAAAACTTTTCTAGTCCTACCCCCTTGTGCTTGATTGACTGGAAACATGCTTCACTGGGTCTTTCATGTATCTAAAACCATCCATCCATCCATCCATCCATCCATCAACTTCCGCTTGGTCCGCTTTGACCAGCTCCTCTGGGAGAATCCCGAGGCGCTCCCAGGCCAGCTGAGAGATATAATCTCTCCAGTGTGTCCTGGGCCTGCCCCGTGGTCTTCTCCCAGTTGGACATGCCTGAAACACCTCTCCAGGGAGCTGTCCAGGGGGCATCCTAACCAGATGCCCGAACCACCTCAACTGGCTACTCTCGATGTGAAGGAGCAGCAGCTCTACTCCGAGTCCCTCTCGAATGACTGAACTTCTCACCCTATCTCTAAGGGAGAGTCCAGCCACCCTACAGGGAAAACTCATTTCTGCCGCTTGTATCCACGATCTCGTTCCTTCGGTCACTACCAACAGTTCATGACCATAGGTGAGGGTTGGAACAAAGATCGACCAGTAAACAGAGCGCCTTGCCTTTTGGCTCAGCTCTCTCTTCACCACAACGGACCGGTACAGAGTCCGCACCACAGCAGCACCATTAAAACCAAACAGCAGTAAAAACAACGCTCTTCTTCAGTTTATAAAATAATGCTACATGTGAGATGATAAGTTACTGGGCTTTGATAATAAATGAAGCAAGAGCAGGAGAAAATATTCAATTTTATTTCATTCTCCCTAGCATCATCTCACATACTGTTTAGTGAAAAGGACGACGTGCTTCTGTAAACTTCATCATCTACTCCAGCCATTCCCAAACTTCAGAATAACAATGCCCAATTTGAAATGTGAAAAATCTCCGCGGTCCACCCAACCCTTTAATCACAACTGTGATCAACATACAGGACTAGAAGCTATGTTCCAATATTAATTTAAGGGGTCAACAAATAAGGTGACACTTGTCATATTAAGTTAAGATGACAGTAGAACAACACTTAACTGGTTTGTTTTGTTACTTCTTAATGTTTTTAAATCATGTTGTTAATATTTTACAGTAATTAAAAACATATTTAAAAAAGATTGAGGATTTAAAACATATTTGTTTAATTTTAATGACCTCTCACGGTCCACCCGCAGCCCACCAGGGGGCCGCGACCCACACTTTGGGAATCACTGATCTACTCTATTGTTTCAACTGTCAAAAACCTTCTTCAAAACGACCTGTTGTACATAAAAGTTAATTACATTTGAATTTCAAATTTGATACATATATCTGAAAATCTTGCATAATACACCAGTGTTAGGTTTTCTTCTCCATAATTAAAACTCACAGGTGAATTAGGCACTTTGGCTAAAATTTTGCCTCGTCAAATTCTTTATGTTGTTTAATTAACTTGTGTATTGTGAAAAGACCAGATTAATATCTAATTTTCCTTGTCAGTATAACAGGATTTACTGTACCTGAAAATGCTGGTGCATCTGTCACAGTGGTGATAAATTAAAGATGGAACATACATGGCCCAAAGGCTCAGTGCAAAGTTTGTGGCATAGTTTGACTATGAGTATGAAAATGATGTGAATCAGTTAGTGTGGACTTGACAGAACTTTGACATTTTTTATATATATTTAAAAAAAAAAACTCAGTTATTTGGCTGACATTTAAATTCACTGCCTGCAGGATTTTCTACAACTTATGTATGACAAAGGTCAATCAACACTCTGAGCAAAGCTCAGTGTACAGTAGTAGTTGCGCTTCACACTGCTTGTTGTTAGGGCCAACAAGTCTACGGCTGACCTGCGGGATGGAGGTAAGGGTCCTGTTAAAGGCAGAGTGCAGCAGAGGAGAGCAGGACTCTCAGCCAGGCATCCCTCTGTGCTCCATGCCTGCCCCAGGGCCAGTGCTAATACAGCACATAATGAGCAAATTGCTTCTAGCTGCTGCTCCCATAGAGACGTTAATAAAGGCAATTAGAGGGAGCAGCTGGGGAGGGGCTGGAGGTCGATAAGATGTTGTGAATAAGGGTTATATTGGCACTGGTTGAGGAGAGGGAGATGGCTTTAGGGAGATCATGTTGTGGGATCTTTTCTGGACATAGGTGAAGGTGAACATACAGAAATGGACTCAAGCTTTCATTCCCCATTTTGCATTGCTCCCTTAGTTCCTTCCCCACTTCTCTCTCATTGCACTTGTCCATCCCCAGTGGTGGCTACTGGGGCCTGGACTGACTGTGGGTGATTTATAGCTCTGCAGCAGTGTGAGGCCACTGTGGTGCTCAGCTGCTCCACATCAGCATGGGGGGACAGTGCGCTGCAGTGCAGCAAATCCACTCATTACGCTGGGTCCAAGCACAACCACTGTCTGCCTGGGCAAAAGCCAAAAAGAGTACAGGAGGAGCAACACCACTTGATCCACCCATAGGAAAACTGAAATCACATGGAGTCATCTAAAAACGACAGTAGACCCTCTTTCAATTCAAAGGCTTTATGTATCAGGACATAATTAAAGAAAGATAGAAACCCAGATATGAAAAAGCAATGCTTACAGAAAAACCTGCATGTCCTGTTTTTCTCCAAATTGGTATGAAAAAAGAATGTGTGTATTTTTCAGATGCATATACACAGTTTTAGAACAGTTTAATTGAAAGTGGGAGAAAAGCAACCAATTTAGGCAAAAAATACAACAAAAAAAATACTGGCAATTTCACTATAAATATATTGTAGTAATTATTTCTGTAATTTTGCTAAGAAGCATATAAAAGATAATATGCCCTTGCTTAACTGTGTACCCTATAAAATAACAACAGTTTGTATCGCTGTGTGCTAAAATGACCGCTCTGACATTGTTGGAAACCTTTTTAATAATACTTTAGGAGAATAAATGTTAAGAGAATAAATGTTAAGAGAAAAATCTCATTTTCTGACACCAGAAGATAGCTGGTTCACGTGCAACTTTAGGTAGGCAGCTTCAGCCTGGTGCTGCTAATAAATTGCACTTGGTTAATCATCAACAACAAGTGTAAGCGCCTTCTAAATAAGCTATTTTTTTTGGCAGTTTGCTGGTCTGGAGGACTCAGGTGTGTGCTGACACATTTCCAAGGAAGAAAGGCATCGGGAAAGACAGCAATGATCTTAGAGAAGCAATTATCGCTGCCAATAAATCTTGTTAGGGTTATAAAGTCATCTTCAAACATTAGCCGTTAGATAGTTTGATAGTGAGAAAGTTTATTCACACAAGACAAGACGAGACTCTTTGAATATCAAAGTCTTCTACAGGGTTTCTGCAGGTTAAGGCAAGCTAAATTTAATACATTCTAATGCCATTCATTTGTGAATTTAGCACAAACTTCACAGTAACACAAATTGGCAAAAAAGAAACATACAACACCACCAATTCTTTAGATTTAGGGATACTTTGTCCATCGTACGACCTCAACTTTCACTGTAACTTTGGAGCCAAATGTTGTCCTGAGATCTGTTGTTGTAGCTTCTCCTGCTTTTGCTGGCATTAATGAGGAAGCAGGGCCTCTGTGGAAGCACGGCTGAAGCAGGGAATGAACAGACCTGCAATATTCCTGGCGTTTGGTGCTTGGATTTCACTGTCTATCTCTTTCACGTTCCATGTTAGATTCCACATCACTGATTTCCACTGTGCTGTTTGATGAACGTCTTGCACAGACCACAGCGAGCCATGCATCTATTGACTTGAACCAGTTTCAACCACGATGCAAAATGGAGTTTTCCAGGCATTGTTCATTAAAATTGCACTTCCCCATTACTAATTAGTAACACCAGCAGCCGCTAAACGTATAACGTGAGAACTGCAAGCATGCATGCAATCCTTTGGTCGATATGTCGTGATAAAGGTCCACTGAAAACAGAAGAGAATTGTTGTACAGTTGTAAATTCATTCTTGGTGGCATGCTTAAAACATTTAAAATATGAGTTTAAGACTGCAGAAATCCTGTTCTAGAGTCAATGCGGGGTCTCAATCAATCGAGAATAGCCCGAAAAAGAAAAACAAGCAAGGTGCAATGAAAGCCCCACTTATGCATGCGCATGAACAAATGTCTACAAACCTCAAAGAAGCAAAATTGTTAAGAGGAGTGGGCAATTATCCCCTAAAACTATGTAAGACTCAGGATGTCAAACAGAAAGTAATTACAAACTAATTTCTCTATACCTGTTGTGTAAAACCTTAAGAGTTGAAAGGGGGCGTACTTTTTTTTTCCTTGCCTGGTGTATAATGTTAAAACAGACAGACATATTTCTGAAGTTAACGTATCCATCTTACTCCTTACTTCAGCAGAGCCTCTGTGAGCCTCTGCTGAAGTAAATAGATACTTAAAGAATTTGAGAATAAACAAGGATAACCAGTGGATACTTTATAACTGTTCTGGCAACTTGAATATGTATAAAAGGTAAATGGATTCATCACAAAAAAAATGCTTTCACAATTATAGCTAAGCCAAACCGAGGAAAATCATTTCTCTTCAACAAAAATAGCATCAAGCTTTGAATTGCTCTTTTGTTGTTTTTACCAATCATATCCCTGCTGCAGCTAAGCTTTCTCTATAAATATGATTTAATACACTAGATGGGAAACTGAAATTGCATTGTGTTTAAGGCCAGGGTAAAAATTCCCTTCCAGTACCGTCTGCAAGTAATTTTCAAAATATTCCTTTCTATATTAGGATTTTTAAGACAGTTTAGGACATGCATATAGGGTAGACATTAAAAGCATCATTATATCAAAATCTTGTAGACTGGAGGTCTTCACGTTGATTATTTTGACACTAGAATTGGCCCATATTATCATACATAGCCAGGTTAGTAGCATGAGGAATTCATTAGCGCAAGTGAACGGCTGCTTCTCATTACAGCAGCAACTTCACCCTGCAGCATACAAGCCTTGTTTATCCTGGCAAGGAGCTAACAGGGGGATGAGCGGGGCTATCAACTGTCTTTCTACTAAAAGAAGACGTTCAGCGGTGGGATTTAGTACTGTTTCTAGGAAAAAGTGGGATCAAACCTACAGCCAAGCTGCTCACCCAGCCGCCGCCAGTTTGGGTGGGCAGGAAATAAGCTCACAACAGTCTTATGATTCACAGCTGTGCGCCTATGAGAGGTCTGGAGCTGGGAGTAGGGAAGTACAGAAAAGAGAAAGAAAAAAAGTAAGAAAATTAAAACTGGGAAGACTTGGGGCAACAGAGCTACTGGGAGAGGCTAAGACTGAATTTAAGAGGAAGAGGAGAAATGAGGCAAGTCACTGAGAATGACAGATATCATAAATTGTGCCAAAGTCCACGAAAAGTTTTTGCAAGATATCAGAACTTAGTATACATTTGTGTATGACCAGGCACATTTTACAAGTAACTGACTCAAGCATACCGTTTCTCCAGGTGCACTTTTGAGCACAGCAGAATGCAGACAACACAATGACTGACTGGAAGTAATCTACCAATTGCAATTCCTGCTCATTTTGGCAAGGAGTGAAGCCGAATCCCTTGGTTCAATGCCAGAGAAGTGCTGCGCTAACACGTCTCTACCATCTCACATGCTAAGATTTATGAGTGAACAAAGCCAGGGCGACACCCTGTGACATATGGCGCAAGTCTTCATAAAGGGACAGGGGCTGTGGCTATAAGGGTAAACAAGATGAATATCTCTCCAATGTCAATACGATTTACACGGCCAACGCACGGCCACCTGTCTTCCAAGCAAATAAGAGCTGAGATTTACGACCTCCTCCTGGTTGCTGCTTCCGTCCTCCAGAATGATGCCACATATGTGGGAAAGCACAAAAAACACCAGAAAAAAAGGAGTTGGTTACATAAGGAATATAAAGTCTTGTCTGTCTAAGCTGGCAACTCGGGGGAAAACGAAAAACAAAAAAACAACATGCCTACACACAGGCTGACACACACCCACAGAGGTCACAGAGAAAGAGGAATAACACTGTCCTCTGTCAACTTGTGAAGTGGATCTGTGTTTATATTACAGCTCTTTTAGGCATGCGGAGAAGGAGAAAGGGACAGTGAATGAAAGAAAGTATATTTCAAGGTGAATCTGTAGACATGACACAGAGGAGAGTCTAACATCTGCAGTATAACCCAATAATTCATCTCTCACATCAGCATTCCAGACAAGTCATGGGCTGGAAACAACAAAAAGTAGCAAGGACTTGCAGAGAGTAAGGACAGAAAAGAGAGGCTAGAGAGAAGGATGGCATAGCATCAAACTATTCAGTGAAAGAGATTAAAGGTGGGGTGGGTGTTGTTTTTTTGCAACACTTTTTACAATATTGCCTGAAAACCTTTTCACATTTCCATTGCACCCACTGAAATAAAATGTTTGCAAAAAAAACTAAACATTTTGGTCCAGTCTAGAAGGTATAATCAGAGAAAAACTCTGACCAATCAAAAAAGTGATCATCACTATTTTGATTGGCTGCCTAATACGTCCATCAAATATCACCCCTCGCTCCCTCCCTCCCTGTGGTTCATGCAGTCGTGAATCATGTGAAGGCGTGGTTTCGAGGGGTGAGCTGAAGAGGAGGAGGCGGAGCCTTTGGGAGGAGGGAGGGAGTGTATATTTTCAAAATCTCACTTGAGTTGGATTGCTGGAACCGTTTTTCAAACAACACCTACTCCACCTTTAATGGCATGGACAATGGGTCAAAAATGAGTTCTTTTCACTTTGATTTATCTCGTTTCCATTTTGCTTATTAAAAATCATGAAAAAAAATCATGATTAAGTCACATATGCCACAAATTACTGCAAATAAATCCCAAAAGCAATTTACAGTGGCAATGAAAAGCATGTAAACGTCTTAGAATTAACTTGTTCTCTGCATTAATTTGCCATTTGATGTGATCTAATCTTCATCTGTGTCACGTTAATGGACAAATATGATGCACTTAAACTACACAACCCAACTCCAAAAACATTGAGACATTGTGTAAAATGTAAATAAAAGCAAAATACAATGATTTTCAAATCTCATAAACCCATATTTTATTCCCAATAGAACATAAAGAACATGTCAGATGTTGAAGCTGAGACATTTTACCATTTTATAGAAAATATTAGCTCATTTCTACTTCGATGGCTCCAATACATCTAAAAAAAAAAAAAAAAAAAAAATAAATAAAAAAAAAAAAAAAAATTGCAACAGGGTGACGTTTATCATTGTGAAGCATCCCCTCGACTTTTAACAACTGTCTGTAAACGTCTGGGAAGTGAGGAGACTAGTTGCTGGAGTTTTAGGAGATAAATGTTCCAATTTTGGCTGGTGCAGAATTCTAGCCTGTCAACAGTACTGGGCCTCTATTGCCTGATTTTTCATTTTATGATGCACCAGATGTTTTGTACTGGACTGCAGGCAGGCCGTTTCAGCACCTGGACTTATGCTGTTGTGATCAACGCCGTATGGCTTTTATCATCGCCTTGGTGAAATATGCAAGTCCTTCCCTAAAAGAGACGTTGTCTGAATGGGAGCCTATGTTGCTCTCAGACCTCTATGTACTCTACAGCAATGATTGTCCCTTTCCAGATGTGTAAGCTGCCCATGCCATAGGCACTAATGCAACCCCATAACAGCATAGATGCAGGCTTTTTGACTATCAGCCAATAACAAGCTGGATGGTCCCCCTCCTCTGTAGACAGCAGGACAAGGCGTCCACGGTTTCCAAAAAGAATTTCAAATTTTCATTCATCTGACCACAGAACAGTTTTCTATTTTGCCTCAGACCTTTTCAGATGAGTTTTGGACCAGAGGAGACAATGGCGTTTCTGAATCGTGTTCACATATGGCTTCTTCTCTTAATTGCGTTTGTGGATTGCATGGTGAACGGTGTTCACTGTGATTTCTGGAAGTGTTCATGCATGTGCCCATGCAGTGATATCCAGTAGAGAATCATGCCTGTTTTAATGCAGTGCTATCTGAGGGCCCAAAGATCACCCGCATCCAGTTTTGATCTTCAGCCCTTGTCTCATGCGCACAGACACTCCTCCTGATTCTCTGAATCTTGTGACGATATCATGTACTGTAGATGGTGGGATCTTCAAAGTCTTTGGAATTTTATGTTGAGGAAAATTTTTTTGGAAATTGTGCCACAATGTTTAGACACAGTTTGTCACAGATTGACTGCTAATCTCTGTACATTTTTACATCAAACAGGCTCTGCCTCTCTGAAATGCCCCTTTTATACCCAGTCATGTTAATGATCTGTTGCCAATTAACCTACAATGCAAATCATTGCATTCTGTTTTTATTTACATTTTAGAAAAAACCCTTACCTGTCCCGACTTTTATGGAATTGGAGTTGTACTAAAAGTTCTTGTGTGCTCATTAAACACACGTTTTAAACATTCACCGTGTTGCCAGAAAAGTAAAAGAACCCACAATAGACTTCACTTCAATGAAATCTATTGAACCAGTGGTTTGCACACCTAGTATCCAGTTAAATGACTTTGGATAAGTGATTTGAGATTACTTTGCATCAATGTTTAGCCTTATGCAGAGCGACTTTTTTGATTGATAAAAGACAATCATTCTGAGTTTGCTGTTCATAAGGGGCATTTCCTGATGTGAACCACACCTTGCAAAAAATTAGACCTCTAAAGACTAAGGCCCCGATTATACACTTCCCCTTACCGTTACCACTAGCCGCTACCCGCAAATTGCAGGTATAGGAACCTCTGCTAACCGCTAATGCAATCTTCCGCTTGCTAAAGCCGCTACCCGTTATGCCGACTCCCTTACTTACTTTGTAGGTGTGGCAATGGCAGTGTCTTTTGCCCTTTTCGCAAACTCGGTATCTTGCAATTGCGGATTTAGGGTTGCGGGTAGCAGGTGGTCAGACCACCCGACACCGACAAGCCGCATGTCGGTGTGTACAAGAGCGCGTCCGAATGGCGTCGATGCGCAACCACCTGGTCACATGTGGACGTGCACAAATGGCTCTACCTCTCGAAATAATCGTGCTTTGGTGGTTTGTGGGTAGCGGTGCTACTGACGCACTGATTGGTTTAACAGGTTGAACGCCTTCACCACTCCTATGCATAATGTAGTGGGTAGCACAGGTGGGATAGCGGGTTTAGCAAGGGTGGAAGATTGCGTTCTTTGCGGGAGAACGCCCCTAACGCTACTCGCTATCCCTTTAATAGCCGCTTTAGCAGATCTGGCGGAAGATCGGGCCCTTAGAATCAAAAGTGGTTTATTTGCATAAGGCTGTAGGGGGATACAAAATAACCTCGAAGTGTTCAGGCATCCGTCAGTCCACAGGTAGATAAATTGTCAATGAACTGAGACAGTTTAGTTCTGTGGCTACTCTTCCAAGATGTGGGTCGCCAGCCAAGATGACTCCAAAGGCAACATACAACTCAATGCGGTAAAGAAGAGTCTATGAGTAACAGCCCGCTAGTTTACCACATGCATGTCATTGAACTGGTTAGGTGCCCATGGCAGAACAGCACAAAAAAAGCCGCTGCTCTCAAAAAAACCTTTCTACATACCTAAAGTCTGCCAAAGAGCAAGGGCAAGCCAAAAACACTACAGGGAAAGTGTTTTGTGGACTGATAAAACAAAAGTTTAACTGTTTATGTATGCTCATGTTAATGACGTTTCTTCTGCACAGATTAGGGTCTGCTGTGGCGTCCCACAGGGTTCAGTGCTGGGACCAATCCTTTTCATTTTATACATGCTGCCCTTGGGAAAAATTATTCAGAACCATGGCATAAACTTTCATTGCTACGCTGATGATACGCAGCTGTACTTATCCATGAAACCAGAGGAAGCAAAACCATTGGCCAAATTTCAAGTGTGACATTAAGTCCTGGATGTCCTCTAACTTTCTGCTTCTAAACTCAGATAAAACAGAGGTTATTGTCTTTGGTCCCAAACACCTGAGGAACGGATTAACTGGGTTTACGCTGGCTTCCAGCACAGCCGTGAAAAACCTTGGAGTCATTTTTGATCAGGATATGTCATTTAAGCAGCATATTAATCAGGTTGGCAAGACTGCCTTTTTTCATCACTGAAATATTGCCAAGATTAGGAGCATTCTCTCCCAGGGTGATGCTGAAAAATTAATCCACGCATTTGTCAGTTCTAGACTGGATTATTGTATTGTACTGAGTATTGTACAGGATGTCCGAAAAGCTCGCTAAATACTACTGGTCCAGAATGTAGCAGCAAGGGTGCTGACAGGAATCCATAAGCGAGATCACATCTCTCCCGTGTTAGCCTCCCGCCATTGGCTTCCCGTGAAATTTCGAATTGAGTTCAAAATTCTGCTTCTCACATAAAAGGCCCTTAATGGCCTAGCTTCTCGTTATTTACAAGACCTGATAGCAAGTTATGCTCCTAATAGAGCTCTCCGCTCTCTGGGTGCAGGATTACGCGTCGTCCCTAGAATATCTTAAAGTAGGTTTGGAGGACGGGCCTTCTGCTACCAGGCACCTTTATTATGGAACCAGCTATCAATTTGGGTTAAGGTGGCTGACACCACCACCATTTTTAAAACTAAATTGAAAACATTTCTGTTTAGTAAAGCCTACAGTTAGTCTAAACAATAGTGTGTAAAGGCAAATAGTTATAGCCACAGCTGTAGGAGCTAGGCTCGTCTTAATCACAGCTCGTCTTAATCACAGCTTCGTCATAGTTATGCTGCTATAGGCCTACGCTGCAGGGGGACACCAACATGATTTGCTGAGCCACTGCTCCACTGCTCTTCTCCCTTTCCTTCCCTTTCCTCATCCCTTCCTCCTCCTCCAGCTCATTCCATAATTAATAAGGAGCTCCTTGTTACTGTAACTGTGCTCCATTTTCTTTCCTGTAGTTTGTTGTGCTGTTTTGCCCCCATTTTTTCTCTTTTCTTTTTGTATGTTTGCAGGCCGGAGTTTCCTGGGTTGTGTGATGACTTGCAGTTCCATCCTCCGGCCATCCCAGCCTTTACATCCACCTGTGTGTGTGTAGATGTGTTCGGGATGCTGGCTGGTGTGGTGACTGGCAATCCAGTACTTTGACCATCTCACCTCAGTGCTGCTACCTGCATCTGTTTATGTAATCATTCACTCAGTCATTTGTGTGCTCTCCTCTCTCTGTCCTATCTCCGCTCTCTTTATTTCTTTCTTTACCCGGCTGGCCTTCAGCAGGAAGGTCCCCCCATATGAGCCAGGTCCTGCTTAAGGTTTCTTCCTCTTGAAGTGGAGTTTTTCCTTACCACTGTTTGGCTTAAAGGTTTTTTTCTCCCACTGTGGGAGTTTTTTACTTGTTATTATCCTTGTTTAGGATTTAATTTCATAATTTTAGTTAATGATATTTGCTCGGGGGTCATGCTCTGGGTCTCTGTAAAGCGCCTAGAGACAATTGACATTGTAACAGACGCTATACAAACTAGAAAAGCACTCGGAGAGCGCAGACCTCTGCCAAGCACAACAGTTCTCCCATATAGCGATTTACAGATTGCGATAAAATCAGCATTCCAGCTCGGATCTGGATCAGCCTTTGAAATTTGATAGAGGTTCCCATTGTCAATCCCAGAGTGAAATTTCATGAGTTTTGGGCAATAATTAACAGAGATATTGAGAAACAAAATTTTCGGCCCCATTGACCGCAATGTTATCAAAAATTTGAAAGTGATCCAGAATCCAGGAATTTCTTCTGGATCACACCGAAAATTAAATCAGTTCTTCCTTTTCACATCTCTGACAACTCCTGAATATTTCATTTAAAATCCATCCATAACTTTTTGAGTTATCTTGTACACAGACAGACAAACAGACAGACAGATAAACACTGGCAAAAACATAACCTCCTTGGTGGAGATAATAAAATTGAATTGAATTGAATTGAATTGAAAGTTTAGGCAGAAAGCCCAGCACTATGTTTAGCACATAAAAGGCACTGAATGCCAACATTAAAACATCCTTCCAGTGGAGAAGTATTGTGGAGGTATTGTTATGATTTGGGCTTGCTTCACCACTGTGAACCACCAAAAGTCAACAATTTACTTCAAGTAACTTTTTTTTTGTCATGTTCCTATTTATTTTTTTATTTTTGGACTGCTTTAACTTTTTCAGAAAAACCCTTAGGTTTCTGATGGAAATTAGAAGCAAGGCTTTAAAATTAACTGGGTTAAATTCAAGAGTGAGTTCTTACAATGTTCATGAGTTTATGTATCAAAGTATACTCAAAATTTTATGTTATTTTATTTTTTTTTAGATCTGAGCCAATGAACAGTAGTTCATGAACTGTGAACAGGTAATCAGGTTCATGCAACATAACCTGTATTGTAGCAACAAGATACATGGTGCGCCTGTGTCACTGATCATTTACATGCTTCTCATTATCAACAGATCTACTAGTTTACAATTCGATGCTAGCCTGTGATATGCTGGCTCCGACGGGTAGCCTTCAAATCGGTGGAAGCACCTACTTCCAATCAGAAGGCAGGTAACGACCATATTACTGTCAGTGCGATGGATAAGACGCCAAACACCAACTCCAGAGTTGCCACTCTCCGTTCAATCATTAATAAAATCCCAGTAAGTTGTGAGAGTATTTGCATCGAGTCCCCAATGCTCTCAATTTGAAAAGCTAGCAGGCCATTGCTTCTGCCATTCACATTATTAGCATGCAGAGTTTTAGATTATAAACCACACACTAGGAAATATAATTAAAAGTCTGTCTTCATTCTGAAATAGGGCTGGAAATGTAGATTTAATCTGTTGAATTTTTTTTTCACTGGGAGATTCATCATCAATTATTTCTGTCATGCCCTCCACTTGCATTATCATAGTATCGGCATAAAATTACAGCTCTACATCAGTCTGCGTGTCTCTTGTTTTGCAGGCTTGTTTTCTGCAAATGTTACCATATTTTCAAAGTTGTCAAGGGTTTTTTTCACCTTTCACCCTCATTGTCTGCATTGTCTGTATTTTCTCCTCATCTCCAAGTCAGATGGCCATTTACCATCAAGATGGAAAGGCCTGATATTGTCTGTGACCTTTATGTGACTATATGACACGACAACACTAAAATTCTGTCATTTACTTTTTGTAGTCGATACTATGAATTACGTTGACAAATTGCTGCAGCCCTACTCTGACATTATAACCAAAGTGCACAAAAATCGCAAGGGTTGCTCATATTCATTAACGCAAAAGTTTTTTTTCAACTAATAACTGAGCAAAGTAACTAGTTACTTAGCAAAGAAACTAATCTTGTAATTTAATTTGTTTTTTTTTCTTTCAAAAATTCTCTTACTAAACACCAGTTGTATCACAGGGGATCAACATTTCAGTGTAAACCCCATGTGTCTCATTTTTGACTTGATTACTTGGGATCTACCAACAAATGCCTGTATTTTGAGTGATTACACAGTCTCGTATCGATTTGGGACTTAGGCACGGACAAGCACTCACCGGGAGTTGCTGTCAGAGCTGAGGCTGGTGCCAAGTGCTGCATGGTCAGTCCTCTCTGTAGGCATCTCTGAGGCTGAGGCTGATGATGACTGGGATGATACAGACTCATTGCTGCCCATTGATGTCTCATCTCCAGTCAGGTTGGAAGAATCTCCCACTGCTACACACATACACACACAAATAAAAACAGGAACAAAATAAAATAAAAACAAAAACATGGAAAATAAATCACTTAATATATGTTTTTCAGGTTACTGTATTATTTGTATTCCAGTGTGAAAGACTCACACAAGACCATCCGAGCCCACTGATCATAGTTTGCTTGATAAAACACTTGAATAATTCATCAACGCAGGGCAATGCTGCATTAACAGGGGACTTTATGAATCAAACTGCTGTCAAAACAAGCTAGACTTAACAACCAAATTCCTATTCTTCTTAGTAATAGAGTCATAGACAGAAACTTAAGCGATACTTGGGAGATCTAAGTTCTTGGATTTCACTTTTATTGTTAAGATCAAGCATGGTAGGATTGTTTAAATAACCCCCCTCCCCTCTTTTCCTTATCAAACGCATAATCAAAGTTCTGACACCAAAAGCCCAGGATTCAATAACTGAACTAAGCTAGTGCTGAACTTTGTTTATTATATTTGATTCTTTACACTGAGATTTGTTCCATAAAAGAAGTAAAGTCATTCATCTAAAGACCTGACATAGCCACACATTTTTTTTTAAGTTGCTTTAATCAATAAGCCTGGTGAAAAATATTGGGATGATATGGACTCATTGCTATTTGAACTCCATAAACTGAAATACGAATGAATTTGATGTTCTTCTTCAGATAAAAAAATTATGAATGGTAGTTAAATTTAAAAAGGTAAAACATTGTTTTATAAACTTAATGAATATCTTTTCCACTTCAGCATCCTAACATTTTCTTTTACCCTCATCATGTGCAACCCATATAATGGAGACAAAAGTTAAGAAGGATTTTGCCTTACATTCCCTTATCTTAAAATACACAACAGTAAAACCTGGTGCAAAGGAGAGAAAGAGAGGCAATCTGGTAAGCAGATTTAGACCTCTCTTGGTTCTCTTGAAGGGATTTATCTGGCCATGGATCAGAAATTGCTGGAATTAGATTTTGGGTCAGCAGGTCAGGTGATCTTTGATGCATCAGAGTGGGACATTCTTATAGTCTTCGACCTTAGCAAATGTATGAAGAAATGCAAGAAAACAACAAACAGGAGCCACAGATGCAAATCATTCCATACAGTATCACAGAGTAGGTGACTGTGCTCCATGTAGACATGTTTTATTGTGGAGCCTATGTAACAGACAGAATGAGTGAGATCAGAACTGAGAAGGAATAACAGGAGAATGCACTCAGTAACCAGTTTAGTAAACTAAGCTAAACCCAATGCAGTCACACAGAAAAGAGTAGCAAAAGTCTAGCTTTCCTCTATCATACTAACAATAGTTACATTAGTTTTGGAAATGCAGTTTGTGATCCTGCTGCACTGGATGCGTTTTAGCTAAAAATACGTAAACTCATTGATACAAATAAGGGGTACCTAAAAATATGACAATATTTGAGTGATTTGAAAAGGATTTCTATTGCAAGAATAACAGAATGGGATACGTTTACACAATTTAGCCTCATTCCAGACGTTCAAAGTAGAAAGCACTACCTTCTCATTCATTTCTGTATTTATTTTAAATTAGCTAGAAGACTTATGAAAGATTGCTGATTAGGGTGAAGCTCATCTCCTTACAATCTACACGTTAGAGCATTATTTTGATATTATTTGCACATACAATCTTAAAAAAAAAGAGGAAGAAAAAAACACCTTAAGTGGGACTCAGGAGCAGAGCTAAAACACACATAAGCTAGCAACTAGGATACAATCACTAAGCAGAATATATGTGCATGTGTGTTTCTAGGCAGCATCTTTGTCCCCTGATGACGAAAGCCCGCCGAGGTCGTCACTAAAAACACAGTATTGTCAAAGAGCAACAGCAAATTCCTTTTAGGTAAAGTATTAAAACCACTCATCCACAACAACTTCACACTCCACACTGCACTTCCTTGGGTGCCCAGCAATACACTTGCTAAGTGTGAAGGAGCGTGAAGTAGAATAGACCGGCTGTCCTGAAAAGCAAAGTACACACTCACACACACTCTTACACACACGCATAGGCTCTTTACAGCTGATTCATGTTCTTTTCACTTTCATCTAGTATTAATTTGAGACTATGTACTTCTCATGAGTTGCCTCCGAAACCTCTTGGCGTCTTTAAATGAATAAAAATCGGCAAGTGTCACTGGAGCACTTTTCCATCAGTGCTGTAACAAAGCAGAACAAGTAAAAATGTACAGGTACAAATTTAAACATCTCTTACCATTCTGAATGTCAAGGACTTGTGGATTGTAGACAGCTAAGGGTCGGTTCTGTCGATTCAGTTTCTTTGACTGCCTTGTAGGAGCTGAGAATACTGGAGCAGCTGGAGGAAGAGGGCATAACTCAGGAGCATCTGTAAAGATCTGAAAGCACATGTGAGTTAGTCCATGGCAATAAGTCAACATACAATGTGCAGAAGCTTAAAGAATAAGAGCTAATTCTCAACTGACTTCACAGGTTTTTTTCAGACTCTCAGTCTTTATGTAATGGTAGATGGACAAAGTATTTGGAGCTACAGTGTGTGCTTTTAAGGAAAATTGAGCACCCTAAAACTGCATTTAGCAAGATTTTGTCTGCAAAAGAAAGGATCCCCCCCATGCACAAGACAATCACATTCTATTGAAAAATGTGAGTCCAATTTAAGGTGACATTTTTATCCTCTGAGAGGTTGACCCTCTCTCTCAAAGAGTGGAAAGTAAAATAAACAGGGTCTGGACTTGAAAAGGAGTGCCCAACTGGTGCAGCCTGTTTACATTGGGCCATGTTTACATATAAACTTTAGATGTGGAGTTGAAAGAGAATAGGGGTACAGAGGAGAGGAAGTCTCAGCAGAGCCTCAGAAAGGATCACAGACACGGAGAAGAGGGAGGTAAGGGAAGGGAGAAGAGAGAGAGAAAGTGGCAGAGAAAGTGAGAGAGGAAAGGCAGACGCAGAGGAGGGGGAGAGTGCGAGAGAAAGTTTGAGGCAGAGAGGCAGATAGAAAAAGTGAGAAATCTGATATGGCTGAGAGTTTCTGCTGCCTTGCTCTGCAGATGGAGGTGAATGTAAAACAGAGCCTACTGTTGGTATCTGGGGGTATCAACAGTCCAGATGCGAGGAAAGTTAATGCCCGTCTGTCTGTCTGTCTGCTCTACTTTTCCCCTGCTCTAACATGCTGTACTTTTCAAAATGCTCTTGCTGCATTCTAACACTACATCCTTTATCACCCAGCCGGCGTTGGATACCTCAGGGTAGTGTCAGAGACTAGCAGCATACACTGGGCTGCTGCTGTTGTTTTAGCACTTTTGTATACCCCATTGGTTTTCATTCAGCCTCTGTATTTTCTCACAGCTCATTTTAGATTTGTGAGCCTGGGTGGAAATATTCACAACACACATCATCTTCGATTTAATGAAGCTGGGAGAAAAGAAAACACTAAAAGCTCCTGGTCTCATATGATCTATGAAAAATGTAGGTCTTCTCCAAACAGATTAGAAACCTAAACTCAGACCTTTTTCTTTTTTGACACGGAGAATTAGAACCCTATGAGGATTGACACGATTAATGACATTCTGGGGAAATTATATGATTCCATGTACAACCGGTTATTAAACATCTCGTAACCAAAATAAATGAATTCAGTCAGGGAAAGAACCTTAAGAAAATAATGTCTACAGAATAATCATATTCCAGCTAATTAAAGAAATATCACATGTATAAAGCATGTATAAGTATTTTGGGCTCCCCCTATAGACCAGATTTAAAAGCTCTGTAGATTTTACTACTGTCAAGGTCCTTGGAACATTTATAACTGGCTTAAGTGAAATTTACTAAAATCTGAAACACACCTCACTATTTCAGAAGTTTGTTTTCCAAATTATTTTATAGAGAAGGAAATAAGTGCAATACAAGCATATCCAAGCAGGCCATCAGTTACCCATTAACTGATATGATCCATGTTCACTGCGAGAACATCAATTCAAAGCAGAAAGCTTTAGGCAGATAAGATTATATTTTTTAATTAATAATAAAAAAATAAATCAAGATCTAAAGTCTAAATCACAGACGTTGATCATACAAATTCAGGTGCTGTACAGTCTGTACATCTCACTGCCAACAGGGAAGGTCAAAATCATAAACTTGGAGCAATATACAAAAAAACCCAATTGCTAAAAAATGTTTCATGATAAGAAAGCAGAACTTGGAGACAGATATTAGCATCACTTACACATTTATTAGAATTAAGAAAATATGTTGCATTTTTGTACACTCTGTGTGCAAGATACTAATAGGGTGCCATTTCATTTGGTCCTGTTATGTTATCCTGCGTTGTCCAGGATATCTAGCCTTAACACTAAATGCACTTCTGGATGACAATTGATAACAACTGTAAGCAGAAATATGTACTTGAAGAATAAATCAGATCAAGGCTATAAGAATGTTAACATATCAACACTAAGTTTTATTGCTTAAAAACTTTGACTTTGTGATGATCCATACAGTTCTATGTGGTTGGTAAATCCTACTTTTGCGTTACCTTTTCATGGTGTTCAATAAGGATTTCCACCACAATGTTTTGGAACTTAAGATCCATGATGGCAGCAACAGTCTCCTCCTGTGGCCTCATTAAGGTAGGACCAAACACCACACCGAGGTTGGCCACAGTCATCAGATTCTGTTTGCTGTGCGCTGCCACACTGAGGAAAACAACAATTCAGAACAAACATTTTAGTTCAACAAGCCAACTTAATTCCACAAATACGAAAGACAAGAAAGGCAGAAAAAGTGACAGCGCAACACCCAAATTATTCCCACATCGTGTCACTTGATTTATTTGGCAAATGAAGGCATGACCTATGGTCACGTTCACTTAAACGTCAAAAAAATGGAATTGTATTTGAAAAATTGTCCCTGAATGGTAATGATTACTTTATAAAATCTAACTAATGATTTGGTGTTAGCGTGAAGTTGCTGCAGTGGCTCAAATAATGACTGGACTCATTCAGAGCTCTTTCCCATCAGTGTTCTTGGGCCAAACATTGAACCCCAGAACTCTTGTCAAACCAGGCCAGGAGCTTCCATTATAGTTTGTTGCCTTCAGTTTTGAAGTATTACATCTTGACTGAAGGATGTCTCTTACATCCACTTCAAAACTAGGGCATCTTCAGTAGATGACACTTTATCTTAGGTGGTCCAAAAAGTGGGGAAGACCTTTATCTGAAGTTTCCTGGACACATGGAGAAATTTCACACTAAAAATATGATGATATGTGACACAGCTGCACAGAGATAGTTTAAATAGCTTCAAAGGATGCCTTTGAAGACAAAAACACTGGTGACAACTCGCATTTATAACATCTCTGAAACCATTTCAGATAGGAGTGTGAAATTCTGGCTTTGCTTCCTTCCCCTGCAGGACATGCACACACTCCAACTTCTGAAAAATATTCGAGTCTCCAGTCTGGAGAATTTCACGCCGGATAATCCAAATTCAATTTCAATAGCACTGCCTTTTTACCAGAGCCTGATTCTGCAGTGGGTTTCTATGAAATAAGATCCACCAGACTTTAACTGCCTCAGGGATGAGGGATTATTTACTTATCTTCAATTTGCTCATATTTAGTTTATCAAAAGCTTGCTGAGGTAAAACCTTGTAATGTTAGCTAACATTATTTCTTAAATATTTCTTCCTATCCGACCTCACAAAGAGAGCGATGGGTGATAGTTGTTCATCTATGGATGTGCACTCTACTGTCAAGGGAAAGTCTGTCCTATTTAACTTTACAGGTGGGCAGTGAAACACGCTTATGATGCCTGAAACATAACTTCTCATTATCCTCAGTAAACATGTTCGAAAATATACAAAAAAAAAAAAAAAAAAAAAAAATGCAAGAAAAGTTTAAAAACATTAAGGCACAAGTGGCATAAAAATTTTCACCCAGCAGTCACTGAGTAGACAGAGAAGAGATGGAGTGACAGCAGGGAAGGGGGAGTGAAGAGAGTGGGAGTGAGGGAAATTGAGAGAAAAAGCATGTGGAGTGAGAACGAGGAGACAGACATGAAGAGCAGAAAGAGAGAACCGAGGAAATGGGAGGTGGAGAATGAGTGAACTATGACCACTCACTTGGCCAGATGCTTCATTAGTAGCCCGAGGACTTGTCGATTCCTCTCTGGTAGTTTGTGGACCAGGCAGTGGACGGCTTGGATGCGGGACTCGGGACTACCACCCTCTGTTCAAGCGTAGAAACAGGCATGAATTCATTTTAAAACACTGTATGCAAATGTCTCTGTGATCCAGAGGTGGCAAAAAGCCAACACTCCTCAGATCCAATAGTACACGTTATTATTAAATCATATATCTCAAATTTAAACTGGTGAAAGAACAGTGCATACACCTTTGATCCAAGCAGTTCCAAGTGAGATTCTAAGGTAAAGATACATCAAATGAGTCAGAACACTTTATCACTTTGAAAGTCCCCTAAAATGTATTTTATGTTAATCTGATAAAAAGTGAGCAAAAGTCAACTAGAACTTTAAGTATGTCATAATGACAGGCTTTTGCCCTTAGGTGTAAGGGATTAAGCATTAAAAGGAAGATGCATTCCTGTTCAAATAAAAGAAGAAGAGGTGTGAAGGTAATATGTGAATTGAACACTGAATTTGGCAGAAGGAGCCACTATGCTGGTGGGGGAGATAGCTTTACATTACTGTCTCCATCGTGTAAAAGGGTTGCGTTAAAACCTCCAAAATCAACCTTTAAACATTTCCTCACACACGAGCATCTGACCGCCCACACGGTAACAAAACACACCAAGCACACAAAATATCATTACTATGGGAACGACAAGGATTCAAACATGGAAAAAGCTTCTTATGGATGCTGTCATCCATCAGAAAAAATATCCATTGCTAATCCATTTTTCCCCCTCGTTATGAGGGCATTGCGCGCGCCTGATAAAAATGTCAACCTGATCCAATTATAGCACTTGTTGTAATAAGATTCAAGTTCATCTGGCTTTAGAAACATTTCAAACAGAAATTATGTTATGTGGGTGTAAAAAAAAAATATATATATTTTGTTGTTCAAGGTTACTGGATAATTTTGATTCCAACTCTGCAATGACTTATTTAGTCCTTTATTTAGTAGAATGTTAAACAGGTACAACATCATAATGGACATGAGCTCAGGTGGACTTTAAGAATGTCTAATGTCACTAACGCAATGTTATAAAGCAGTCAAGATCTTAAACAAGCAAGTATAAGTCAAAGTGTTAAAGTGTTTTAAGTGTGATCACATAACATGGCTATTCGTGTTTTAAAACACACAATTTGTTGCCAGGCTATGCCATACTTAAGAAGTTGGAGTGCTATTCACTATGTCCTAGATAAGATTTAAAGTAAAAAAAAAAAAAAAAGTTGGTATTCATTTGAACCATTTCTCACTTCGCTGCACTTTTCAATCATGTTCAATATCTCTTCCAGACAACACATACAAAATTACTGCAGTATAAACTGTATTTTGCTTGAGTTTGGTAAAAAAGTCTGCATCATGGTGAAGAGCTTGTATGTGAGGATGTGAAACTTACTCGCGGGGCCGATGAACTCTTTGTAAAGTCCATAAGTCATCAATGGCTCAGGAAGGCTCCTTCACAGAGACAGTGAGAACAAGAAAGAAAAGGGAGGGGGTGGGGGTATAAAAGGAGATTTGAAGTGAGTAGGGTGGACAGGAATAGCTGGCGTACTGTTTTATAAGCCCAGCTCAAAGAATTGATTAATGTGACCAGGAAAGGGGGTTGAATTAGACGGTGCACGTGTTGAGATAACCAAGTTCACCAGAAGGTGCTTTCAAACCGTAGCTAGATGAAGGTCAATAGTATTTACCTCACCTGACCCAGTGTTATTCAAGCACATCAAACAACTGAAACAGTACAGATATGCTGATATCTTACACAATGTTCAGGTGGTACCAAACGTAGTGTATTGCCTGCTGAGTTAACACAAAGGAGATGTAGCTTTGTAAAAACACCCTGTTACAACAGACGTTTACATCAAAACTGTAAACAGTACATCAGTGGCAACACTTGAGTGATTTTATTTTTCTCCTTCATAACACTACTCTCTCTGGAAGTCTTCCTTATGTTACATAACAGGAAACCTGCAACCTTTGATATTGACACAAATCTGATTCTACTTTTAAGACCTCCTCAGTATCAAAGAAATTCAGTCATACATCTTTTTAGATCCATGGATATACAGTTGAAAGGATTTTTTTTTAATTACATGTTTTCAAAATGTAAACAACCATTTATTTAATGGGACTGATGAAGGTGTCAATAGACAAACTCAACATATCCAAGTTGGCATTTTATTTTGTGGTTACATGTAAAAATTAATGAAAAAAGTGGGAGGATTTCTTAGATAAGCTCATTTTTGCTGCAATAAATCAGGCAGTACCATCACTCCAACAGATAATATGGAAATAATATTATTCAAAATCAAAATGAAGTCATTTCAATCTTTTGATAGCATTTAGCAATACTAATCAACACCCCAAAATTGCAGAAAATTCAAAAATGTATATGCACAGGACTAAATAGGTGCAGAGGGAAAAAGTCCTGCACTTGGGCAGGAGCAATTGCAACGCAAAAAAAAAAAGAAAGGAAAAAAAAACTAAGATGAAACTAATGTGAAGCTAGACCTTATTTAGGCCTAAATTTAGACTCTGACCCCGTTGCTCTGTCTGTGAAAGTCTTTTTTAACTTAGGCATATGGTTTACTCGGTGGAGGAAAACCGAAAGCTTTGCTTGCTTCGGCAGAGATGCGCGTGCACGTGCGACCGATCTAACTGCAAAATATAAAAAGAAAATACAAGGCTTCAGCAACCCTGCTTATAGTAAATAGTGTTTTTTCTATTTTATTTATAGTGTTTATTTTTTTAAACTGTATTTAGTTTTAAATTAAACTAAAGTAAATTTTACCTTTAAACTTATTTAAACAAGCAAAGTCAACTTAATGTGTAAGTAAACAAATTGGCTTTTAAACAAAACTGTCTCAGTGTCTTACTGCCAAACTACATTTTTGATGTCTGAATCTCACCCACACACACTCTGCCAACCGGGAAGCAGATATTGAATTCAGAGCATGAATAACATGGGCAAAGAGTTTATTACATAAAGACACTCTACATTCATTAAAAAAAAAAAAAAAAAAAAAAAACGAAGCCAGTTCATAAAGACAGAAATGAGAACATAAAAACTGTATTAATCAAAAGAGATGTGTAAAAATCTGTCAGTCTGTCATGAGGGAGGAACAGAATGTGTTTGAATGCATGACAAGTGTGATAGATATATTTTGGTGATTTACAAGAGGGCACCAAAATAAAAAGATACATTACTTACTGAGCTTGTAAAGTTATTGTAGCGCATTTAAATAATACTGTGGGCTTGAACAATTGACAAGTAAATGAAACAGCCTTATTCTAATGAGCTTTGTAAAATACCTAATCTGCAGCAATATACTATATTATGAGTAACCTTTAGATATAGTTTAACATGTAATAGTTTTATCAGTGGTTCTAATGTCTGCTTTTATTCTGGCTCCCCATCACATTGTCATTGTGCTACCCACTACCACCATCAAACCATCTAAACCATGAGAATTGACGGACCCCGAAAATAGAAGTCTCAGCCTGTTACTTTGAGGTAAATATGGTCTTAAAAAGAGAAAATAAAAAGAGGTTCGCATCGCTGCACGTTGATACAAATGTCTTATCTCGTGTCTTGATGTTGATTTGCTATGAACATTTTCAGGACCCGTGGATATCAATAACAGAACCAATAGGTTTAGAGGCATAAGGTTGCCATTCTTCATGAAATAAGGTGGAACCAGTTTTTGATTCTAATCTCCATTTAGTCGGCTCTTTTTTAAAAAATAATTTCATTTTCTAAGATATAGAATCTTCAGTACTGCCACTTAAACTGGCACCACATTCAAAAACAATTCATCAGATCTTTTACAGTTCACCCTTGAGCCCAATCGAGCTTTATATAACTTTAATATGTGCCGCAGTACCTACTCATACCGATGTAAACTAAATATAGTGTTGAAAATGATAGAGTTCCTATTTATGGGCCCACAGATAATCATTTATGTGATATCATTGTCTATTTTTCCACACAATCTCCATGAACTTCATTGCTAGCTGAATGTCCTCAGTACAAAAAAGCATTCAGTGTACAGAGTTTTCATCTTGCTGCATACACACTTCAAAATAAAAAAGTACTTGATCTAAAACTGGACAACAATGGCAGAGGAGTCACCGATAATCATTTTGGTAACCTTGCAACGATAAATGCCAGATGACTGAGCTTGAAAAATTTGGTAAGGGACACTTCCAGTACAAAAACAGCTTCCACTGGGCACAGATGTCTTCACAATTACAAAATGTAGAGACTTCACTTTATATATTTTTACCGTGATGTTTGGAATGAAAGTTACAACAGACACGTCAAATATTGTTTGAAACTATCCATCAACAGCAAATAAACACAGCTATTAACAGTATTATAAAAGCTAGCCGCTGCTGTGTGGAGCAGACAGCTTCCAAATGTATGACTGGGCATGTCTTGCATATCATTGTCATACCAGGGATCCTTACCTCAGATAAAGCTTTAGTGCGCTTGTTATTGTCTTGACATCCCAGTCTTCACTGGCTGACAGATCCACTTCGTTGCTCTTCTCATCTAAAGAAATCATTTAATAAATCAACACTACAAAAACTCATTGTTAGTAATTAACACAAAAGCGTACATTCACATTATGCATGGCTAACAGCTGTGTGCAATTTTGTGGAAGGCCTAGAAAGTCCAAACATGTAATATAAATATGTAACTTGTGAGGATAAAAGCTTGCTACGAGCCTCGGGGGCTGAGTGTAGTCCCAGTGGATGTAAAGGAAGTTGCAGCTTCTGCGGAGAGCTGCTGGTTCTATACCTCATTAGAAGTTTAATTAATCCCTGACTACTTCACTCCTCCAAAGGGACTCGAGGGGTGTGCTATGCTGAAAATTCAGGGGCTTTAGTCACACCTTAAGTAACCTCTACTGAATAATATAGGATGTGGAAGTACTGTATGTTAGTAATGTGTTTTGAGTTAGATGCATGTACTGGAATATGCAGAGGACTTCTGTCACCACACTGACATTGGCTTCATGGGTGGTAGGAGGTTTGTTATTATTATTTGTCTTTTTTCATTCATGCACTGAGGCAAAATGACTGTGAGTTTCTCTGGCCACATGAACTATGAGATCTGTCCAATGTCAGCTTCTGAAAGCAAAAGGTTGTATCCAGATATGTCTGTGTACAAACAAATGGGTTCTGCACAGACTCCTCATGAACGAACAATCATGTTTTGTCAGATCAGGTACATAAAAAGCACAGTTGGAGCAGCTCTGACCACAAAACTGTAAACTACAGAACAGCAGCACCCAGAAAGTTCAACTTTTTCTTTTTTTTAACTTACCTGTTACTGAATCCCTGAGGAAAGGCTAGGTTGGTGATTTTGGAATAGAAACCACAGTAAGAAGTGTAGGTCACGACATATTACCATTTAAATGCCACTAGAAAGGACAAATCTATCTTTCTGATCATCAAATGCTCTTCTCATAATTCCTGTTTTAGGCGAGACTGATGAATCTCTGATGTTCATCAGCTTCCTCCTTGTAATTAGAGGAATTGGGGCAGTGTGTAGTCAGAGTTGCTGATGCAGACACGCCCTTGAGCAGACAATGACAGAAATCAAAGAGATAGAGTGGGGTCTATATGTTAAGTGACAGGCACCCAGCATGCAGCACCAGACTTTTAAGACACCGTTTTCGCTCAGCTGATTCTGCAACAAAAGCGCTGTTCAGTCCACATCAGGGGCGAACAGCAGTGGTAGACCACAAGGGTGTGTTTTTAGGAAAGATGGGGCTAATGATCTAAATGTCATATACTGAACTTAGCCAAAATGAATTAAAAAATGTGAAATTTAGAATCAGATAAACTAAGATTATGCTGCACAATGGATGCAAAGACGAAAAAGGAGGAGAGAGTAAGAAAATTATGGCCCAGTGATGACTGCCAACTTTTTTTTTTTAAACTTCAGATGTCCACCTGTTCTCCTGCTGTCATTTTCCAGATATTCAAGTTACAACTGACTTGACCTTTCAAGCATTTTGTCACCTCTTGAGCAGGCAGTATTCTTCCTCAGAGCTAACTGACATGTGGTTAACAGAAACAGAAACGTGGAGTTTTTCCTTGAGGAGTTTTTTCTTGCCACTGCTTGGCTTAAAGGTTTTTTTTTCTCTTGCTGTAGGAGTTTTTTTTTTTTTAAACTTGCCATTATCCTTGATTAGGATTTAGTATTATAATTTACGTTAATGATATTTGCTCGGGGGTCATGCTCTGGGTCTCTGTAAAGCGACTAGAGACAATTGGCGTTGTAACAGACGCTATACAAATAAAACTGAATTGAATTGAAACCACAGATAACTCTGAGGTTGGATTTATTGGGTTATCTGAAAACCACGAGGGCTTCAATAATCAGTCAACGGGGGGGGGGGGGGGGGGGAGAACAATGAAACAGTGAGAGAATACAATTTTTCAGTATTTCCAATGTTCTTTTGTTTTTGTTTTTTTTTTTTAAGAAAGCAAGTCTGAAGTTTGGGAAGATTTGACACAAGACAAGCAGATGAAATGAATGAAATGCAGACTGATACAGAGTTGTCATTTCACAGCGGTGTCATGTTAAGGCATGTGAAGGGCATGACAGAAATAATCGTTGACTCACAAGGCCACACAGAGTCAAGTGAGACGAACAACCATGCACACTCACACTCACTGTGATAATTTAAGAATCACCAATCAACTGAACATGTATTTTTTTTGGACTCTGGGAAAAAAAACCTGGAGTACTCAGAGAAACCCCATGCAGGGATAGGGAGAACAAAATCAAAAGATTTTAACTGCTTTAAAGTTATCAAATAGTGTTTCAAAAGACCGTTATCTGTGTCCAACATGCTTTATATAAACATATGGATACATCATTTAGTGTATAATATATTCTTGTCTTTAATGAATATTCTAAGAATGAAATTGTTTCTTTTGAAATGCCATCAAATTTGCCTACTATACAGTTATATCTATTATATATAGTACAGTAGTATATCTAAAAATAAAAAAAAACTTTCAAGCAAATCTTAGCAAATATCACAGACTTTCCTGCCCAGCCTGATTGTAACACAGGCATAAAGAGGAGCTCACTTTTACAGTCTTCTTCCTGTGATATTATTGCCTGTCATTCAATAGGTTCTTCTTTCCTTGAACTGTAATATGATGACAGCTTTTTTCTTGTGTTGTTTTTTTCTTTTCCTTTTATCAATCAGACTGCCCTAGCTGATTGGACTGTGGCCATTTAGTGGGTAAGAAAGGATGAGAAGCAGGAGTGGGATGAACTTAAAGCTTGTTTCACCTGCTTACTGTTAACTACGTGAACCGTTTGTGAATGTGTCTATGTAGACCAAATGCAACATTTGTTGTACATATAAGTTATTTCACAGACAAACTATTTGCAAGTGCAGATAAACTTGATAAACTTTCCTTTCTTTTACAATAACATGTGCAACATCATTCAAGAGATCCAAGAAAAAAACGTGTAATATTTATTCAGACACTAAAAAAGCTTCTTAAGTTTAACAGTGCAGTGTTGATAGAGTATACGGCATGAATCGGCAGGTTGGGAGGCTGAAAGGTTTGGAAGAGAAACTGAGACAGTCTGGCGGCTGCCCGAGTTCGTTGTCATTCTGAACACAGAGCTGAAAGTGAGCTGGTGTCTGCTGGAGACAGCAGGAAACCACAGAGCAGACACGGAGCAATAGAAAGGACAGAGGACAAGCTCTGCAGGAAAAGAGTTGAGTGAAAGGGAATCAAGACAAGTGAGAGCCATAAAGGAAATTGAGAAAGGCAACTGACAGAACGAGCCTGCCACAAGCACAGGAGAGCCTTTTTTAGTGATGTGTTAATGAAAAATAAACCCCCAAAAGCGCCGGAATACAAATAGGATGACCCTGTCTGGTTGTCTGGGGGATGCAAGTTTGAATGAAAGTGAGGCAAGAATTCAGAGTGGCACTTGTTGCACTTTAGAAAGACTTGGTAAGGGTGGGTTGAGTCATGCAATGACTGTCAGTCACGATCTTCTTAATATTGTGCCTAACAGAGATGTTGATGTCCAGCACAACTTATCAGGAAAACTTACATTTTACATAGATGGGTCAAAATTATAACTTTTTTTTTTTTTTACTATTCAGGACTAATTAAAAAGAAAATTAAAAAATACATATGGAAAAATCATTTTACAGAGAAAAGACAGGAAGAAGAATTGAGATTAACTTACCAATCATTAATGACAAGAGTTTCTGGACCTTAGAGCTCACCCCTCCAATTCTGTACAGGCCTTGGTCATTAATACCTAATAAATAGCAATCATAACAACACTTAAGATACAGAAATGACAGAAATCTATATATGTAAATCACATTTTATATGTGTGAGTGTGTTGTAATGTAATTTCAGTCAAGATCAGTGCAATGAATAATAATTTGCATGAAGAGATAAATTGAGAGGAACTAGGTCAGAAATCACTTCACTTCCATGCAAGAAAATAAATCAGAATATTAGGGCTGCAAAATGAAAAGAAGTTCTACATCTACAGCAAACACTGCCTGCAGTACCTGCTAATCAGATTTTTATTTCAAGATTAGAAAAAGTGTGCCCCCATGTGTACAAAGAAAGACACTGCACATATGGTATTTGTTACTAAACACCACTATTGACTTCAATTTCTTTCCAAAATCAAAGCACACTATAATTTTCTGTATACATTTTTTTTCTGCATTTCCATAAATAGACATAAATGAAGCTTACCTCTTGTCTCTATTGCAGTGATGGAATTCTTTACAAAACTTAAACCCACATCATCCAACTGGGCATCAACTATATATAAAAGAATAATAAACACAAGAGAAAACCTAAAATGTGATGAACAACATTGGAAAATTCTGAAATTCTTTTTTAGTGTTCTGTTACAAACACAATCTCGGATTCAGATGAAACTTACTCCCTCGTTCTTTGGAAAGAGTCCTCCCAAGATAGCATCCAATCTGATAAAAGAGCATTAAAAATAAAACATGAAATGTTACTGCCTTATACTTCAAACCCTTCTTATATGTATAGTAATTTATACATTTGTGCAAACACATGATCCTAAAAGTTAAATGTCCTATAAGAATGCATTTAAGCAATACACAGTAGTTAAATGAGACCAGTGTGTGATGGATGACACAGTAGAGGCTGACTCACAGGTTCCTTCCCACCCATGGCGTGCATCCAAAACTTGTGGTCATCTTCTGACAGGGCCTGCACTGTAAGCACTGTCCCTGGCCTGGGACAGAGCCATTACACATTAGCATTAGGAAAGCCTTGGAGGGACAGTACAGGAAGGCACTGAGGCATACCAGTGTCAATATAAAATGTCCAATGTGCTTAGTATTCTTGTAAACGAAAAAAGCACTGCTTGCCAAGGGCACATGCACCTTGGATTTGTTTCAAGTTTAGATGGAACCCTATTAGTCTTAGCAACTAGTCTATGACACATACAATCATGTAGGACCAGAGGGATATCACATTACTTATTGCAGTAAGAATTGATGTGTGCACTCAAATTCCCCATTCTAAATCGGGGATATTGCTCTTCTATAAATACTACAGAAAGGGGCAGGGCACAGTTAAGTTGTGTGACAGAATGGGGTATGTATTACAGCTGGTCATGGCAGGCCCTGTTCCGGCCCTCTATAATCCAAAACACAGAGGAATAAACAACTGTGTGGAGCTGAAGTCTTTAGGTAGTTAGTCTCCTAGCTCAGTAAATGCTAGAGAAGAAGCAGCACTGAATATTAAGCACTGTGTTCATGCAAGAGTTATCCTGCACTTCAGTCAAACCCAATATGTCACTTGTGTGACATTGTGAACGTACCGATCTGTTATATCCAGGTCTAAGCAGAATCTCCTGTCCAACATGTCTGTTGTTTTGCGGACACAGGATTTGAGCGTGACAGACTCTGTCTCACCCTGAAAAAGATTTTCAATTTCACATTCAGAATGTTTTGACCAAAAAAAGCAAAACAAATAATAAAAAGAAATAAATCATGGAACAGATTGCCAAAGCTAAAATGTATGGCATAAGAGCCAAACCAGTGTGCTGTGATTACCCACATTCTTTCCACCTGATCGGTGGTCGAAAGTCACCATGTGCAGGAGTTTCTGCTCTTTGACAAATGTGCAGTAGCGCTTGACCCAACTTGAACCAAAAGGAGGCGGTCCTAAAGAAAAGGAGAAAAAAAAAAAAAAAAAAAAAACCCTATCAGTTTTTCTTGGCACAGTTGTGAACATTTATAAGTGTGACAGCGCCCTGACATTCCCATATGGGATTTCCCAGAAGAAAAAAAAAGTATCAAGTATCAAGTATGTCAGGCAGCATACTGGGCTTATTTTAAAGGTTTACAAAAACCTTTCAAGGTGAAAGTGGAACTAAAAAAAGCCCCCTCCTCTGAATAGAGTGGAGTATATTTGAAGGCTTTGCTTACATTCTTGCCTTGAATTAGTGTATATTTACAAATTCAAATCATTTCTAAGCCTTACGTTTTTCCTGTACATAGAGGTAGCCTTCACAACTGATGGCGCTGGTCTGTCTGTATTCTTGGGGCGCCTCTCTGATCCTCTTCATCAGCTCGTACACTTCTGAACGCGTACCCTCGAATCGATTCCTGGTCTGAGAGGGAGAGGAAGGAAAAATATACTTCAAGATGTGACTTCCTGGTGCTCAGGAAGGTACCTTTCATAATAAGCTGCTGAAAATGAAAATTTCAAGGTTTCCTCGGAAAGCCCCTTCAACTCTGATATTTGTTGAATAGCATGCAGTTCTCTGAATTAAGAATGAAACTGAGGAAAAATCTAATTCATGAACAAGCATGTGGTTGAAAAGGTCAAACAGGAAATTGAATAAGACTTTGTCTTCAGATAAGCGAAACCAAAACAAACCAAATGTTAGACCTTCAACTGACAGGCAGAAGTAGACAGAAGCACAATGCTCCTTTTTTAAGTTTCAGTGGCCGCTTTTTATTTTAGTTTTTGTAAGAGCATCCAGCTTTGACTAGATTACAAATATGAGAAAACTTGCAAAATCAGTTTCTTACATTCTGAATATTGATCTGCAGTTCTCTTTTATAATGATCAAAGTCCTTGGCGAGCTCAAAGCCCTGGTGATAAAAGGTGAAGACTGTCTGAAAAAAAGCCAGCATCTAAAAGAAAGAAATCAGAGATACAACTGTAAAGAACCAGCAGGGGGGGTTCAAAACAACATCCCCATATTATGACACAATACAATTGAACCATTAAATCATTTTCATGTTAGACTGAAACTTATACCCATTTGAAATACATGCATTTCTCTTGTTTGTTTTTTTTTTGCAGGACTTTCAAAGACTTAGATGATATTTTCAAGATCGATAGAAATCACCTTTTCCATGAAACATCACTGTGCTCAAAGAAACAAGCAATGGCATTCAAAGCCCTCACTCACTTTTAAGTTTTTCTCTGCCCTGTAGGGTTCAACAGACTCACTAAACTAAACTGAGGATCTTCCAAAGTTGCACACCATTTAGAGCAAACGTGTTATTTTTTTTTGCCACTCCTTACATTCAGTTGTTGTCTTTAAAAGTATACAGGTATTTCTTACATATGAATTTAGTTGTCAAAGGCATGTACAAGTAGGCACATCTGTACTGATTCAAGATGGGAATCTTTCATAAAAAAAGAAAAAAAAAATACTCCATCAGTGCTTCTAACCAGCTCCAGTCAATTACTTACAGGTTCCACGCACTCAAACTTTTTTCTCTCTTGGATCTCCTGTAGTTTGCACACATAATCAAGTGACTCCTCCTGAAAGTGCTGTCTCATGGTTTCCACCTGGACGTCTGCCTGGAAAGGTGGAGAACACACAACATGATAATTATAGCAAGAGGCAGATGGGTGGAAGCAGGAAGAAATACTCGGGTAAACGTTCAGCTTGAGAAACAGGAGGTTTTTCTTCAAAATGATCCTGAGGGTTTTATCCTGATACTGAAGTGGAGATAATAAAAACATTCTTAAACAACAGCTCTTCAGGTGTGTTATGCATAAACTACGTATACAGCATTATCCTATGACTCTTGATTCAGATTAGGAAAGCTCACCACATAAAAGGTTTAAAACAAACAAAAAAAACAAAGGAAGCGCAAAGGGAGACGGGACAGGAAGAAGCAGCAGCGGTCAAAGTCAAAGTGAACTTCTGTGTCATTCAGGCCATAAAACAGCTAATCACAGTAGAAAGAAACTGTTTCTCCAAGGTCAGTGTGCTAATGACTGAAGTAATGAGGCCAAGTAGGGCATATGAAATAATAGAATCACAATCACATAAATTCAACCATGCATTATCTGTACCTGCTAGGGGTGCAGCAAGCCTTTGTAGCCTTTGCATATCAGCAGATATCAAACTGATAGCAGAAATTTAAGGGATCATGCTTGACTTTAACATTACTTATTTACGTTGTAAAACAAAATGAAACACATTATCACAAAGACCCAAATGTGGCAATTTGTTATTTTTCATTAAAATACAGTACAAGAATTACCTGGTTTTCTGCATAAATCTGCAAGAAATTGTGAATCTGATTGTTATCCGAGCCACAAAAATAGACAATCACAATTTTCTTACGTTGATAACACACAATCAAACAGTGCATTAAACATTCACAGTGGGAGAAGAAAAAGATTTATTTTTTTATTACAATTGTGTGTTGACAGCTTGATCCCTTTGTGTTTGCCTATTACTGAGACCTAGATAAAGATCAGATCACATCTAACACAGAAAACCAGTTGTTTCCAGAGAGCTCACATACTTTTCCTTGCTAGTGTTGCTGTGTGATGTAGGAGGTGCTGAAATAATAGAATTGAAGTGAATAGAAAGGCCTGTGCTTTGTGAGAACACAAGAAAACTAATTCCAATCAAGCTGAGACTGGGCAAGAAACAAAATATATCCTGAATATATAATGATTCCAAATCAGATGTATGGACAGATGAAACACTCATGGTGACCTCTACAGAAGATTCTCCTTAAAATCCCCTCACAGAAAACATCTAGCCAGTGGATGCATTCTTATTGAATTTAATTTAAAAATACAGTATCAATTCCTAAAAGGAAATGATAATGTTGAAAACTATATTAGAACAGAGAGCTGTTCTGTAAAGGCTATCGTAGCAGACAGGGACCCCCTGCACCGGTAAAGGTGAAAAAGTCAACAGCTGGATTGCACTGCTGTTTAACCGGTATGATGATGTGTGAAGGTGTGCAGTGTTGTACAATGTGTTATGAAGAGGATGCAGCATTTTTTCTCCGCAATAAGCTCCAGAAGCTTCAGAACTGTTCTCACCAGAGATATTTTCAGTTTCTTTGAGTGACTGACTCTAATGCTCCCCAACAGATAACAGCAAATAAAACTGCACTCTCAACAGATATTCAACATATTACTGCAAATCCTAAAGTATGTCAGCTTCTTCAAAATGTACAAGCTAACTCTTCTTATCTTAACATCTGTAGTTACGTGGAAATAATGTTTAGTTTTTATTCTTCTCCTCCTAAATTTCACAATCATGTCTTCTGTGTTGTTCACAGTCATGAGTTGACTGTTCTCCACATTATGCCACAAAGTGGTGCAACAGCCCTCTCTACTCAGCATCATGTTCACAACTGATATGTCCCACAACTGAATATTTCTGGAAGTAAAATGACTGAATTGTCCTGGAAGTCTAAGCTGTAATGAGTAAAAAGGAATGGTATGAGTACAGCCCTGTGGTGCTTCCGTCCTACTGATTGCCCACGGAGACACGCAAGCCTTTAGTGTCACAAACTATGGCCTGTCTAGAGAGATCAAAGAAAGGAATCCTCTCAGTGCTGCCTACTTTGTCCAAATGATGGTATCTTTAACTCCAGCGCCACGATGACAAGTAAACAGAGGTGAGTCCTGAAAGATGCTTGTTTGCTTATTTAGGTGGGCTATCTTGGTCTCTCCAGGACCTTTCATCATCTGTGATGTTAGAGAGACAGGTCTATGATTCTTAATGGCAGATGAATTAGATTCCTCTAGCTTCCTCCTCACTTGACTGCTGGAGACAGACAGGTGGGAGGGAGAGCCAGAGAGGGTTTTAGTAATTCCTGATGTGGGGTATATGATGATGGGGCTGTGTTAAGATCCGCAACTAAGGTGGAGGGTGAGGCTGTCGAGGTGTGGCAAGGTAGCTGTGGGATGTGGACAAAGTGAGACTAGCGTGGCTGGGGATAGTTTGTAATGCTCAAAATATGAAGCGTTGCAGAAAAAAAGAAACATGGTTGTGTGTCCTCGCCTCCCCAGTGGTTTAGTGGTAGTGTTTCAACCTATCGTGCAGGAGGTCCGGGATCAAATCCCAGGGAGTTTTATGCACCAGGAAGAGCATCCAGCATAAAATGTGCCAAATCAACCACACTGTGGTGACTCCTAACAGGGAGCAGCTGAATGGACAAGAAGAAGACAAAGAAACATGTCTTGAAATTTAAAGGAATGCAAAATATCTAACTAGGACTGGCATCTAATGCAGCTTACTTGTTAACCAAGTTATGCTTTCACGTTATAGTTGTATAACAGCAAGACTTTATAAATAGTGTTTACTTAAGATCAGGTGCTCCTTAACACTGCGATCTAATTTATCCTTTGTTAAACAGGTAAGCTCTGAGTTTACATACTGGGGTACACAATATATTCACTGTTTAGTGAGCTGACGCAACAGCGGATTAAGTATTGATACAATTCATGAGTTGAGTTGCTGTGAATGAATGTGAATGTTGGTACCACAAACCCAGAAGAGACCAGACTCTGGAAATGATTTTCATTGATTTAAGTGTCCACACTTTTGAATAAGCTTTTACATGTTACTGACACAATACAGAGACATGAATAAAGAAGCACTGCTTAGTAAGAGAGTGATATATTCTCAACTAATAATGTTAGTTTGAGGTAGTCTAGTAATCATTGCTCCACAACTTGCAGAAAACCACAACTGACTTCACTGGTCAAGTACAAGAAAACACACATTTTTGTTTCAAGCAGCTGAGGCAAGTCACTGCTGCAAGGCACGTCAGTGGAAACTCACATGGGGCATGGAAGCTAAGCCTCTTCAAAGCACCGAAGACATAAACAAGCTCAAGAAAATTTCTGCTCAAATCCAACTTTTTGTCATAATGATTAACAAGCATGGTATAACTATCAGAGACTTCAGGGAAAGGTAAATACCTCTTGTAGCTGTGGCTCTTTCTTCTTTGCTGACATATTAAGAAGCTTTTCCAGAGAGCTGTAGTACTTCTCCGTTTCTTTTTCATACTTTTTCCTTTCCGCCTAAGAAAAGAAAAACAATTAATGGAACTGAAAAACCCTTTATTATTATTACAGTCAAAGGATCAAACACAGCCTATGTTAAGTTTACAGTTTAAGTATCAAGAACAAACAGCCATTATGGTTCACCGGGTACGCCAACAAATCCACTATCAACAAAACATATTGAGGAAAAAAAAAAATCAAACTGTCATACATTACCCTTAGAGCACCAAGCTGTTCTTTCCTGAACTTCTCCAGAGGTTTCATTAACGTTTCTGTGATGTTTCTCATCTAAGAAAACAACACATGATCATCATCCTGAATCTCAAAAAAACCTCTTTAATATCATTATCTGAAGTGAAGAGGGACTGCTATTTAGAATGTTCTCGCATCTAGGGGTGCTATCTTTTGGCTGGTGCAGGTCAAACTTTGTCCCCACTGAGAATTCCAATATATAATTTCTTTAAAAGGTGCCTGTTGCTCAGTGGTTGTAAAAAGCATGGAAGTCCTGCAGTATTAAAAGTGAAACACTATTTTCATTTTTTGTTTCATTTTTGAACATTTCAAAACTCTATACTAATTTTCAAACAATGAAAAAAGGTCAATTCATGCTTTTCCTTTTTGGTAGAGATGGCATTTGATAGTAAACTGTGCATGTTAAATACAGCCCATGAATTATGTTGTAACCTTAAGAGTAATTTTCCTCTGCGGCTTCTGCTGTGCTCATGGCAGGACATGTCTGTGCCTGCATTCCCTTTTCCTTACTTTGCAGATGATATCATCAGACTTTGCTGATCAGTGCTTACCACTGGGGTCTGAGCATGGTACAATAGTTATCTCAGTCAGCAAATAATGACAGGTTCTCACCCTAAACCTCAGAAACTACACTTAGGTATTAGTAGAGAATGAATTGCAGTGTGAACAGTGCATCTCTGGCTATCACTGGTTATACATCTTTTTTTTTTTTTAAGTCTGCATTTGCATTCATGGTTAGTGCCATCATCTAGCAAAACCATCTAATGTGTATATGCCATTTAATCTTGTAGCAGACTTTTTGTGCTAATGTGAAGGGTGAACGTGTCCTTCACCAGTCCTCTCTGGCAGTAAATTCTAATATCTTTATTAACATCTTAAATCCTGATTCCGTCAGAGAGGACCAAAACAACACCAGCAGTGAGACGTTTAAAGGCAAGACAATTAAAGAGACACGACAGTGAGGGTGTGGTGCTGGTTAAACATCTTATTATTCAAATAAAAAGTTTTAAAACGACAAGCAGTTTAGTACCCTTTGAGCTGAAGGTCTGTCTTTTGTGGCTTAAAATAGCAGCTTTTAAATGGCCAGCCTGAGTCAGGAGCTAGTTTTATTTAATTGCTGTGGACGTGTTAAAAGCTACTGCTTATGACATCCGTCTTGGTATTTAAAGCTAAGGTGTAATGCCTGTCTTCTCTCCACTCACTCCCAAGCTGGTGGCAGTGACCCTTAGACAGACACGAGGGGAGGAACTGTTGAAACACATTCAGAACTAGCACACTAACTGAGGAACAGGTTTGCCGTGTCAACTGAGTGCTGTGGATGCACAGTGCACCGGACATAAATACATTATGAGTGCACGTCTGGATGTGTATTGGATGACAGAGTCGCACAGATACTAGCACCAAATACAGGCAGTAACAGTTGGAAGCTTTTTGAAAATACAAACATCACAGGCATTCACACAGTGAAACAGTCGGGGGAAATGGAATACCGAGGAAGAGATGACTACATGTACATATATAGTATATCATTATTACTCATATTAAATTATTCCCATGTCCTTTATCAGACGTGTGTACAGGATGTGTTGCTGCACAGATGCCATGTAGACGTACATTTTTGCAAGTTTATTGACTCCTGAAATACAAGCATGCATGTGTTGCATGCCAGAAAAGCATTTCTAACTTTGGTAAACATTATGGATGTCCCGATCACGTTTTTTGGGTCCCAATCCGATTCCGATCTTTTCAATTTTGATGATCTGCCGATTCCCGATTTTTCTCAATCCGATTTCACTTTTTTTTAAAGTGGGCAAATTGAGTTTAATTTCCCATGCATTTTATTTCCTGTGTACATTAATAAATAGGCCTGCATCCAAGATGAGATTAATAGCTTTTATTATCTCATAAAATAAACAATAACTTATTTAAACACTCTTCTTTCTTAGGGAGAATTATTATAAAGCACATTTAATTATAGAACAGTGACTGTTCAACAGTCTCAGTACTAAAGAACATAGCACTTCCATTTAAATAGCAGCAGGTAAACCTGGCTAGCAGTTTAAGGCAATGAAAATTAGGGATGTCCCGATCAGGATTGTTTGGCCCCGATCCGATTCTGAGTCATTTGATTTTGAGTGTCTGCCGATACTGAGTCCCGATCCAATACTTTCATAACACATTAAAAAAATGAAACAAATACAGAATAAACAGATCCATGTTGTCTCCCATTATTATTTTATTTTTTAACACATAAACAGTGCACTTCTCTTTGATGTAGCTTCAACAATTAAATAATAACAAATAGTGCACCAGTATAACAGAGAACTTCTGTGAAGTAGCTTGAACGGTCAAATATGGTACACATATTAACTAAGTAAAACATTTTTTACTAGATTTTCCTCGCGGTAGCCAGGGTGTCTATCACGCTGTGTTGAGAAAGCAAGCCCTCATGCACGCAAAGTTGGCAAGAATGCGCAACACAGCCCACACTCCGCACCCCCATCTTACTCATAGCTTTCTTCATATTAGCAGCGTTGTCGCGCAAAATTACGTGGACCCGTTGCTTTGTTGATACCCCAGTTGTTTCACATTTTCTCCATAGTCTGTTTGATGCGCTCTGCTGTGTGGGATCCGCGAAATTGTGGGGCATGCAGGATCCCACGGCCCGATTTCCGATCACGAGTTCGGATCGTGACAACCCTAGTAAACATAGATGAAAAATCAACCTACCCCAAACTGTCCCAACAGCTTATGGAGTTAGACCTAATGACTGCTATTAATAAATGAGTGAAATTAATGTAGCTTGCATATTGTGACTCAGTGGATCACATGTCTGAGGAGGAAAGAAAGTGCATATCATTTGTGTCTAAATTACAGTTATTTTTAATCATAGATAATTAATAAAGGTATCACTGGAACAAGCAACTCTTGCTTTGGGATCAAGCTGCTGTAGGGCAAATGGTAAATGGACTGCACTTATATAGTGCTTTCTAGACATCATGATGCCCCCAAAATGCTTAACAATGGCCTCTCATTCACCCGTTCACACACACATTCACACATCTGCCAGCCCCCCCGGGGGCAAGTGAGGGTTCAGTGTCTTGACCAGGGACACTTTGACCATGTAGACAGTTGGAGCCGGGATCCAACCGCCAACCTTGCAGGACGACCTGCTCTACCAACTGAGCTACAGCCACCCACGTCAACAACAAATACTTACTAATGCCTGTACACAACCACCGGACTTGAGGCTCCTGTTGATGTTTTGTCATGACCCAGATTCATTGCTAGTGACTATCTAATTTAATGTGTTCAGAGGCACCTGAGCAATGTTGATGGAGGAATAAATGCCCTATTAAATTAGTGGACTCAAAGGTCTGCACTTGCTACCAAATTTTGTCTTGCAAACTTAAAAAATATATTTACAAAATCATATGCATGCACATTACACCTGCATCTACACAAACACAGATACAGTTATTTTCCATGGTTTACAAGGACATTTTGGCTGGCTGTTCTCACCATCAGCTCTCTTTGGTCTTCTAAGTTTTTGAGAAATGAGGAGAACTCTTGCAAAGACTCATCTGAAAAAAAAAAAAATAAATAAAATAAATAAATAAATAAAAAACACTTTGTCATAAAAGAAATGATTCATTTCCCCCTTCTCTGTCACCCAGATGAAGCTTAAAGTACTGTGATTGTAAGAAATAGATGCCCACCAATGAGTGTTCATAATTTTCTGCTAAAGAGAGAACTGTAAACAAACATTTGAAGTGCACGTCTACATGGTGGTAAGTGAACCAGCTATTACCTTCTTTCATCATGCAAGAAAGAAAAGCCACACTTACCAATGCACCTCTCGTCATCCGTCTTTGCATCTCCAATGTACTCAAACTGAAACTCTCCCAGGCACTGGGCAAACTTCCGCTGTGCCATCCCAAGCTCTAAAAGAACATTTTAAAAGCAAAATTAATTAACTAGATTGTACTCAAAGGCTGCAAAACATGCGATGAGGTTACAACTGCAGATGCATGATCTGAAAGTTCTAGTAAAAGCGGAAAACTTGCATAATGTTTACGCTTGACACATTTTAATACATTCATTTAATTATAAAAGACAACAAATAAAGGAATAAGGCTGAACAGGTATCAAGAGCTGTCTTCAAAGGTTGGTCTGATGCATTCAATTTCACCACACTGCAAACATCATGTCTGGCAACATACTGGTGTATCCTGTTGAGCGTCACTTGTGGTATCTGCAACTGATCTTGCAGCTTAACATGCAACAAAAGAGAGCAACCTATATTCAGCAGTAAGTGTGCATATCAAACATTATATAACTGGAGCGCAAAAAACAGTGGCATGTATAATGACAATGATTAAACTAAATTCTGGATATACCAAAGAAGGAGCAGATGGATTTAAAATTTAGTATATACGAGACAGTATTTGGCTTCAGCTAAAGCAAAAGAATGTTCTCAGTGGACAAGAGCTGGGGTACATCCTCAACACTTCACAAGTTCATCTCAGGGCCTCACAGAGCCAAACAAGACAAACATGTACCATCAGTCCTACAGACAATTTAGAGCCACCAACTAACCTAATGTGTGTTTTTGGAATGACGAAGGACGCTGGAGCAAACCAGCGCAAGCACAGAAGGAAAAAAACACTTCCAGGACCAGAAGTCAAGCAGGGAACTTTCTAGCTGTGAGGCAACGGTGCTAACTTCTGATCCACTACTGCCAGACACTGAAAGCAAAACGTCCAAACTATCCAGAATTGATCACTTGTAGTGTGTGCACACATGCTACAGGATTATATTTTCAGTACAGCACAAAGCCCAAGCATGTGAGAGGTGCTGAAAAAAATATCTGCCCAAGCCAGAGATGAAGGGCACAGCTTTAGCCTCAAATGTCCCTTTTAAAGTCTTCAGTTGACTCTTGCCCTCTCTTTAACACAGTTTAAAATCTATAAAAACCTAAAGCACACACACACAAAAAAAAGTCTTGCCATTCTCTCATGGTTCTATAGGAAGCAAGGAAGCTGTTCCAGATAAAGGGCTAGTTTGGGTTTGACAGTATTTACGAGTGTTTATTCATTGAGTACGCCTTCAAACAGCACTCAGAGGAAATGGGCTGCATGTGAGGAGAAACTGAAGGAGGTCAAAACAAAAAAATGAAACAAAACCACCATCTGATATTCATGTAAACACATGAGATCATGCACAAAATTGCATTATTTATCTGGAAAAGAAACAAATTAGGATAATAATCAAAACTAACAATTTATCACTAGTTTAAGACCATCGACAATGAGTTGCAACAGTCATGACTCATGACCAACGTAACACATGCTGCAGGTTAACCTTAGACCAGCGGTAAGCCACATCTTTATTCTCTATAGGGAAATGTTCACATGGTTAAAGTATGTATATAAAGTAAGTTTCAAATACAGGAGCACCAGATAGCGGGATTACTTCCGGTCTGCTTGTTGTATTTTGCCCACGTGTGTTTGAGATAATCAAGAATGCCCATCTTCAACCGTTCATCATATATCATAGACAAATAGGATCTACACAAGCTTAAATAAGGCATTGTGTCAAAAAAAAAAATGCTCTGTACACATTTGGTTAAGTTCTTATTCCTAAGATTTATGCCCAAAATAGTTTTATTATCAAGGAGCCTTTAGATGAAGTAAATAACCTGACATGAGGCACGGTTGTTTACTTCAACAATGACCTGGCAGCGTAATGCCCTGGCAAACACTTACTTCTTAAATTTAACTATTTTTTGAAGTGACAGTAAATGTGCAAAGAATCTAAACCAGACAAATGGTAATAACCCAGGCCAGGGTGAGTGAGTCTATAAAAGATGTGTCTCATCAGTGTAGTTCTTGATTTGTAGAAAATGCAGTGACAGACTACAGGTAACAGACTCAGGTCTACATTGACATGCTCTCTGGCAAATATTACTGAATATCAAATTAAGTTATGTGCAATTAATCGGGTAGTAAAGTAAAAGTGAATTCATTTCAAATACTTTAATAATCAAAACCATTCGGAGTGTGTACTCGAATGTCAGAACTGTTTTAAATATCAGCACAGTAAATATAATTAGAATACATACAAAACAAAAGTCTAAATTTGAGTAAGTGTTATGGTCATGTTTTGTATTCACTGTATAAAGCGAATCAAACCTTTATGTACTGAGAAAAAATAAACATGATTATTTTATAATAATTATTTGCCATTTCAAAAATTATATATAAATATATAAATTAAAGACTTCCGCCCCTAAGATTTACCTATTGATGAAATGTTCCCAACACATTTATTCATACATCTACTTCAGTCCCTATATTTGTTTTGCTGTTATTTTTTTTTCTTGGCATTTCACCAAACATATTTAACTCTGCATTTTATGTTCACTTTAGGATGCACTTTTTAATTTTCAGTCAACAGATGCAAAGTCTCACCTTGCACAGGGGAAATTCCTTTTTGAAAGTATTAATGACTTTTTTTACACTTCTATTATATCATATTTTTTCTAAAAAAAAGGTGGTTTGAAAATCTCTCTTAATCAATCGCAACCAGAAAGTGACAGACTGGCCTACTAAGAGCAAAGTGAGAGTGAACCTCATTATGATTTCAGTTTAACTTTGCTTTGAGTAGGCTAGTCTGTCACTTTCTCTAGAGCTTTCCGTCTGACTTGATCCAAGGTGTTTACACCTGGTGAGGTCATTTTAAAAGTACATAATTTGATATAATTGCTGTAACTCAAGAGTGCTTGGCCTTCAAGAAAAGTCTCTTCAGTCAGCTATAACTGGACACCTGCAGCTGACGGACTCCAGTTATCCCAAAACAAAACTAAATGTTGAGTGGAAAATACAGCAGCTCCTCAGCATAGTAATAAAATGTTGTGACAATATTACACTGAACACTGACGCCCCTCAACAAAGCCTCAACACACTTTATTATGTTTGATGTGATGTAAGATGAGGGCAGTGTTCAATGTCACCGCTGTGCTAGACTGATAAGATGATGACAGTTAAGGTATGCAACACTCAGGCATTTGTTTTAGGCGCGACACGTGTCCTTCAGTTTTATACAGCTTCAGAGAAAAACATAATCCATCATAATGATTTCTGAAGGGATTAGCAAAGGTTTTGGTTGAGCAATTAATCTGTTTATTAATGACCGGCAGCCTTAAACAGAAAATTTTCTGTTTTTTTTCACTAGTACATGTTGATGTCTCATTACTAATATGAGATAGAGTAAAAGAAAATCCATCTCATTTTAATATAGTAATTTATTAGTGCATCAACTATTGTTTATTTATCGAAGGCAGACTCGAAATGCAGGAAATAATAAATGCGAACTCCAAGAACACTGATGTGAATGAACAGATATGCAAGCTCTTTATTAGAGCCATATGTGCCTGCTGCATGAATCACCCCAATCCACCATCACCACCATGATCACATGCATGTTTAAATGATTGCAGAGCGGACTGCTAATGCAGGGTTCCCTCCTGCCAAGCTGTGGACTTCATTACATAAAGCGTTAAGAATGAATGCATTGTTACATGATACTCAAGCAATAATCAACATACAGAGAAAGGAAAAACACGACAGCGGTTTATCTCCGCGAAAAGTCAGACGAAGTCTTAACGTCATAGATAAACTAAATCCAAGAAGTGGGAAATTAAACAACACTTCTGAAGAGAGACCTACATAGCAGATTGAAATGATAGCTGCTGTCCAAGAGAACTATCATAAGATAGAAATACCACACACACACACACACCAAGACACACAAGAGTTCAAGGCAAAGGCTTCGCCTTATTTTTGCCTTTTAAAGCAAGGCATTTCAGAGCAAACCTGGGAACTGTCAAACTTGGCTACTTTCACTGCAGAGTACCAGAGGCCCCAGAGTACTGACTTCATAGCATGAGTCATACAGACTCTACCTTACATCTATCTGATATTAAAAGCTAGGTTGGCTACAACAGGACAAATAAAGATTTTTGATGAAGAAAAGTTTTGTGAAGAAATTCAACATAGTAACATGGATGGGGGGACTGTTGAAACACAGCATTCTGGTTAATGTAGATACCTAACATGAAGCAGTTTTCAACAACATAAAAACATATTTATACAGCAGCAAAAAAAGCTCACGTTAATAACTCAAATGTTCACTTTAACAATGGAAGTCTGCAGGCACATACTTGGCTGTGTTCATAGCACCATTTGGGTCAGCTGAGCTGAAACTGCATGCATTGATATGTATTCATTCTGCTGTACTTCTGCCAAGGAGTGAGTAAAAGGGATTACCTGGCTAAATTTTTTGGCAAATATTTTAATCATTTCTGTCTTTTTTTTTTTTTTTTTTTTTGCTGAATGGAAGATTAATTCTGGCACATGCACAGTTAGTACATGCAGTTACAAATCTTTGGGCTTCACATGGTCACCTGCAGAGGAACCTGGCCAACACTTGTGGACTGATGGAGAAAAGTTATGAAATTTAAAAACACACAGACGTCGTGGCAAAAAATTAATTGAATTGAAGGGGCTTGAAGGAGCTTTCAGATAGGACACCGTGGGCGCTGCGCTCTACTCTGGAAACCGCTTATTTCACGTTCCTGCAAGGCATAAAAATGTCTCGGTGCTGTGCCATGCTGAGCCATGCTGAGCCCAGCGCCTGCTGACTCAGCACCCTCTACTGAAGTAAAAAAAAATGTTCAACTTTCAACGTAGTGTTCTGAGATGACACCTGTGTTCAATTGCAGAGAACCTGACAGACAATGGAGAAGATGATTTTGGCAATGCCCCACTTTCCTCAGCTTTATAATACAAGTCTAGAGACATACTTTGAAATAATGAGGAGAGCTTGTGTTTGGAAAGAAATTTCCAAATACTTGAGCTGAACAAATGAAATTTTAGAAAAGCAGTAGGAAAGAAAATGTTTTTTTTTTAAGCTAGAAATGTGTTTTTTTTCTTCTACTTTCACAGTAAAATGTTCACAGCAAAACTCCTCTCTCTTTGAGGATATTTTAGGGATCGTCATTCTCTTCCTTGCTGAGGCTTGTCTCCAAACCATCAATACATCTCAGGGCACCTGTACACACATGCACATTTTCTGTAGCTGAATATAATTGTTATTGCATCTCCCACTACATGACTTGCATCAGCTTCATCTAGGGTATGATGTCAAAAAATGGTATGTGTTGACCGCATGGTAACCTCCTGAATCAGCGGTGAGGACAGCTGCAGCGGTAAACAATCAACAATAAGCAAAACAAGAAAATTAGTCGCATTTTAGTAGATGCTGGTGCTAAAAATACTATGTGGGGAAATGAGGCAAATCACATTAACGAATACATCATTTCATGTTGAATTTTACTTGGCTATTCAGTAGACACAGCCATGTCTGACACTGTCAGAGGCTTATCCCAGGCAACCTATGAGACCTATGAGATTTTGTTACAAAGTGAAAAAAAAAAACTGCAAAAATGTACTTTTTCTGTGTTTGCAAGAAAGGTTAATTGATGCTTGTTAGTTATTTTTTCTGTTGATTGATCAACTAATTATTGTATAAAAGCTACAGACAAAAGAAATGAATGACTTTGGAGTTTTAAAAAAAAAGACCATCTAGTGCCAAACAACATGCTACATCACACGCAGCACATTTTGCAATAAACCAAAAGAAATCAAATATTCAACATTTAAAAAGAAATAGTAAACCAAAAACAATTAAACTTTTCTTACCTGAATTTATTTTCACTAATTGTGTACTTTAAAAGCCGGAAAACTAACTTACATCACATGTCCTGGATGTGGCAGCAAAGGTTTTCCTGAATCAAACCATAAAATCTATGTGCAGGTCAAAGGGTAACTGCGGAAGAAGTCCATAGTGTATTTATTGGCGCATGTTGGATGAGCTGTTTGTTATGATTTCTACAGATGTGCCACTCAGGTCAGGAGCTTGCCCGGTCCAAGCCCTCTATGTTTCCATGCTGCGTCAATCCACAGTACTTCCTGTTTCACTCTTCGTCTTTTCCGAGCTGAATTTCTGCTCCACTTGCCTTCAACCTTTACCCCTAGCAGAGCCGGCTCAGCCAACCACTCCCACCACGTCCCTGCCCCCAGCTCCCTGCCCACAGACCATGCATTACTTCATTCATGACTTCCTGATCCTAAAAACAAGTGCGCAGGGTGAGGCTGCACTGAACAGCATCCGGTCAATCACAGCCAATCCGTTTACCACAAAGGTTTTATGGTATATGGATGTTACTTTGGTGGACATCTAATGTCTTACAATTCATACTCTAGTAAAAAGGTGTTGGTACCACAAAAGGAGATGAATGCCAGTTTTAGAGTAGACCTCTGTCTGGAGAGAAAGATGAAAAGCGTTCCTCCCACATGAGTTAATATCTTGTGCTAATGCGATTTTAATAAAAGAATGTGATGTGGCTCTTTGGCAGAACAACCTATGTGACTACAGACTGCTGCAGTGAGCCAAAGCGCACTATGGTAGGCAGCGCTTGAACCTCTCTGCCAAAGACAAAGAGATCTTCACATAGCTAGGTTTTCAAAGTGGAAAAAGAAAATTAAAACTTCTACTTTTCCAACTTGTTTTATGGTCAGCTTAGTGAAAAACACTGAACTGAAACTATGATTAGCCCCTTTGAAATTGTACCACAAGAACAGAATGAGCCAGAAACACAATCAAACCATTAAAAGTGACAGTATTGCCTACAAACAACCATTTCTTCAGCGATGGAGTGTCCAAGCTTACAGGGAGAACAAAAAACAAAGATGTTCACTGAAGACAATATGAGATGTACTTGAGAGGGTACAGACAGGACACAGTTCCTGTGCTGGAAGCCCTCTGAAACAGAAGCACATCTGCCCGCTGCTCCATCAGCGGGCACTTCCATGTCATGGCTCTCTGGCTCAGGGCCCCGCTTCGAAGTTTCCTCTTACAACCAAGGACTTTCCGTAGTGGGACATCCTCCCAGCTGTAGCAGCCGAGAGGAGTTAAGGACAGGCCGAGAGTGGGCAACAACTGCATTTAAGATTTCCCAAACATTAGATCATACTGAGGTCAAATGAAAAAATGAAACATTTTATCAGACAAATCAAGTCTACCTGTCAGTTAGCCTAATTAAACACTGTTAATGCTTATAACAAAATACTAAATCACACTGAAGTGCCTGCTAGCAGAGCATATCCAGAGGACATACAGCTTAGCTTCCCAACTTCAAGTCTACCCATCAAAGACATCTATCCAAGCACACGAGTTCATCCACTAAAGAAATTCAACCCTTTCATCTTCAAAACACCAAAACTACAAACAAGCAAAGCTGAAGTTAGAAAACTGCTGGTATTTTGTATTATCAATGATATGAAGAAAAGAAACAAACATGTTCACACTCTCATGAGACAGTTTACCAAGAGCAAGAGCAATGCATCGTCCTGATTTAAAAGCAAAAATTGAAATAATTGACATGAGCAAGATTAAGTGGGTAATAGGTTCTGAATGTCAGTTTTGATTAATTTTTTGATTAACTCACCAGCCCTTCTAGGGATAGGCATTAGCAATGATTTCCAAAAACTGATTCAGTACTGATTCACAGGGTCTCTGGTCAGCTTACGGCACTATCAATGTGATTAAGAATATTTCAGACAAATAAATGTGTTTTACCTTTGACATTAAACAGATGAAGCCCACTCTGCTATTGCCATATGAGCGAGATGAGCGGCTTTATGCATACCAAATGATAGATCTTGAAAATTACAAGAAACATTTTTGAAGTGTTCAGTATTTGTAAGTATTTGAATCAGATTTTCTTTTACAAGTCAGTGCCGTCATTTACTTTTCCCCCTCAACTGAATTTTCTCCCAGATTATTTGCCAATAAAATGACTGTCAACTTTGGAGAGCCAAAATGCTTATTTCCGTCCTAACGAGAAAACATATAAGACTCAACACCTATTATATGGCAGAGAGACTAAGCAGCACATTCAGGGTACTTTTTCCTATTAATTACATGACCAAAAGGGATGGCAATAATCTACTGTTTTAGGCTTTATATGGCTATGGTGTAGTCTGGAACCAAAATGTAACTGCACGTTGCTTCGACACCAAACACAAAAGCTGTGATATGTACATTTGTTCTTCTTCGTCTTCAAATTTCCTGCTGCTACTTCTTTGTCGTTTTCAAGTTGGGAAGAATGACAGTTTGCTGAAGATTCTGTAAAAATGACTGATGCTCAACATTTGTGAAATATACGCTATGTCTGAGCTACATATAGGAAGTAAACAAAAAAAAAAAAAAAAAAAAAAAAAACTCGACATTACGAGCTACAGCGCAGCAGAAACGAATTCTCACACTGCTGTGTAGTGGTTGGTGGTGAAATTAAAGAGTGATGCACACACACACGTATAAACACCAGAGAAGACATAGGGCCTGTGTGTAGCCTACATGCATGGCTGCTACACAGAAGGATAAATCAGCCTTTAGAGTAATTGTTTTATGTATTAAATTACCAGTCTCATATCATTATGCTGAAATTCTTCTTCTTCTTTACATGGCTACAGTTCATTTAGATTTGCAGCTGTTTGTTTATTTTCCCAACTTCCTCAATATCCCGCCACAACATTTCAATCACATTGAGGTTTTTACTCTGACTGGGTTAAATGCCTTCTGTCATTCTGATGTAGATTTGCTGGTGATCTTGGACATCACTCTCTTGTTTCATGACTCAATGTCATGATTCAGGCTTTAACTAACAGTCCGATGGCCTCACATTTAAATCTATATAAGGTGACTCTCACTATAAGGTGCCCAGGTCTTTTGACTACAAGAAAAAGAAAAGAAAGAAGTTAAATCATCTCTTTTTCACATTTGTGCTTGACAGATGGTATGAGATGTTTGAACTAATAGGATTTTTTTTTGCCAAACATGGTGCTGTGCATCATGGCCAAACATCTGCACTTCAGTCTTATCTGTCTTCAGAGAATTGTCCCAGAAGTCTTATGGTTTGTTCAGATGCAACTTTGCAGCCATGATCTTTCAACTGAAAAGAGGCAATCAACCCTTGCAAAAAAAAATCATGGTTAGTTCATGCATTTTCCCCATTGTACTGTCATAAAACTTACATTTACTATGCTAACTGAAGTCTACCAAGTCTGAGGTGTAGAACTTGTCTCCCCCCCCGCACACTCTTGAGCACGACATGCTCTAAACTTGGGTTGAGCTGAATGTTCACTCCTACAAAGATTGGCTACTGTCTTGAATGTTTTCCACTGGTGAATAACATTTCTAACTGTACTTGAATGGACTCCACATTGTTTGAAAGATTGCATCACTAAGATTACTGCTTACATCTTTTGTCCTTGGCACGTGAATGGTCAAGACCAGAGAACTCACAAAACATCTACTTTTGAAGGGATGATTTATTAAAGCTGATGATCAGCTAATTCAGCATGTTTGATTATCGGCTCCTGGCTGCCATATACCCTCTTCTTACAGTGTACTTAGTTTTTCAACTGCACCTTCTACATTTTGCCATAGATTTGCTAATGAATGACACTGTAATATTCTCTTTTACGGTTTTGTTATTCATTTGTGGTTGTATTTACATAATTCAAAGACCTGGTGAGGACCAGATCATTAAATCTAGTATCTAAAAAAAAAAAAAAAAAAAAAACACAACTCAGCATTAAAAGAATTTGGACCTTCTTGTTCATGTCAGTATAATAGAAAAAAAAAAACAATATGTGGGAACAAGGGGGAAAAAGAGAGTTAAAAGCAGCATAAGTGGCCCTGTTTAGACTGTTTTAAAATCAGCCATCAGTAGAGCTGAGTGATTTTATTGATTCTGCGATATATATCAATATTTCATTTCCCCAGAGAGTATCAATCTTTCAGCTGCGGGTATCAATATTCTAAACTTCTTTCAAAACCTCTGTGTCCCACCTTTAAAAGCTTGCAAGCAACAATTTGCACTGTTTAAATAAATGAAATTATTTTTCTCAACAAATCTTTTATTCATTTAGTCCAGCATTTGCAAGCTGCCTGTCAGCCATATAATGTGCAGTTGATGCTTTCAGTTCAATTAATTCAAAGTCATTGGAACACTCACAAGATGTGACCAAAATCACTTTGTCCCTTTAAAATCTTTCGGAAAATGATGTAAATGTATTGTAAGATGAATATTGATATATATTGTATCGTGAGCTGAATATTGTATATCGTATCGTATCGCGAGATGAGTGTATCGCTACAGCCCTAGCCATCAGTGAACCGATCACAAATGAACAGCTTTAAGTACAGGTGTAAAAGCACCCATGCATCATTTTTATGACACATTGAGATCCAGTCACTCAAACCACATTTGGAAATGACCTGGGTCGCATGTGGCCACATTCTCATAGCAGTGTAAAGACAATAAGTGGTATCTTCTTTATAGATGGAAGGGCGTATTCAGTCACGCAACAATGGTGTCGCATTAAAGTGTGAAAAAACAAGCAGTAGCTAGAAAAACCAACACGATTTTCAAGGTCTAGTTTAGGACATTGTCACCTCTCATAGGTAAAAAAAAAAAAACAGAATTGTAACACAGTTGGCAGAAATGTATTTGAGATGAAACTGCCAGTCATGTAGATTTCTAATAGTTTGGTGTTTGCTGATGTGAGCTCCCAGACTAAGCACTGCTTTCTCATACAGTATTAGTATGATTCAAGGGTTACCGAGTATAATTTGTGTTCACATTCATACTTGTATGAAGGCACAAAGCTACACTACTGTGTCAAGAGACACATCCCACAGAAGATGGGACAGAGTGGAGACAAGTGGCTCTCTCCACCACCCAATATTGGCAGCTACAAACAGAGATTTTAAGACATGGCTGAGAGGGGGAGCTGCACTGCTGCAGTTCTGTGGTATTTTGACTAAGATACATCACAGAAAGTGCTTTAAAAACTAGGAAGTTCCAGTCATGTGAATTTGGCATAGATACCTTAATGTCAGCACATAAGAACATGTTTATCAGTTCCTTCCTGAAACTTCAACTGATTTTGCAATAGCACCAGAAGGAGAGCAGGACCAGGGTTTCCAATGCCTTGATATATGACCTTATTCAAACCTAATGAAAGTTAGCAGAAAGGCAAGGCAAGGCAAGTTTATTTGTAAAGCACAATTCATACAAAAGGAAATTCAAAGTGCGTTATATATGCATAAAATCGCAAGAAGGCAAATAGTCATTCCATTTGTTGGACTCACTTTGAATCAAAAGTAAAAAAGTGGGAGATGCTCCAACCACAGTCACATAGGGCATGAAATACAAGACATGTCATTTCCTCCTGATCCCCATGAAATGTTGACATCAACTCATCCACCTGTGGCTGAATAACCGTCTTTATCGTAACACTCTACGAAGGCTCTCATGCAAAAAGCACATGACTGCATTAAAGTAAGGATGTAATTCCACTATGAAATCATAGCAATCAAATAAAACAATGTCTGGATGATAAATATCCATTTAGAAAATAGAATGTTTGTTCGAAGACAGGTACGTCCGAAGACATATTCCACACAGTAAATATTCTGTGATGAATTTAATTTGTAATATGAGTTACTGTTTTCGGAAAATATTAGTCAAGGCGAGAGGTAAGAGGGGAGTTCTACAAGTCTGCAAACAGCATGCAAAATAAAGAAATAAAAAAAAAAAAAAAGTTATTTACATTATTAATGGAAAACAGTATAAACCAGAATGAGAAACACCACCATTAGGAGAAGCCACTTTTCTGTCCTGTAGTTTTAAGATCACTTTATTTGTCATGGAGCCAGTGTGCCAGCACAATGATATTACACACTGTAAGGTAGAGCGCTATCTATCTATCTATCTATCTATCTATCTATCTATGCTTGTTTGGCTGAGTTGAACTGGCATATGTTCTGCACCAATTACATTTTAAAGCCATTTTGTGTAGCACTACCACTTCTGACCACATGGAGGAAGCACATTACAAGAAAGTTCATATATCAGCCCCAAATGTAAAGCTCAGCCCCTTTGAATTGATGCCATTCAAGTCAAGGAGAGTAGCTGCACCAGAAGAGCCCTGCAGCAGCCCATTAGCTCCCACTTCTGCGCCAGAGACACATATCAAGTCTCTTTTGGTCCTTGGTCGCTGGTAGACCACTTCAATTTACACACAGCACATTGAGTTGGCTGGAAGTCAGACACCAAAATGGCAGAGACAATCCAACGAAATTTCAAAATATAACGCCACCAACAGGCTCCGACTCATACATTACCTAAACCCAAGCATGCAGTGGATAAGCAATTGAGAGCATTTAAGAAGAGATTTGACCCATGCACGAGGAAAAAGGTTAGTGTATAAGTTGAAAAACACATTTTGTTTGACTTCACTCAGCCTTTTTAAATGTATGATTCTAGAAGGAACAAGACATGGTGAGATATAATTCTTTAAACATGCACACTCCCGTGCAATGGTCATGTGATCTTGAAACCTTCAGGTCAGTTTGTTATCTCTATGAATCCAGCCAAGCGGGTGGCACTTTCCAGCGCTCCACTCCAAGTCGTTTTCTGCGGGACGCCACAGCCACTTTAAAACTGAAGCACAGAAGTTTCCGCATCCTGTGGCACTCCCCAGTAAGACACAACAAAGTGGCTTACATGACATGCTGGACTGTCCCCACTCATTACACACAATAATATCAGTGTCTGTTTCCCAGAACTATATACCCCCATGTGGCCAGACGTGGTATTGCTACATAGAGTGGCTTCAACGTTGTTGTGTAAACGCATTAATGTCTGTTAGTTGCTGCAGAAGTTAGTGAGCAACTGTTGAAAATATCGTCGATTTCTGAGACTGCTGATGTACAAAGAACTTAAAAGTCAATTTTCAAAGCTCGTATGAAATTACGTGGAACATACAGCGAGGCCTGTCTTCAATGAGGGAAGAAGGAGTTGGACGAGACTCGTTTGGCATACAGGGTTTGAAAGATTAAAGGATATTAACACCATCTTACATCATCTGCTATCATACAGAGTCGAAAATAGTTCAATAAGTTAAATGTCCAACTGGATGCAAACCAACGCAAGTTGCACCACATTGCCAAACTCAGAGAAAATTATGAATGGTCAGAAAAAGAAAAGACACAATCTTTGTTTCATCTTAACAACCCATGTTTTTACAGAAGAGTGTAAGATGTAAGTGCATGAATTAAAAATGATGTTTTTGATATGGACAGTTGAACCAAAGTATGTCATAGCACCCTGTCACCCTGATAAAGAAAGCCACTCTTCTCTTGTACAAGGACAGAGGGCTAAAAGTTGAGGGAAGCTTAATCTAAAATATTGGCATATTTCATGTGAAATGTGCTCTCCTGCTGCAAAGTGCATCAAACCAAATTTTAAAGATACTCAACAAATTTGTATCTCTTAGCATGATATTAAAGGAAAACTTTTACTTTCACTATTGTAGCAAAGGTCTACTGGAACTGCCCCAAAGTCTGTCAGCTTGATCTCAATGTAACTTTAACAGCGCTGTGCTGAATCTGTGCAGGCTGGCCTCAAGGCTCAAGAAAAGCCATACCATTTACCTGTGACTAACAAGCAACATTAACACTCTGTGCAGGCCTGAGTGTAGGATTTAGAGAAAGAAAGCCATGTGCTTGTCAGTCTGACAGCAACCAATTGCTTATTATAAAAAGATACCATTAGATTAAGCTATATAATAAGTGCTGGGGGATTTCTGGGTGCATTTTGGTTCAACTGAGTAATAAGTAAATTATACAAAAACACCCTGAGGTGTTCCAACAAGACATGCTGACAGCAGTCCATTTTAGGTGATGTATTAAAGTCTGCGTGAGAGCACAGAACACCTTACATTTTATGCATTTTACTACACTTTGTGTATTTTATTATACCCATTTTATTGTGAAACACTTTGTGACTACTGCTTGAGGAAAGTGCGATATATAAATAAACGTGACTTACTTTCAAAACAAGTACACCCCACCCGATTAGAGTTGAAAGTGAAAACAAAATGATCATTTTAACCCCTCTGGTGTGTGTGCAGTGTAGGGAAATAGTGTAAAGTGTTGACAAAACTTCTTGTTCTACTGTCAACTGCCCTCATTTAACAGAGTCAACACTGACACTAGTAGAAAAGACAACGCCTACAGGATCTACTACCTGTCAGATACTCCCATTTATTAATATTTTCTCTAACATTTAAGAGTTCTTCGCTAATCACAAAATAAAGACTTAACTTACGCTTTGTCGCATTGATGAGGTTCTTTCCATCTTTGTACAGTTCTTTGATAAACCTGTTGGTTTTGTCAAGCTCTGCTTCGTGCGACTTTATTTTCTCCCTGAAGCTGGGGCTGTCCCGATAGCATTCACTGAACTCCAGCGGGTGTAGTCCCATCTCTCTGACAGGTTGATAGCTTCGTGTTCAACGACGGGAAACGTGCCAAATGCCACTTACTTTGTAGCTAAAAACAAATGCCGTTACTATTAAATTACCGCCGCTTAAGCCGGACGTTTCCAGTCAGGCTGGCAAAACATAGCTACGTGAAGCAGCAGGAGCTAGCGGCGTTTAGCCTGGTAACGTCCAGGGTGTAATGGTGTTGTACGGGTAAAGCGAGGAATGGCGAATAGGTATTAATCTCGAAAGGTGACGACTCTACGCTGCCAAGTGAAGAATTCATCTGAAGTTGGCTCAAATGAATTGTGAAAAAGTCATAGCTGCGGTGTCCAGGTTTTTCCTTTGTCCACCAAAGGCACTCCACCTCCAAATTGACAGATTGAGAAACTCTGCTGACATCTGCATGCGTGTAGCAAAACTTTCTGCCAAAGAGTACATATTCATGCAAGATGGTCCGCGGTAAATTTACTTCCGGCTTGTCCGGCGAACAACTAATTCAGTATTTTTTTTTTTTTTTTTTTTTTTTTTTAGGTATTTTGTACAATATTGCGTTAAGTCGTACGTTAAGAGCACAGTTCAAACAAATGTAACATAAAATATAATATTTCTTTCTGAAATGTGGTAAAATAGCAGAATGAAGCTGAAAATTACACGTAAAATCGTACAATGACCTAGTACTTGCAGGCTACTTGACTTGCCTTATTCACTGGACAGTTTGTTGCTTCAAATATTTTATTGTCATGTTTAGCAAAGTAAGCACAAAATCCGTGGTCAGTCCTAAATTTTCTTCTGAAAATTGTAGTTTGTGTTGAATTGTGTATGTACACATGTACAATCTCAAGAAGATAAAAAAATTGTAAACATAATACGTTAAAATGTACTACATATTTCCCAGGCTATACTTATGACTGTATTTTATTGACATTTTATAATCCCTTTAACTAAAATCATTGTAAACTAGTTTATCCAAAGATATATTATTATATTAATGTTGCATTACCCCCCCCCCCCCCCCCCAAAAAAAAAAAAAAAAAGTGTTTATTTATTCATTTTAAGCATATTGATTTCCTTATGGAGTAATTGTTGTGCTATTGTATAACATAAAAGTGGAAATGTGTCAGGAATCTGGAGTGTGGCTGACATCAGACACCTCATGGTGACTGATCACATACCAAGCTTGCGCTCGTGTGTCTGCTCTCTTTACTCTGCATGTATGTACATGTTATGAATGCTGACATTAACTTTGTGTTTCTCATTTTTCTATATCTCATAGCCAGATCTCTTTTCTGTCCTCTCACCCCCTCCACTGGTTGAGGCAGATGGCCACACTCCTTCTGGATACTGCTCAAGGTCTCTTTCTTCTAAAAGGTAGTTTCAGTATTATAGATGCATTTTGGCCAGATCTGGGCTTCCTTTGACACTTATGGTTCAGTTACAGCATGGGCAAGTGTTATGTGGGATGTATGTGCTCCAAAAGATCACATATTTTGCCTAACTGGGCTATAACAAGAGTTGTGAGACAGGCACAGCCTAAAGGTCCAAATAAAATGCAAATTTAGCCCCTCTTTGGTCAATATGTGGCTCAATTTAGGTATCCACACTTATGCTGAGCAATCAGTGTTAGTCAAGGTCAGATGTGGGCCTAAGAAAACTGTATATGTGGACCATGTGGACCCACCACCCCATGCAGGAATTGAATAAAAGTTTCAAAGTAATTTGCTAGTTTCCATAGCTTAGTGGCTTTTCTAAGAATTTGCAGCAAATCATCTGCCTCCATCTAACTCCATCTGAATCCTCTGCTCTTGCACCACCAAACTTCAGGTCCTGTTTCACTACATCCTTAAATCTCCCCTTCCATCTTCCTCCATCTGCTCCCTGCCCTCACTACAATATAATCAGCAAACACCATAGTAAATCGATATTCCTGTTTACTTTAGAAAGTGTCCTGTTTTCATACTTGCCTTGAAATAGTACTGTGTATAAAATTAAGTCAATTGAAACTGAATTAAGGAAGAGAAAAATGAAAATAAGGCAAACATGTTAAAAGACTGTGTAGGTTATTAAACCTGCATACAAAGACGATAGTCTATAACATATAATTTACACATTACTTGTTAGTGTGGTCCTTCAAAGATTTTCTTTTCCCTGGGCGTTAACTATCTTGATCTTTTGTTCTCTTTGATTGTGCTTCAAGAGATTCTCATGCTGTCTGAATTTAAAAATGATGGGATGATATTTTATGTAGGTTAATGTCTAAATAAATAATTAGAATTTCATTTAAAGTGGTTCTTTTAGCGAAGTAATTATATTTGTTAAACCAAATAAATGTCCATAAGAGTGAGTTTGCGGAACCTTTAGTTAAAAGTAGCGTTTCTCACCGAGCTGTCAACTACGAGCACATTTGTAGCGGTATCAAAGGGGGTTTTGGAAGTAGGATTCAAAGGAAAAACGTGATTTTGCTTTTAAATCAGTCCGTGGTGGAGTGTAAATTTGAGCAGATGCGCAAATAAGTTACCTTAGCAATTATCCGAACAGTCGTTATTTTATGGGCGCATGTCACGTTGCTGCTCGGAACAATTGTCACCAACCATGCTAACGAGTGTGTTGGACGTGATGTTGACGTTTGCGTGTTGTCAGAATTTAAACTTATTTAGCTGCAGTGCCGTCGAGTGAGAGTCATCTCATACCTATTATACAGCAAGTAAGCAAATTATAATTTAACAACTTTGTAACTTTTCTCGTATCGGCTTTATGACTGATATAGTAAATCGGAGCTTGAGCTGATATCACACAATTATTTTTTTTTTTTTTTGAGCACCATATATGCTTTCATCCTAATCCATAGACTTTTCATTAGTTTGTATCTTTTCAGTACCTCAATATATGGAACTCAAATCTTTACCTTATGCAGTTATTAACATTTTACAAACACTTACACTTTCTCTCTCTCTCTTAAAAATAAATGTCCTTATTTGAAGGATGCCTAATACCAGTGCAAGGTCTAAGCATGGCAGGAGGACCCGAAGGCAACGCAGAGTGGACCCTGCCAGGGATGAGCTGATCTCGAGCTCCCTCCAGAGCGCCCAGCAGTGTCTGTTCAGCCAAGATTATGGGACAGCGTTTGTGCACTACCTTCTCGTGCTCAACCTCGCGCCCGAGTTCAAGGACTTTGCTAGGGTAATGACTGCTTATTTTACTCTCAAAACCAATATGTGTAAATTCAACATGCATCACACACTCCTCCAGAGATTGTTCATTTTGACATTTGCAGAATTATTTAGATCATCATTGTTTTACAGATTTTTTTTTTTCCACCCATTACCTGTACCTCCTTTATAGTCTCTGCTGGAGCCTATCCAAGCTCTCTTTTGAGCAAAAGGCAGGTGTACACGCTTTAAAGGTCACCAGTCTATCGCAAAATCATATGCAGACAAACAACCATGCACACTCGCACTCAATCCTGTGGACAGTTTAGAACAACCTGTTAATCTGAGCCACACAAGCATGGGGAGAGCATGGACACTTGACACCCCTGCTAGGATTTGAACCAGGAACCGTCTTGCTGTGAGGCAACACTGTGCGGCCCTCATCCTTTTTTGACCCAGCTGAAAAATTCTAAATACCTCTGGCTGCAACACAAACCAAAAACATGATCAGCTCATCTCTATGCTTAACAGTGGAAAAGATTTTCTTTTAATGAAATTTCAGTCTTTTTTTTTTCCAAATAAACTTTCACCACACCCTGTATGTTACATTCTGGTCTCACTAGTCCTCCTTTCATCAGAAATTGGCATGCTAGTTTGAATATCAGTATCCAAATGTCTGATACAGAATTTTGTTTGAAGGAAGAGAAAATGCTTTTTCTCTTTACTGTCATATTAGTGACAGTGTTGTGAGAGCACAGTAGAACGTCGAACCACCACTCCAGAGTCTCAACTGAACTTAAAAAGGAACTTTCAGGATGGTTGCTTCCCAATCTTGCAAAATGCCTTTTCTTAATTAAATAGCAAAGTAAGAAAATGGATGCTGTTTTTTTTTTCCTTCATGCTATTTGAAGATCAGTTTAATTTCTACTCACTTATCTATTCACTAAAGGAAAAAAAAACATGGTACTGTTCATATATATATATATATATATATATATATATATATATATATATATATATATATATATATATATATATATATATATATATGTCAATTTTGTCTATGATCCTAATATATTCAGCAACATCTCCCTTTCAGGACTCCTTCAGGTTCACTCTCTTCAAATGGACAGAAGAACTGGACTCTGTGGGCCGCATTCAGGACCTTTTCGACTGCTATGAACAAGCGCTGGAAATTTTTCCTGCCGACCCGGTCATTTTGAACAGCATGGGCGAACACCTGTTCAGGTACTTTCTTCTGCATGAATTTCACTATTCTGCGTGAGATGTGTTTTTATCAGCTTTTGTGCCCCATAGCTACAGACCACGGAGTTTGGCATTTTCTATGCTCACTTATGCCAGGGCTTTCTTTTTATGCTCCAGAATGGGGTTTAGAGATGAAGCCGCGGGCCATTTCCACAAAGCCTTGAAGCTGAAACCTGACTATCCAGAAGCCCGAGAGAACTTCTACCGAGTGGCAAACTGGCTGGTGGAGCGCTGGCATTTCCTTATGCTCAATGACCATGGGAGGAACCAGAAGTACCAGCAAGCCATTCAGAAAGCTGTTCAAAGTGGCTGCAACACTGTGCTTGACATAGGTACTGGCACTGGGATACTTGGGTGAGATATTTTTAATTAGAATTTAGAAAAGTTTTTTTTAAATTTTCCATGTACTTTATTATTATTATTTTTTTTGTAATTCAATCCTCCATCACAAAAGCCTCAGTTGATACCAGATGAAATGTTGTTCTGGCCACCAAAGTGTCCTCTTAGTCTGATATCCTGTTTCTGTCTGTCAAGTATGTGTGCTAAGAAGGCAGGGGCTGCTGAAGTGTACGCCTGTGAGCTGTCGAAGACGATGTACGAACTGGCCTGTGAGGTGGTGTCCGCTAACGGAATGGATGGTCGCATCAAGATCCTCCATAAGAAATCCCTGGAGATGGAAGTTCCAACAGACATCCCACACAGGCACGGTTTCTACATGCATTCCTTGTTATTTACTTTACTGTTGTCGTATTTTTTTTTTCAACGTTCTGTTTAAATATATTTAGTTACAATATGCATTTTTTTAAATTTATAATTATCTTTATGTATATATATTTTTTCCATTGAAAATTTCTGCTCAATTCTTAGGGTTTCATTGGTGGTGACAGAGACAGTAGATGCAGGGCTGTTTGGAGAGGGCATCATAGAGAGTCTCATTCATGCCTGGCACCACCTCCTGCTGCCTCCAAAGGTAACTCAATTATTAATTCATTAGAAAAATCTGCCAGGAGAAACATCCTCATATTAGACTGTTAAATATTTATTTAATGTTTATCTTTTTATGCTTGTATCTTGTCCTTATTTAGAACTTAGTATGGGGATCTGGCTGCAGAACGTTTGATGTTCCTGATGTAAACATTTACAATTTCTCATCCAGCCCCCATGGAAATGTTTCTAATTTTTCTTTCACTGTAGAGGGATGAGGATGAAGTTGGCGGACAGTCTGCCACTGGACGAGTCATCCCCGCCGGAGCCACTGTGTTTGCTATGGCTGTTGAGTGTCTTGAGATCCGCCGGCATCACAGGTAGGCTCCAGGAGTCCATTTGTGTTCTTATGAACTAACCTGATTTCCAGCTACATATGCTTTGCTACATATAGTGACGTTATATGTAGCATTTATTTAAGTTGTTTTCTAATGGTTGCTCTGACCCAAACAGAAGATCTGTGCAGTTGCCTTGAAGCAACCATGCGGCCTGTCTGAACCCCTCGGCGCATTGTTGTGTCTTTTCTCGTGCAGGCTCTGTGTGACAGAGGTGGGTGGTCTTTCCATGGGTGCAGCTGGGGTGCTTCATAGCCCAGTGAACTGCAGCTCTGAGCCAGATGACTCCATGGAACCATACACCACAGAAAGACTGAGCAGGCTGCCAGGAGGATATAAACCCCTCACAAAGCCATTTAAAGTCCTTTCTATAGATTTCAACAATGTGCGGGTGAGTGAAAACATCCATGAACAGAACGTTATACCAATGGACTCAGATGTGTACATCCTGTTAATATGCTTGAAAAAATATGATCCTTGAGTATCCTTTCCTAGTGTGTACTGACTTTTTTTCTGTATAATCTGTGGGGATTTTATGAGTCCTACATTCTGCTTTCTGTTGCCTCTGAAAAAGCAAAATAATTAAATAAAGAGAACATTAAATTATCTTATAACTAAAATTAATTTTATGGTTGCCTCACAGCCTTAACATTGCACTTCAGTGTTCTGTTCTGTTTATTTAGCTATAGGCCACCAGGGATTTTTCTCTACACCTGACTATTTAGAGGAGTGCTTAGGGCTGGGCGGTATACTTACTTATTATTATTTTTTTTTTTTGTATTTTTTTCCAAATCAGATATAAATTGAGACAATAGTGTTTATACTGATATAATCTGATGCTATCTGCTTCCCCTGTGAGAGCGTGCAGGTCTGTGTATTTTCCTCTCTCATGGTGAAACCCTGCCCCTGTTTTCCCCCAGTTTTTGTGAGCAAGAAGTTAACTATAAACTTATCTACAATTCTCCCTCTTTTTTGCCAGCTAACCAACTTTAAATCCGCAGTCACCATCTGTGAAAAGCCTAAAGTACCATCATTAGCTTCATTTTCCATAGAATTTACCATAAAACATCCCTTTTTGGGGGTTAGCGGTGGGAGGTCATGCACTGTGTGATGTGACAAGAATTCAGTGAAACCATGTTTTGTTGGCAAAACACACATGGGACATGAGGCACAAAATAGGAGTTGATCATTTGAAAATGGGAAAAGAGAAGAAAGAAGTGGTTTAAGCTGTTTGTGTTATGATTTGTTCAGAACATGAATGAAAAAAAGACAATACATGTAAAGGAATGGATTAGCACATGTGGGCAGCAGGGATCGTCTCTCCTCACCTTCCACTCTGTTCTACAGAGAGAAGGAGGAAGGTGAGGAAAAAATATTTTATATTGACTAAGTAGCTGCCTGCTTGTTTTGTGTTATGGCACATTACACCTCGGTGAGTGCTTCAGGTTTTAACTTGAATGTGTTCCTGATATTCACCATGCTGGATATCCCTCAGGATTTGTCATTAGCTCAGCTGCACATTGGTGTACATTTTTGATACATCTGTTAATCGTTCACATATAACGATCAAGAGCCAGCCAGTGATTGCAAAGAAATTGTTTTAAAATAGTGCAGTGTTACAGCTTTTGAAGACAAGACTTTTTGCTGCTCTCTAGTAAAGAAAATTTTAAACACTAGCTCAATGCCAACAAAAGGGGTTTCATAAAGAGTAATGAGTACTTCATTTTCTTTTGTAATTAACAAGGAGCTCGAAATTTCTGTAATCAGTTGGTGAAAAGTAGGACCAGACCACAACAATACATCAAACATCAATACAGAACTCTTAACTATGACTGCAGGATATTAGGAAAATATTCAACATGCAGTATTATAGTTGAAAACTGTGATGATGATATAACTTGCCTGATGTAAACCAACACTTCAGTGTATGATCCTTTAGCTTTGTAGTAAAATTTCCAGCATCATGGTTTTACTAAAAATAGAGTAGAAAACTTCAACCTTCCACAACTGCAACAACAACAACACTCATGCTAATCTAGATTGCTAATTACATGGAAATTAGTATGTTAAGTCACATCTTCGCATCAGAAGTTCCATCTGTTTGGCCAAGTATATTGACATTTAGAGCATGAATGCACAGCACTTTGGTAAACAGCAGCCTTCCATGTACTGCTATTTGTTTTTGTGATACCGAGATTGCAGATTTTAGTTGTTTTTGTGTATTGAATGTGAATTGTCCTGCTTACAGAAAACAAAATCTGAATTTCCCTGAAATGTTGATCACATTATTTTGTCTTTAAAGTTGGCCTGCCTGTTCCGTCGGCATGTTTGTTGTGTTTTGTTCCCTCCTGACTGAACGAAACAGAACCACAGTTACCTACATAACTTCCATTTGTTTTGTCTTCTCCCTTCTGTGGTTTTAAATGTGCTTGACTAGGCGTGTTAATGTACCTTAAGTGCTATAAAAGGTCATGTTTGTAATGGCTTTTTACACGTACTCAAATAGAGCACCATAAAAAGCCGTGTTAAGTTGTGTGTGTGTGTGTGTGTATATAAAAAGCAGCATTGTGATGTTCCAGCCTGGAGGAGCATAGAAAGTGCAGCATTCCATGCGTTTTGTGGATTTAAAAAGTGCCTGTTTAAAGTTTAAACATAATTATGGCGAAATTGAGGGAAATTATGACACTTTTGGCATCCATAGTTTTCCCTCCTTCACATCTCCTCCCCTTCCAGCAGCAGCCTGGCTGTTAGCTGCGCTTATCAACTAACATTATCAGACTAATTTTAAATGTATCCACACCCAAAGTTAAAACACATGCATTGTCAAATGCCATTTTCAGTTGGATGACATTGCATTTGAAAAATTAAAAAAAAAAAGTTGTAAAAAAAACATTAGTAATCAGTGACGTTTTTGCCCTGTGCTGGATGAAAATCACAAACTAGTTCAGGATCAGACCTAAAATTTATACAAGAATGTCTTCATGATTGCGTGATGTGAAATTTTATATGCATATTTTTTCAACTCTCCTCTTCCAAGAAGCACGTTGACTTTGAAAAGCAGCTACAGTTATTAAATCCATGAACTTCTCAGAGGCATGACATTCATTCAGCTAATCATGATTGTCGCTCTGATTTTACCTGTTGTAGCTCTATTTTATTTATTTATTTTTTCCTGCTTTAACTTTATTTGTAACCTATAGGAACTGGAAGGTTTGAGCTCCAGGGCGCTTCATGAGATCCGGGTGCCTGTCACTCTGGAAGGAGAGCTGGATGCCCTTGCTGTGTGGTTCCACCTCCACCTGGATGAGGAGAGCAGTCTGTCTACTGGACCTCAGGAAGACACCTGCTGGGAGCAAGCGATCTATCCTGTCCACAGTACCAGCTGTAAGTTTCTAGCAGACATGCTGGACATATTATGTTCATTAAGTATGTTCACTACATACACAATGAACATTGTCATTGTTATTTTACGCACAACAGTCGAGGAGTATGTCCAGGTTATTTTTCTGCAAGTGTTTTCAAATTCTTAGGAAGAGAGCAAAAGTAAGTTTATTAGGTATTCAATTTGTATTCTTTCCCCATTTTTTTGAGGCTTTTTTTATATTAGCTGAAGACACCAGGTTTTTTCTCGTGTTTCAATTTTGAAGACTAAAATAATCTCAGGAGCACAGAATTGCATTAATAGTTAGTACAAGTGCAATGTTTTGTGGGAATTAAACACAAATAAAAATAAAGAAATCCCAAAAGATTTGACTTTCGTAAATTAAAAAAAAAAATGTTTCAGTGTAAAAAAAAAAAAAAAAAAATTACAATTCCTTGACCATTAATCCATTCATGTATGTTCAGTAATTCAAGTAGCACAGGTTTTGTGACCTTTAATAAATATATCATCCTAAATGAGGATGGGTTCTGCGGAAGAATAAATCCGTCTAGATCTTCAAAAACATTACATTGCTTGCTTGGCATTAACTTAGATTTGACAAATGTTTCTAAGCATGTTGTATATTATTTACTCCGTCTTCACCAGAGTCCACTGTGAGCTTGATAACCTATAACACTAGACGTCATTCCAGTGCTTCAGCTCTCAGAGCAGACTCAAGCATTTCACTGCACTGCTAATTGGTGAAGGCAGCCTCAAAGGGGCCGCCACCTTCCCAAGTGATCACCAACATCCGTTTCCCAGCTGCTGTGTAGCGTGGAGCGTGATAGTCTGCGACACTCTTTAGTGTTCATGAAATTCTTATAGGCAATAAATATGCATTTTTCCCCAAGAGCCTCTGATGAGCCTCTCTTTGACAAGAAGTCATGAGCAGATGTTATTCCAGTAGGAATCCTCTCAGTGTCTAGTCTCCTGAATCTAATTTCAGTGTTCAATTTGCACTCCATTCCTGCCCTTTTCCTCACTGCTGCTCTTTTACAACGCTGTCAGAATGCTGTTAGTGCTGTCTCATCCATGCAATTCGAGAATTATAGACCAGCAAGCATAATGCCATTAAAAGACAATGCGTTTGCCTGTTGTCTGCCTGTTGGGCATTATGTAATTATTTAGACCATTTTTAGATCACCATCTTTGCTCTGTCCGCATGACTCTGGGGTTGGATGGCAAGGGAAACTTTTTAATAGTAGGCCGATGCTTTCCTCAGCCAGAATTAACCATACAAGGTGACATATTGTTCAGATCTAGTAAAACGGAACTGAGGAGGTCAAAAGGTTACATGGTAAGATTTAATTTTCACGTTCAGCGTTGTCCTCTTTTACGTGGTGTGAGGCGTTATCTGCCTTACCTGTTCAGTTCAACTAATTTACTGTGTGTTCGTACGCTGCATTTAATGAGACTGACTCAATATTTTCCCTCCTTTTGTTCAAAACTTCAATAAACAAGGCACTGTTAAAAAAGAACTAGGACTGATCCAGCACCTTAAATGTGTGACTTCTACCAAACAAAGTTAATTGTTCATCACTTTCTCAAGCAAACATACATGGAAGAGCTGTTGCAATGAATGATCATTGCTGGCTGAATCTGTTCATATGTGTGCAGGAATATTTTATGTGCTGAAATAAAGATCACTCAATACCAACTTCCTGATCATGATACATTTTGATAGACAGTACTCTTACTGCATTTAATAGCATCATATCGATTGTTGTGTCACAATCAGGATAAGTCAGTGTTTTCTTTGTTGCTTCTTCAGGTTTTGTGCTGAAGCCACAAGATGAGTTGATTGTCGAAGTCTCCTGCAGAGATGCCTACCTGAGGCTCAGCAGTGTCGCTGTGCTGAGAGATGGTCAGAAAATCGATCTTGACAACCACGTGGATTCACACTACTCTGGAATCCCCATTCCAAACCCGAACCCAGAGGCAGAACTGTGCAGTGCGTTGGCGTGTCTCCAGACTGATCAGAGTCAAAGTAAAAACTTCTGCATGCTGGAATGTTCAGAGCTGGCGCTCCTGAACAATCAGGATTACCATCGGAGTTTTAGCAGCGCATTGGCAAAGCTCATCTCCCAGCTGAAGGTCAAATATCAAAACCACGAGCGAGGATCCAGCGGCAGCCTGCTCTACGTGCTGGATGTGTCAGAGGGCTTCTCTCTGCTCTCCCTCATCGCAGCCAGCCAGGGTCAGGTTAAAGCCTACAGCTCTGTGGAAAAGAGCAAGCAGCAGGAAGTGCTGGTGCGGCTGGCTCGCGCCAATGACATCTCCGAGCAGAATCTTGAGTTCTGGCTCAGTCATACGGAGGATGAGCAAGAGATGCTGCAGAGACCGTCTGGGGAAAAACTGTGGAGTGCCATCATCCTTGACTGTGTCGAAACATGCGGCCTTATTAGACAGAAGCTAATGGAGAAAGCTTCACTGGCCAGGTAATAGTAAAGGTGGGAGATGAGGGCGTGTCCATGTGAAGAGATGTATATTTGATAAGAATTAGACTTACAAGTATTCTTTCCACTATTTTTTTGTTGTTTTAACCAGGTGCCTGCTGGAAGAGGGAGGACATATTTTCCCAGAGAAGATTGTGGTGTATGGTATGTTGGTGGAGTCTGACACCTTGCTACGGGAAAGTGCTGTTCAAGGTCAGGAGCCAACACTGGGATTCAACATTGCTCCTTTTATCAACCAGTTCACTGTAAGTATATCTTCTAATTTTTACATGTATTAAGTTTTTTTTGTTTTTGTTTTGTTGTGGTATTTACTTTCAAATGACAAACAATAACAAGTTTGGAGGCATAAATTAAAAAAAAAATAGGGGATCAGATAAGAACAGAAAATGTTCTTAGCAGCTTCTTTTGGCTTTTCTCTTTGTAGAGATCAGCACAACATATTGCTTGTGGTTTGGCATAGATTTTATCAATCTTCCCCATTTATTTATATGTTTCATGTGTTGTTTCTATCTTATGTTACCAATGTGATGCAATTGTCAGTATATATATATATATATATATATATATATATATATATATATATATATATATATATATATATATATATATATATATTCACCTAGAGCAGGGCTGTCAGACTCATTTTCACTGAGGGCCACATCAGCATCCCGGTGGCCTTTGAAGGGCCAGATTGACAGCATGAAAGTAACGAAATGCAATGTAAATCAAAATAAATTATACCACACCTTATTATATTGTTATTGTTTCTGCATTTATTATGTATTCAAGTTTCAAATATTTAAGTCATTATTATATTAAACTCAGGGTTTGTGGTTGTAAACCTGCTCTCGCAATGGTTATGTTTACACAGTCCACGGACTCAGAGTATCCATCACCTCGGTTTCTGAAACGGGCCTTACTGAACCCTCTTTCTTGGAGTTAAAGGTGGAGTAGGTGTTGTTTGAAAAACGGTTCCAGCAATCCAACTCAAGTGAGATTTTGAAAATATACACTCCCTCCCTCCTCCCAAAGGCTCCGCCTCCTCCTCTTCAGCTCACCCCTCGAAACCACGCCTTCACATGATTCACGACTGCATGAACCATAGGGAGGGAGGGAGCGAGGGGTGATATTTGATGGACGTATTAGGCAGCCAATCAAAATAGTGATGATCACTTTTTTGATTGGTCAGAGTTTTTCTCTGATTATACCTTCTAGACTGGACCAAAATGTTTAGTTTTTTTTGCAAACATTTTATTTCAGTGGGTGCAATGGAAATGTGAAAAGGTTTTCAGGCAATATTGTAAAAAGTGTTGCAAAAAAACAACACCCACCCCACCTTTAAGTTACCTCGCTTTGTGAAACAGAAAACCCAGTTTCTATGGAGCAGCTAGCACATCGCAGCTGAAAGGCATATATAACCACAAAAAGCTAGTTTTCACTGCTGCATACTTTTTGGCGGTAACTTTTGTTAACACATTCTGCTATAACTGCAGTCGGCCTTTTAATTCTGCTGCGATTCTTTGTTTTTCTTGTAGGATAAATTTAGCATACTAAAGATTATACTCTTTCACGACTGACACCGCACGCTACGTAACACAAAAGATACTGTTTTTTCGCCTTGAGGTACAAATTTGTAATTGTTTTCCCATCATTCATGAAACTGCCTTGTGCATCATTTTTTTCTTTCCTTGGACATGTCGGGGTTAGTTTGTAGAGGTTTTTCTTGTGTCCATCAGCTTCTGAAAATCATCTTGATGTCTTGCTCATGGTGAGATACCATTATCGTTGTGGGTAACGACGAAAATGCATTATGGGAGATGTAGTTTATTGTCAGTGTAATCTTTAAAGCGGTATAAGCCTATTTTAAGTCTTTAAATATTGGTTTAAAAGTTAAGACAATATTGCACAGGCTCTCAAGGGCCACATAAAATGGCATGGCGGGCCACATTTGGCCTGCGGGCCTTGTGTTTGACACATGGGACCTAGAGCATACTGTTTAGAATCTGGGGTCATTACCAAACATTATACATGAGCTGCTGGTAAATTAAACCACTAAAGTGTTGGGTTAAAATTAACTTAAATAGCCTAACTGTGTTTCCAGCTTTCTTTTCAACCATCTTTGTGGTCTTCGTTTGTTGAAGTGCTTCAGTGATATTATAATACTGACGCCCAGGACTGTGATATTTTTTTTTTCACCTTATCTTTTATGCTCTCTTTCTCAGCTGTGTTAAAGAAGCTGTGAAATCCCTTTTTGAATTCCTTTACTTTATTTGGTCTGGAAATCATAGTTTTCCTGCAGCCTCATGTTTGCAGGCCTCTCTTGGGACAGTCACTTGTTTTAACAGATGCTATCTTTAAAAGTCTCAGTGGAAGGAACATCCTAGCACATCTGTCACACAAGACACAACACACAGCCTGGCTGGCCCAAAAACATTCTTACCCCAGTCCATCAGAGTACATTACATCCTTCACAGCAGACAGCGGGCTCTGCAGTCTACACAGTTGTGACGGAGAAGAAAAGATTTTTTTTCCCCTGCAGCGGAAACATTTGGATACGGACACCATTTTTGTTACATCTTTAATCAAGGTGTAGTCAAAGAACAGTTTTACCTCTGGTTAAGGTATCCTCTTCACTTGGAAGGGTTCCTAATAAAACAAATTAAGATAACCCTAACCACTATTACTTCTACCTTTTTTAACTTCTAGTACTACTTTTCTAAATTTTTCTTCCATCTTGAATGTGAATACCCAAAAAAAAAAAAAAAGTCTGAACTTTTATGTCATGATCATAAATGAATATGTTTTTGTTAAGTGTATGTTATGGCCCTCAGGTTCCGGTCCATGTGTTTCTGGACTTTTCCACACTGGAGTGCAGATATCTCAGTGAAACTGTGGAGCTCTTTCTGCTCGACCTTATGGATACCAATGCAAATTACACCATCAGAGAAGTTAAGGTAAGACGTGCATCTGTGATGTCGATGTGAACGATGTGGAACCTGTTAAGTTCTGTGGAAGACTGCCCTTAGCTACTGAAAGTTTCCTTTTTTTTTTTTTTGTCTGTCACCTAATTGTACATATAGTCCACCTCATTTTGAAAAATAAATAAAATTAGACCTATCAGCTTTTGTGATTTAATCCAAGCTGTTACTCTCATGTTATAAATATAACATTCCAAAGAATAAGGACACACAATCTTTTTATTCTTTGAACAGACAGAAAAGAAGCAACATTAAACATGTACAAGTGAGTATGTCAACAGACTGCACTACTAAGCATAACAATAAAGGGAACTTATCATTTTTTTCAAAGGTTTACACAGTTTCCTTGATTTTTAATAAAAGGTCTGTGACATGCTTTGGTCATGATTACCACAGAGATATAAAAGCTCCCCTTTCAACCATGTCTTTGCAGTTCTGTTTATAGCAGCTGGTTTTAAGGATCGAGTCAGTCAATCAACTGCACCCCTGATGTGCCACTTGAAATCTTTTTTTTTTTTTATTTGAGTTTTGTGCTACCCAGTTCTAAGGTACAGTAAATACAGGAAACATAATGTGAAGTTCGACTGTACAAGAGCTGAATAAAACCCTGTGACTTAAGGTTCTTTTGAAACCTCTTTTTTCTCATAGTCATCAAATTTGTCCAAACACCCACATTTCAAATGTGTCTACCAAAACAACATCAGGAATGAGTGCTGCCAGAACAGAAATGAGGAGTTTAGATGAAACAGCCATCAGTCAGATTGCAGCTCACAAGACCAGGTCGTCTGCAGGTGGGCCAAGCCTCCAGCAGACTTCTGCAGTCTCTTGTTTCGGCTCTGGAAGCACTCGTCTCGGCTATCGTTAGTTACTAGTCTGGTTAGTCAACTTTGAAGAGTTCTGAAATGATCCGTCGCTTGAAAGTTGCTTGACTGAAGGAGCTGCTGCAAAAGGGTTGGAGCTGATGAGCTAGAGACGGTCTGGCTGGTGTCCTCTGGTTAGTCAGGGTGAGCAGCCTTCAAACAGGAGCAAAGATAGTTGCCTCAGGTTGCTTTGCTATAGTTTCAAATTCTTCCAAACCAAGCCAAAACTGGGTGCACCAGTCTCTTAGTAAAGTTAGCACCACCATCTGTATTCACTTTAACAATAAAAAATCACCAATGCCCTCCTATGTCTTAATTCACAGTTCAGATTGTCATGTCAAGACAGTGATAAGCGCTAAGTTTCTAAAGTGATGACAGCTTTCCTATTGGCCAAAAAGTTTACACCCCTAATTATAAATACATTTGTTGCTTTATACAATTTTACCCTCTGTGGTACAAAAAAAAAAAAAAAAATAAATCACCCCTGTACAGATGTCATGGATGTAAAATCTAGTTATGGACCAAAAAACAAACAACAAAAAAAATATTTTGAACCAGGCCGTAAATGTTTCTTTCTGCTGCTAAGTAAGGACATTTTAACATTGGGCTCAGTTGAGATTTACTTGCTTCTGTAGCCAAACCCCCAGTGGTCGGTCGAGGAACTGCAACTTTTCCCATTTCCACATTGGCTTCAACCTGGAAGTTGGTGCTTGGTGATGTCACAGAAACCAGCTAATCTGAGCAGTTGATGGAATCATATTATTGGATCTCTGTGGGCACACAAACAGTGACGGGGTTGGTGTTATGCTGTTGAACTGGCTGTCACTCATTTCAGGCATCTTAATACTGTATATGCTCAAGCACAGGTTTGTTTGGTTTTTTTTTTTTTGTTTTTTTTTGTAATACGTCCTCTTTAACTGTAATCTGTCTGATAGGTTAAGGCCACGTCTGCAGGCAGAATAACTGCAGTTCCCTTCTGGTATCACATCTACCTGGACCAAGAGATCAGGGTCAGCACCCTCAGCCAGAACTCTCACTGGAAGCAGGCAGCTGTGGTTCTGCAGGAGCCCCTTCATGTACAAGCCGGACAGTGGGTTCACCTCGCTGTGAAACTTCACAAAAGCACCATCTCCATTTCTGCACATATAGAGAACACACCTCAACATGGGGACTGATGTTCTCTAGTTTTTTATCTTTATATATTTTAGGTCAAATTTACCATCAGATTGCCTGTGGGGAAAGATTTGAATACTATTCGTACACCCTGTTAGTATTTAGAAACTTCTCATGTAACACTTCATCAAGTTTCAAACATCTTGTAGGGACAAGGGGGTCTCTGGATAGGAGAGACGTTTGGCATTATGCATGACCCAAGTTTTTTGAAAACCAGTTTGAGCCTTTTTCATTTCTGTGAAAGAATTTTCTTGTTAAGATCTTGCTAGGTATGCTTTAATTGGTATATTGTGGTGTACAGTCATAGGGCATTTATAAAATGTACTTATAAACATTGTACTGTAAAGATACAGTGTAAACAATTTTCTTTGATTTTGTCACAATTATGAATTATTAGCAAAATGTTTTTTTACTAAGTGTTATGTGTTCCTAATAAACGCAAGATGAAAAGATATTGCAGGTCATTTGTTTTATTGAAAAAGTGAAATGGAGATTTATATAAAACTGATGTAATTCCGTTAGTATTTATTTAAAAAAAAAGGGCATCATAACATTTCCAAGCTCGACATAGTGCAGATTATATCAGTTTGATACATGTTTGAATTTTCTGACAGAAACTCTTAAAACAGCATATTAATAATGTCAGTATCCCTGAAAAAAATGTAAATCTAAAGGAAAGATAAATGACTTATGTGCAAAATCTGCAAAATATTCCAGCTTCAAGGCTACAAAGTGATGGAAAACCTTCAATAAAGTGATCTTGGAATATGAATGTTAAAGTGAAGTAATGATAGACTAGCTTCACAGCTCGTAGAACAAGGCATCTGAGAACAGTGAATCACTTTTGAAGAAACAGTGTGTAACCTGCATCATAGAAAAGCATTTATAGGAGCTTACAAGAATGTGCCCATTTTACCATTTCTGGCTGGATTTTTTTTTTTTTTTAATACATAAACTGTACTTACAGTCCACTCAAACCATTATGAAATACAATACAAAGTATGTACACTGGTATGGATTTTACACTGTCAGGCAGGATGTTTTTTTTCGGCCACATTTTTTTAAACCAGCTCTAATCACAGAATTTTGCATTTCAAAAAATGTCTTGCTTCTTCCTTTTTGTCTTTGCCCCAGGAAAGATTCATATTCTAAACAAGACATAAATTGTCAGTGGCCACACAAATTTTCTTTTAGAATGTAGAGCTTAATTTATGTTTACTGTATGCAGTTAAATCACAAGAACCAAGAAGCAATGTGACAAATCTACCCTAGTTAAAATTTGCATATTTCTGTCACATTTAAGATCAAGACAACCAAGATTTATATAAAAATAAAAAAAAGACCTACATGTCTGTTATGATTGAGTCTTCATCAGAGGTCACGTACACCATCTTCTGGAGAAAGAACTGTGCAAAGACTAGGACCTTTGAAGAGAAGGATGCTCTTGGGGATGCACATTTAAACTGTCGTTATATCTGAGTTACAACAGATTCCAGCTTATCGAGCCACACAATTCTCTTTTACAACAAAGAAACAACATATGGTAAATGTTATCAGCAAGTCATGTAGTGCCATAAATTTACTTAACATTCTTGAAGCTGTCACTGGCAGAGAGGTCCTTTTGGTTGTATGCTTGTTGGCAAACTTTAATTTTTATGTGATGTGCTCATTTAAATGACACTTCTCTTAATTTGCATCAGTAACGTCTGAAGGATCGTGGCAAGGCTCTATCTGGGATCTGCCCAAGCAGTTTGATGAGTCCAGGTGAGCTAAGTGATCACAATGAGATCTGTCTCTGCTGGTTGTTTGGCTTGGCTGGTCCTTTCTTCGTCTTGGGTTTTCTTCAGTTCCAGGCTGAAACCCTTCGTCCCACATGGCTGAGCCGAGCTCAGCAGGCGCCTGACAAAGAGTGTGGTGTAGCGGTTCTACCCAGACCCTGATACTGGCCTTTTGGAGACACTGGGTTGGATGCAGCTTCGGTGATGGCATCTTGACCGCCTGAAGAGAGGAGTCCAGATCGTTCACCGTCATTTTGCGCTTCACCAAAGTACGATTTCCTCGGACGACCCATAACTGTCCTCCCTTGCAACATGGACACAGAAAAACATCTTTGAAGTATTTCTAATGCAAGAGCGTGTCAGAACAAAGAAACTGGGGGACCGGGAGGCACTTACCAACATTGCGGACTTGTTCAGAAATGTCTGCTCTGACATCAGAGATGTCCCACATCGCCAAGAAAGAGTCGAAACAAGAAACCTCCTCAGCATCCTGGATGTAAGGTTTGTAAGTGAAGCTAAAATGATGAGCAATGGCTGCGAGAAACATCTCCACACATATGATGAAGTCCTGGAGGAAACAATACAGTTTGGTCAGTTGGCTTGTGTTTCGCACAGATAAACTGGAGGCGACAGATAACACGTTAGCTCTTCTGACCTGTAAGCCAGTAGCTACGGCCTCCACGCTTTGCCAGTCCCAAGTACGTTTCTCTGAAATAACGCCCACTTTGACCAGCAAAGCAATGACCACGGCTTGCCTAGAAAAGTTGGAAAAATTCACAAAACATTTTTTCTCAATATATTTAGTTTTCCACGCAAACACAGCTGGTGCTAATTATGAAAAATTTTAGGTCATTACAGCCATTCAGTCACTAACCAAAAAGAGACAAACACCACCATTTTCACACATAAGAATTTGCCAACTGGTTTGATTGGACTTAGTTCTTCTCTCAGAGTCCTGTAGAACAGCACCAGGCAGTACATGGCAAACTAAAAGAAGACACACAGACAGAGGGCTCGTTGGCAAAACTGCATTTTAACCCTTTTAGAAAAACAGCAGCATAATTACCAGCTGTGACATATTGTTGAGGATGACCAGGTATGTCCATGCATTTGTTGAACTAAAATTGCCTTCATCATACACACCACACAGCTGACAGATCCTAGGAAAGAAAAAAAACTGCTGAAAAACACATGAAGAAAAAAGCAAACATAACTGTTATTAAAGCTAAATGAAGTATATGAACAGCAGAGCTTACTTACAAAGCAATCACCGTTGTGACGGGTCTTACAACAGTGTACTGCAACACTCCCAGTTTGCACCTCAACAGTAAAACCCTGCAGAAGAATGTCATGGCGTGATTTAAAAGTGAGTTTTACAACTATTTCGTCAGGAAATTAGATTTTTTTTTTCAAGCCTAGATGAGGTCAAATTACTGGTGAGTGGGCCTCAGAGATTATTATAATGACATAACTTTAAAGAAAATGGGTAGTTGTCCTCAGTAACTGCTAAATCAAGACCTGTGACAAAAGCCTCAAACCTTTATAAATTATTGTCTCAACAGCAGACTATAATTACATCACTGGCAGATTTAGCATAGAACTACAATTCCACACTACCTTCACTGTTTCTTGAGCACTTTACCTACATAGTTTTTAGAAGCAGTTTCTGTATTTTGGGTTTAATAAATAACAACATGGTGTAATTCTCATGTGCAGTTAGTCACGAGTTTGTATTTATCTCATTGCAAGACCAGCTAGAATTTTATTTTCTTGTTATTTTTTTCCTTGATATGTAAAAGCTGTAAAACACTGAACACTTACAACAAAATCAAGTAAATGAATCTGAAGCTGATGCTACCAGTATTGTTACTTATTGTAATTTAATTTAAAAAATATTTTAAAAATAAATATTTGCCAGGCCAACATCATAAATAAGATTGTTTTCTTAATGTTCTGCCTGGTAAAATAAAGGTTAAATAAAATAAGTAAATATATTGTAAAATTGATATAATTAATAGCTTTTTCAAGTAGAGGGGAAAAAAGGAAATCATAAACTATTATAAAAATCTTTATACTTTGTTGCTGCTTCTGACTAATTTGAAGCTGGTGACTTCAGTTGAGACATCAAGGCAAATCTGAATACAGTACAAGAGACAAACTTTTTCCCCACAATCAAAATCTGAAACTGCTCAATAAAATTAAATGATTTCTAAAACCGGGTCTTGTTTTCTTTCAGTCATGCCAGGAGAACACGAGTTCTCTAAACGTGGAGTATGCAATTATGTAAATGCATTTATAACTCATACCTGATGTGTTAGAGTCAAAGTTTGGAGGGAAATTAAATTGCATCAGTTTTACACCACATTTTCCATTAATTTGGAATGTAAGGCAGTACTTTCACCAGTTTGAAAGAGGCAGCTCTGAAATGAGGAAGTTAGGGATCCTCATATCAATTCCTACTGTAAAAGTGGAGTTTTTTTTAAGCAAACTCACTCTCCCATTGGCCATGGAGGGCAGCAGCAGAGAGGGGGCAGGTGTTTCTGTTGCTCCTGTACTTCTAGCATCATTACCAAGCTGGGGTACTGATTTTCCAGATAGTTCAGAAGAAAAGTCATGAAGTTATAGATGACATATGCCTCATAACACTCTCTGCAGGTGTCCACATAAATTGCTATAGTGGGGTACTTCAATGCGATCCACTAAAAAAGAGAAATTGCATAAAATAAGAAAAGATAAGTGTTAAATAGGGTACTGCATACTGCTTGAAGTAATATCTGAAGAAAATGTGTACAGTAAAGCAGTACAAATACATTTCACGGTAGTCTTAATTACATAATACGCAACTCACACTGTCCAAGCTGTAGATTGGGACCATCCACAGTATCCTAAAAACAATAACACCAAAAGTACTGAGATCCTGTTAAAGATTATCGATTGCAACTGACGCCACTGTTGACATCTTTACCTGATGATAGGTTTCTGGAGCTCTGGCTGAGTGTAGTGCACCAGATGCTGGAGAATACCCCATAATGATATGGGAATAGTCATGAAAACAAATATCCCAGCAATAAACCATGCTTTGTTATGAGTTCCAACCTGTCATTAAACAGAAAAAGAAATAGAAAATTCACACGATACACATTTAAGTAAGTTTTTAAGTCTAAGGGACAAGTATTGTGGCATTGGACAATGTACTTTTTTTAAAGCATCGTCAGTGGTGAAAGTAGTGTCCTGTCAAAGTAGTGTAAAACACACATAATCTAATAAGTGCAGCCTCCCTGAAGAAGAAATAAAGCAACTTGACTGAACTGACCCCTGATTTCTGCAGCTCCCAGATGCACAACGGCAGGACGACGATCAGCAGAGAAATGTACAAAACAATGACCAGCGGACGAATCCATCTTCTCCAATTCCCACAGGAAAAGGGCATCTTGTCATGAAGGCACTGCAGGGCCTTCAGAACCAGGTACTAGTTCACTCACACACACACCTGAACTCGTCTAACCAACCCAGTTAACCCCTTTAACGTTAGCTTCGCATTTTGAACAGCTCAAAGGCAGTACTTTACAAACGTGTTAACTCATTCACCAACGTTGTGTTTGAGCCATGAAACACAGCAGCAGCAGGATAATTATGAGGCTAACGTTAGCCTGTCAGCTGATTCACCATGTAAACAAACTGATGGGATGACACACGCTTCCCGAATAACTGAAGGTTTAAAAGTAACCTACATAAATGAAATGTTAAACTCCACAGAATCGACTCCCTTAATTAGTATAAACATAAAAGACTTCAGAGCGGGTTTGAAAAAACAATGTAGGTAAAAGTTTCTGAAGAAGTGAGTTGGCCAAGCGCGTTCTTCCGTGTACAGGTTTCACGACGGTCTGCGATCTGATTGGTGGAATTGTCGGCGATTCGCCAATCAGTGAAGACAGGGTTAGCAAGTTTGGTTGCATCTAATTTTTTTTTTTTTAATCATATGCGATCTCTTCTTTTGCCACTAGATGGCAATGTAGGTTAACAGTGATCAATATATCAGACCTAAACTAATGAATGACTCTTTTACTTTTATGCTACACTTTTTATCCAGTTTATTGCATTTCTGTAGCGATATTTTCTAAATGAAAAGGTCCAGAATGACATAATGAAGCTTAAGTTAGACAACCCAGGGTGACACTTGAAAGAAAAATAACAACAATAAAATAAATGTATTAATGCAGAATGACAAAATTAAATGTCATAGCTTTCCCTTTTAGTTGGAATTTCTATTGGCTTTTCTACATTTGATTTTAGTTTTAGTTGGAATGGATGCTTTTATACTCAAGCTGAGGATTATTTTAGCATCTGTACATAATGTCACTGACACAGGGTCACTGTTTGCCACCCAAACCAGCTAAGAAAACTCTTCTCCTGTGTAATTTAGACCACTCCTGGGTGGGGCAGCTGTAGCGCTGGAAATAGAGCAATTTTACCTCAACATGAAGGTAGCTGGTTTAATCCTCATTTTCACCAATTCAGGCAATGAAGTCTTTTAGTGCAAGATCTTTAAAACCACTTTTCCCCCAATGTGTTTCCTCATTTTTAAGATGCTGATACAGGCATCAAGCAAATTAGTGAAATATAATAAATCCATTATGGAGAGAGTATGAATCTTTACACCATATTATATATAGAAAACACTTTATCATATATAAACAAGAAATCAGAAAAAAAATCTACTCCAATAAATTCATCATTGACAGTATTTACAAGATGCTATGGTGTTTTGTATAAAACAGTTGTCAGATAAAAATAGCCATCTGTGCTGACGACTGATCCCAAACTTTTTGAAGCACCTTATTTTGATTTTTCCAGGTTTTTGCAATATTTATTGTGGACTAATCGATAAAAAAGGACCATCAGAAGCTCCCTACATTTCTCTCCTGTGTGTGTGTGTGTCTGTGTGTGTGTCTGTGTTTTTCCGTCTGATAAAGGGAGGCAGAACTTTCCTTTCTGTCGCAACACATCTACCACTGCCCCACAGAAATCACTGACTGTTGCAGGACAGATTGTTCATGAATTTTGAATTGATCCTTTTGGCTTTTATGAATTAGAAATAGTTGTTGCCACAAGTCTTGAAAGAGAGTGGCATGGTGGATAGCTGGGAGGCGTTGCCATGCAAACTGGCATACGGGGCATAGCCATGTAAGGGCAGGGTAGACAAACATATGTTGTGTTTGATCAAGCCCAAAAACACATTGCACAATAAAAGGTGTGAGTGCTTGTTTGGCGTGTGTCTTGAAGGAAACGCTCATAGTGTAAATGGGTAAAGAGAATGGATTGGTTTGAGGGGAAATAGTAATCAACGCAGAGCAAAGGATGAGACAAAGAGCACCTGCTTCATCAAACATGTTAAGAGCAATACATTTGTTCAACATAGGTTTTAATCTTTGTAATCCAGTATTTTTATAGGATACATCTAATGGTAATTTTGGTGTTTTGATACTTTCAAGTTCCATTAAAGGACACAATCCACAATATGCACCAACTCCTCACTTAATTTCTAAACCAATTTAAGTGCACAGGGAATGAGATAGTTAAAGTTGACAGGGAGCTTGTGTTAGCCATATTCTGGTTCCTCCGCTTTTAATAGTCGGAAGTAACATTTCCCCACATGGCCGTGAAGTTTATTTTTAGTCAATACCACATTCTGACTGACTTGCTGTGAATTTCTCAACATTTACATTCGTGAGTCTTGTCTTTTATATGCAGGTCTTGAAAGAATTATCTCTCTGAGTCACATACGGTTTACAGCCACAGGAAACTGATTCCATGTGAGCCTGATCTGAGTTTGCAGCGCAGCTCTGCCTACACCGTGTTTGTCCTCTGTGCTTGAATACTACACGGAGCCAGCAATACTGTGATGATATTTGATTAAACAAACTAATAATTCAGCAAAACCTGTTTACTTACTTACGCTGCTGCTTTGTTTTTTTTTTTTTTTTTTTGTGTGTTTTTTTTTGGTCATCAGAGTACTACAGGACACAAATGGGTCCCAATACAAAGAAACCAGAGAATCAAGCTCAAACTTGTCATTACACATAATTAGTTTATGCATATTTATTTATTTATTTATTTTTTCTTGCTTTGTAATGCAACATCCATCCATAAGCTATGTAAAACTGATTCCATTCATCCTTCTGCTTTTGCACATCCTGAATAGTTTCTTGAAAATGTCTTTAATTTACTCCCATCCTTACTGACAGACTGACTTCATTTAAAATAAACAGATGTGATACATTCAAAACAATAAAATAAAATCTGAGCCCAGAACTCTTCTGCTGGAGCAATTAAATACTGTTTGAAATGAAGCTGCTGGCGATAATAAATCCACAAACTGTTCTATATTTTTAACATACTTAAGCAGTGGAAGTAGATGCAGTCAAATTGCATCTGTGGTTGGTCGGATATTTGAGTGTTTTGCAGAGATGTAATGGAGATAAATCTAAAATGCAGCCCTTCAGCATGGTCTGTAAAGAGGCACAGAGGAGAAGGAACCAAAAGGAAATGTTTGGTGACATCCCTCTACCTTCAAACATCTTCTAAAGATTTCCCAGCCTGATCACAACTTGGATCTTAATAAGCTGTCTTGTAAAGTAGTTGTTCATTGTATTTGCCCTTATCAACAATGAAGTCTGAATATGATCAGAGAATCTCTTGGAGAAGGACCTTTGTGATCCTCTGTTATTTGTTTCTGGGCTTAATTCAATTCACTGCTGGCAGGACGCAAGGTTCCCACCAAATTCCAGAAATAAACCACCCTATTTGACTCTCCTCATTTGCTTTTCTCACAGCCTGATCGTTCTCCTTCACCTCCATCATTTTTTCCCCCTGAAAGTTTCATCCAAATAATATTTATTTGTCTTTTTCTCTCTCTCTCTCTCTCTTTAAATTACTTGCGTCAATAAACCGTGACCTAACGTGTCCTAACAACCAAACTTTGGAGCAGTTCAGAGTTTCTTCAGGGTTACGGGAAGCTGATTGTGACATGATTTCATGTGAGGAATATGTAAGAGATTTATGGAGTTTATGACCTGGCTGAGATTTATCTCCGAGATGCTGAAACAAATAACAGAACAATGTCTGATAAAGCCACAGCTGCTACAGTGGTTTGTTGGCTTTGGATGATTATCAGCTCTCCTGTACGGTTTACGTGGCTCTGGTGACTGTCTTTTTGACAGTAATATAGAATGTAACCCCGGGGTACTGACATATTTCGACACAACCACGGAGATGATTAATTTTGTCACAAACCCTGTGTTTATAAAAATACTACCTACTTAATACATTTATACCAAAGACGTTGTCATGTTAACACACATTCAGCTGTCACTGGCTTCTTACTCTCTGTGACATATTTAATCCAGCCCCACTAAATAGTCAAACTTTGCTTTTCTATTTTCTATTTTGGCAGCAGGGATGAGAAATGACTTGTATGTATCAAATTCCCAACATCCACGCTGTTCACATCCTCTCCGCTGACTTGTGCAACCCTTAGGGCTCGGTTGCCGAGCAGGTCACAGTGTGCTTCAAATCACTCCCAGACGCTTCTTTCTCACAGACACAGATGAGAAACACAAGACAGGCCTTTGATTTCCCGGAAGAATGAGAGTAAAAAGAAAATAAAAAGGTCCTTGTTTATTACAATGAAGATGAAAAGAGATTTATTGGTTTAAGCAGCAGCATTAACATGAGGTTAACATGTACATAAATGACCAAAAAAAAAAAAAGAACAAACAGACATTGACCTCAAATGATCATGTATGTGTTTGATTAATAGTGGTAAAATAATAGCCTACCGAACCAAGAATTTGCATTTTTCTCTGTACACACGTGTGCAAAACTCTCCAAGTAGAGAACTGAAAGTAGTAGCTGGCGCACACTCATGCGAGCACACATTCAGACTCACACAGGTTCACATCGATTCACATAACAAATATAAAACAGCGAGAGGCAGTTTATGCCCACCTGGATACACTTTCTACAAAAAAACAAACAAACAACCAAACAAAAAAATATTGAATTCTTGGGATCATTTTCAGAAATACCCATACTCACTTCTATGTTGAGGATTAGTTGGGAAGTTTTTCCCCAGTCTCGTGTCTACTGAATACAAAGCTAAAGCCAAAAGCTGGTAAATTTAAGTTTTTTTTAACCTGTTCATGACTGTAACTGCATTCAGCCAAAGAATTATACAGAGCCTTCATAGTAATGAACCACTCATTACAATGTAGAGGGTTGAAAAAGCTATTACATAACTTCACTAATTCATAAAGTTCTTATGTATTTATTTCAGTGAAATTTCTTAGCTCATTGGTTTCAAAGTGTTTTTGCATAAACCACCCACACTTCTCATACTCCGTTCTTGGCAAACGTAAAAGCAGCTCATGAGAACCTCTGACTTTACTAGCAGTCCACAGCTTCAACGTTAGCCCACGTCCCTCCGTTGCAGCTGCGCCTCACAAGTCCTACATTTTAGCATTGATTAAATGAGCAAGCAGGATATTTTTCATTTTTCTGGTCAGAGCTCGGCCACGCCGCGTGACACTGGTATCTTTACACTCAGATGCTAATAATTTCCCAGCTTGCGAACTTTGCTTGGAGGGCCGACCAGTTCTAAAAGATTATCTGCCTGTGCCATTAAAAAGGTAATGAGGTCTGGATAAAATAGTTCTCCTTATTATTACATATAATATATATAACACTTTATAAAAGTGAACACTTTACACATGGATTATAGAAGCATAAATGATGCAATTATTTGATTTGGATGGTGAAATTCACAGTTTTTTTCTTTTTTTTTTTTTTTGAGAGAATTGAATTACTGTATAATGCAAACTTAGCCATTTGCTTGGCATGTGGTTTGAAAGTACTGAGTTAAGATGTTTCTATTTGCATTAAATACCTGGAGCGCTGTATTATATACTATACCAGGTACTTTTATATGTTCTTGCATAATTCTTTTGTCAAAATGTTTCAGTTTTAATGACTACTATACAAGTCTGTGGCTCATGCTTACATTAAGCTGGACATACACGCCGTGGACAATGTCTAGTGTCATCAATTTAGCCTTTTTTTGATGAATCAGAACAAGCAGGAACTTGAAGTAAAGGTACTCTGAAACATCTTCTGTTTACATAACAAATATAGCTTCATGAAATGAGTATGAGTAAAATATACTGCTTAGTCTTGGCCATGAAAATTAATAGTGGCAAGAGTCAATTACATGCCTTTTTGGTTTCCATAATGTTAATGAGTGGTGAACTCCTGGGAACAGCAAATACTCATGTCTCATAATCCCCTCTGACAGTGAGTGGTCAGCCTTTTCCTTTTTTGCAACATCCTTCCCGGTGGTGCTGCCCTTTACAGGAATAACACGCTTCTCTCTAGAAAGAGAGTAATTTTAGAGTTCAGCTGCATCCCCTGAAAAAGTCCTCCTCCTCATCCGTCTCTCCCCCTCCGTCTTCCCCCTTTCAAGCTGCAGTGGCACTTTCCAAGACTGTGGGAACTGAATTAGGTTTTTTTTTTTTCTTTTTAATAAGGAAGTTTAGCCCACTGAGAGACTCGGGAACTGTCAGAGCATTTCACACCAAATTCATTGTTTGTTCGTATTATTCCAGTTCCAAAGATGTTCCTTCCAGACTCCTATGTTGCTTCACTGGTCCAAGCATCGTCTGACATAAGGATTTAAAACTCCTAATCAGACATTGGAAAGCTTTAAGATCCTCCTCAGGTGACCGGTCAGTTGCTATCTTTCCTGATGCTGCGGTCAGTGTGGAAGTTGTTGGGCTCCGGGCTTTTACACTGGATACTGGTGCCATTCATGGGTCCAATGCTGCTCATCTGGTTATCAGAGTAACACCAACAGCACAGGCACGACTTGGAGAACAAGTGAAAAGAGAAAAATGAACATTTTAGTATGACAATATTGACCACAAGGTTTTTTTTTGTTTTTTATATGTGGGGCTACGCTGTAAAAAATGTCCATAAATTTGACAGTAAAAAAACTGTAATATCGCTAACAGTAAATGAACGTAAAGTATTAAAAGAAAAATACTATTTTTTTATATTTAATTACTGTGAAATGAAAAATACGACCAAAGACAATTTTTCCACACCTATTTTTTGTAAATAAAAAAACATTACAACCTTGTTAAATAATATTACACCATATTTATTACAGTGACTACTGTCACTACAGTCACTACTGTAAATTATACATTGATTCTCTGTGAAATCCACAACTTATAAAAGTGAACTTAGAAAAGTGTAATATAGATAACTGTTGCAACTGTGAATTTTACATCAATAATCCGTGGAATACATTATTTATCACTGTTATATTTACATCAGTTACTGTAAATCACAGACAAATACCGTAATATAGGTAACTGTCACAACTGTAAATGTTGCAATCAATTATCTGTGAAATAAACAATTTAATACTGTTAAATTTACAGCCTATATATGTATTTTTCAATGGCAAATACTTAAATTTTTAAAGTATTATACTAAGAAAAACTCAAGTTATAACCGTGAAATTAACAACACTTTGTAGTAATATGAAAAAAAGTTTTACCATTTTATTTATGGTAAAATACTGGCAGCTGCGGTTGCCAGAATTTTACCGCAAAAAGAAGTATTTCTGTATCGTCAAAATACAGTTTTACAATGTAAAATATTGGGTATTTTAATGGTGAATATACGATTTATATTTGTATTTTTTATGGTAATACTAAAATGAATTACAGTTCTAACTGTAAAATTAACAGTACTGTTATTATTTAATCGTAATATGAGAAACAGTTTTCTCACATTTTTTACGGTGAAATTCTGGCAACCACAGCTGCCAGTATTTTACTGTAAATTTCACAAATTTCACAGATTTTTTTTTTTACAGTGTAGTCTCTCATGTTTTCCCACAAAGCTCCTTTAACGTGCAAAGTGGGGGGCTGGTTTTTCTCAGGCTCCTTCCCTTGACAGACTTATGTAGTTTGTGACATCAGACCGCAAAGTGACTACATACATCACCAGACTGCTTACATGTTATTCACAATATGTCATCACCATGACGGCCCCTGAGTCATGGACTGAGGGTTGAGTTCACCACATGTGTTACAGACCAGACTGATTCAGAAGGTTCTCCGTGTGTGTGCATGAAATATTAAAATGGTGATCGCGTGTCATGCATCCATGTATTACAGGAGTTTACTGTACCTTAAAGCAATTTTTGAACTTCTTGCTCACGAAATATAGTATAATGGGATTTATGCATGAGTTGATTGTTGCCAGGTTAATACTGAGGTAATCCAAGACCAACAGGAAACTGAAAAAAGAGAAAGGATGAGAAAATCATTTAAGAGCCAGCTCAAGTCTTTTAATTTTCATCCCTTTTTTTCCCCCAGTGTAGCTTTTCTCTGCGTTACATAGCTTTTGACTCTGCCAGGGAAAGAGCTGAGTCAGATGTGCGTGATTGTTCCTGTTCGTCTGTTTTGCAGATTTTCTGGTTGTTTTAAGACTACACAAAAACTAGTGATCCAAAGTTCACAAAACACAGGGGAGAGTTGGAATATGAGCAAAGGAGGAATGCAATTAATTTAATGAGCGAGTTGTTTTCTCCCAAAGAAGACCCTGCTCTGAAACTCCCTGAAAACTGTCCTGGCAATTGGTATGTTTGGCACACCTCAAGCAAAGAATTAGCAACTGCCTGAGCACCACAATGTTTGACCAGTCAGTCAAACAGCGAGGACACAGTTTTGTTTGTTTGTTTGTTTTTTGTGCAAAGGAACAGTAGCTAAAACTGAGGAATGCAAACAGAGTGTGATGAAAAGGGATACTTCAGTGTACAACATAAGAAAAGCAATGTGTTCTTTGAGCTTTAAAACATGTAAATATATTCAGACAATTATAATCGTGAACTTGTTAAAGAACATAATTGGGACCTTTGGTGTGATCGACGCGATCTGATAGAAACTCACTTGAGAAGCTCACAGCGCATCTCGTCATTCTGGTGGTAAACCATCTTCTTAAGAATCCTGCTCAGGTGCAGTGGGAACCAGCAGAGGGCGAAGATGAGCACGAGGCAGAAGACCGCTTTAGCTACCTCCCTCCTCTTCAGAGAGAAATAACATATAATGTTCCGCCATTAACAGAATGTAAAGAGAGCGTTTACTGGAAGTTAGAATGGTAGAAACGATGGATGGCAGTGACCATCTGAATTATTTAGGTTATTATCTTACCTGTTTGAGGTGCTCACTGAGTGCAATCCGAAGGTTGCCGTTCCTGCGGTTAAGCATCTCGCAGGTCATCAGTGGTGTAAAAGATAGCGGTGCAAGTTAGTGGTACACAGAAGTAGAACCCAAACAGCCACCAGTCCTTTGCATCTCTGTAGAACTAAAGGGAGACAAATGAGCTGTTTGCAGTCAGTTATATTTAACCTGCAGTTATTTCATGATTTTATTGTATGACATGACAGTTATCCAAGGAACTGACCTCTGCGCTTATCCCCACACTCAACTCCACCATCTTTACAGCTCTGCTTTGATTTAGGACAGTGTGCACAGCTGCTGGTAGTTTAAATTTTTTTAAAACTCTTTATATGAAATTCCTCTTTACCTCTTGAGGGAAAAATGTTCCTTAAAATTCTGAAACTTCATTTGTGAAGACCTTAAAAGCCACGACTTGAAGTTATTCAGCTTGGTGAGCTACAGTGGTGAACACTGGACTGTGTGTAATAAGGGCCTGTGGTTCTAAATGAAAAAAATGTATGTTTAATTAAGCAAAAAAAAAAAAAAAGTGTCATTCTGAGGTCTAACTATGAAAGGAAATTTGTTTCTTTGTTGTGAAATATGTGTTGTGTTATGAACCGTTCGTGTCTAGAGCTCGGTATTGCACTGATATCTGGTAGAGATTACTCCAGTTGTGTGCAAGAGAAATGGCACATGTGGATCAGCCTGAGGCCCCAAGGCCTCAGTAATTGCACTTGGCCTGCAATCAATTATGCACTACAAGGATGTGAAAAGGCCGCAGCAACTAAGAGTAGGATAGTTCACTGGATTTATTTCTGAAAGGGATACTTTTCTCAAAATATTGACTGTATTTAGGCAATTGGGAAAGTTGCTGCATTGCTGCAGGTTGTTCTTGATCATTTCTTGAATGAGCAGGAAAATCTTTTCTACTGCTGTATTGATTCTCTAAGTATATATATGTTCAAATATAATCAAATGTTTATTTAAAACACCTCCCATCTTCAAACAAATAATACTTTCATTTGATTTTCACGTTCATAGTTCTTGCGTGGATAGGTTTCATTAGTCCAGTAATGTTTCGTTTCCATTATCACACGTTTTAGCAATTCTTGCACAATTGCTCCGTACTTTATACACTTTTTAGCACATCTTGCTTTAATCCACTGTAAGATAGCGGTGTTCAAAGTGGAAAAAAGGCCTCTCCGGGGGGTTCAGAGCATTTCAGGGGAGACTCAGAAAATAGAAGTGAAGAACGTTTTACGTTACAAGCCTTATTAAAAGGAGATTAAGAAGATCAGCCCAAACATGGTTAAAGGAAAGGTTCTGAGATGTAGAATTTTATAGTTTTCCTCACTTTTCTACAGATGAAAATAATAAACACCCTATTCCACACTTAATCTATGCGATGCAACAGTATAGTGTATTTGGCTGTGTTTGTACATGTTGATGCCAGGTTTGATAAGTAGTATATGATCCAACAGATATTTAGGAACTAAGCAAAACTAAACATGCACAGTAAAGGAGAGTGAGGTTGGATATTTTTCCAGGCATTTTTCCAATGGAGACCCACTTATCAGACTATTTCGTCATCTAAGTAATTAGACTCGACAGGATTTGACAGCTATAGATGCAGTTGGACTGCAGGAATTGCATCATAGTTCTTTAAACTGTTGAAGAAAGTACCTTTTTTGCATCCACAGTGAAGGAACTAAAACCATAGTAAGAGATGGGAGTCCAGTCTGGAGGGTCTTTTTTCATTTCTACCTCAGAACAGGAACTCCCCCCTCTATGGCAACAGGTACTTTGATAATATAGTTCCAGACTGTTTAAGTGTATATTATCTACTTAAAAAAAAAAAAAAAAAAGTCAAAAATCACTGATAAAACACTGGCTCCGGGGAGCTCCATAGTCCCCAGTTAATGTCAGAGCCTCTACTCTTGTTTGGCAGGAAAGCAACTGCAGTTCTCATCCAAAACTAACAAGATAATAGCGTACCTTCATGAAGTCAGACTTCGGGTAAAGCATACAAGTGCGTATGGTGTTGTTGCTGTAGTTGAAAGTGACCATGTCAAAGCCAACAGCCTCGGGTACAGCCAGGACTAGTGACAGCACCCAAATAGACACGATCTCGACGATGGTGAGACAAGGGATGCCCACTCCCTGAACTCTGCTCCAAGATGCCACAGCCCTGTACCTGTAGTACAGGAGGACACAGGTTATGCATGGAAAACTCATTTGAGGAAAGAAAAATGATTAAAGGATGCCAAGTTAATGGAAAAACAAACACCACAAGGCTCTGGAATACAAAACACACAATCTAAGTAACAGAGTAGAAAATATTATAACCCATAGTGATGTCATTTTATACATTCATCAGCTTGTTTTTAATCGCTGCTTCATCAGTCAACAGAAATCACAAAAGCTTGTCACTTTCTTTTCTTTCCTGACTGGCAAAGCTAATAACAGTTTCTTGTGCCTGGCAGCACACCAAACACAACAAACTGCTCAGTAAGCAGACGATCAAAATGTTAAGAATTCATGAGGAGAGATGATCAATTGTTTATTTTTAATATCTAATATTTATATTTTTGTGAAGCCTCCAAACAGACTGGCCCATGTTGGCAGAGAGGTCTGTGCGTTGGCTTGTGTTTCCCGTGCACTGAATAGTTGTTTGCTTGTTTGTTTCATTAATGGAAACCACTTGTCGAAATGTTTTAGTAAAATCATGCATCAAGATTTTATGGCAAAAACAATATATTTTTCATGACACATTTGAATTTCTCTGTTGAACAACATGGCTGCATTTATATTTTACTAAGTGGTAATGTATCCACCTTTTTCTCTTCCTACAACATTGAAAAGATACAAAAGGGACTCAAGTAGTTTCCTAATACACACAGACGAAGATATGCTGCACATTTCCCGGAAACAAATGGAGGGCATGTGCTCTTGAACGCAACTGAAGAGCATTACAGCCTGCCCTGTTCTCATAATAGAGGTCATTAAAAAAGTCTGGGATGTTGAACCTTGGAGCCCTTTCAGAGCAGGTAGGCGAGCCTCTTATCTTTGAAGCTGAATAGTGCATTAAGTGAGATGACACTAAACTTCAGCACTTCAAGACCATCATTTATTCATTATGGAATTTCTATTAAGGTGCAATGAAAAATAGAACGTAGCAGTGTGCCTGCTGTCCACGTAGAGTACTGTTAACACCATAAAAGAAATCTGCAGCGCAAATATATCACAACTGCAATGTTGCAGACAATGTGTTACTCCACAGCAGGAACAATTATGCCTTGAACTCCAAGGCAGCAAACAGAAGAGCAAACAAATAGATAATATTCCAGTAACAGTTATTTGTAGCTACAACCTAACAAGCTTCCTGAAAGAAATTATCTCAGCTCTTCCTGTCATTACTGTTGATTCCAAACATTTGACAAATTGTCTGAATACATTTCTTCATATTTAAACAACTGTAATCCTATGAAGGAAAAATATTTTTGGCAAATTGATGTAAACACCATGCGACTTTGCTGCTCGTGAAATATGGATTGATGGTTGGAGCTAGCCAGCCAGATCACATTTCTGAGGTTTTCTTTCCAATCATTCAGCCGCCAGCATAAATTCCGTGCGACAATAATTGTGAGTGATCAGGGTCAATGTTTTTTTTCTTTCTTTCTTTTTTTTTTAAAGTCTTTATACAAACAGGCTGCAGCTGTGGCCATCACCATGTATAGTAACTTAAGATAAAAGGACTCATAAATTTTAAATAAAAAAGTTTAATCCTTTATTTGATTATATTATATACTATAGCTGGTGGGCTCTTCAGAGTGTTTGCAATTTTACATCGAGGAACATTTGTCTGAAACTGTTCCACAATTTTTAGACGCAGAGGCTCTGCCTCTCTGTAATGCTCCTCTTGTACCCAATCATGTTACTGACCTGTTGCCAGCTAACCTAATTAGCTGTCAAATACTCCTCCATCTGTTTTTTATTTGTACCAGTTACTTTTCCAGCCTTTTGTTTCCCATGTTCCAGTTTTTTTTTTTTTTTTTTTGAGATGTGTTGCTGCCATCAGAGTCAAAATGAGCTGATATGTTCTATGAAATGGTAAAATGTCTCAGTTTCAGCATCTGATATGTTCTTTGTGTTCCATTGGGAATAAAATATGGCTTTATGACATGTTCAAATCATTGCATTCTGTTTTTATTTCCGTTTTACACAGCATACCAACTCTTTTAGAATTGGGGTTGCACGAGGAAGTGATGGTGTAACTGAATGTGACGGCACTGACCTGTCCACGCTGAGGGCGCACAAGTTGAGGACTGTGATGCCCACAGAGGCCTTCTGCAGGAAGGGCACTAGCTTGCACAGACACAGGCCGAAAGCACTGTCATCAAATGGAAAGCGTGTTGCCAGGAGCTGGAAAATAAAACAATACCGTTGTCGCTTATACACTGTATCTAAAAAGCACCAAATCACGTTTATTTTTTTTTTAACATTTATCACAAGCACGCTGATAACATAACTTTAAGATTCACTTAAAGTTTGGCTTTGTCAATGTTCAACACTGTTTCTCAAACCAAATCAGAACACAATGCAGTGATTTGGAAAAACAATTGAGATGTATTTTTAATCCAAATGATTTAATGCATATGTCATGTTTAAAAAAAAAAAAAACAAAAGCAGAGAGGGGGGTTTGGATATTGCATGTCTTTTTTTTGATCTGATTGCATTTGGAAACTGAGAAGCCTGAGAAGGGAAACGTTCTCCAGTTCTTGCTTAATATGGGATTTCTGCAGCTCAGTGATTTGTCACCTCTTTTGTCATACTTTTCTTTCACGGTGCAACAAATACTTTCACAGTGTTACAGGTCTGAACTGCATGGAGAATTGTTTTATACCTCAACCCTTTGACTGCAGAGATGTTATTGTAATGTGTCAAATTAAGCCAAGTCAACTTTGTTTACATGGTACATTTAAAAGATGATAACTGACCCTTAGTGCACTCTATTAAGTAGATTGTAAAATTTAAAAAAAAATTGTACTTTACAGTACAAAGTGCAGAGTAACACCATAGTGACATTCTTGCTGAAATAAGCAAGACCTGAAAAAGAGAGCCTCTGAATTTTGAGTTTTGAAGCCATTTCTTTTTTTTTTTTTTGTTGCAACGCCACTTCTGACAACATGGGGCATACAGATAGGCTTCCTTGACTGAAGAGCCTCTGACAGTTATCTGGCATGTCTTGTAATGCCTTGTCTTTCGAGAGGTGCACAAAGTTGTGTTTGACCCATGAAGGTCCTTGATTCCCACCCCTCATCCATGTGGTCAGCAGTGGTATTGCTACATAGAGTGGCTTTAATGGTGCCTTAAAAGATTTGTGATTTACAAATGCAGTGAAGTATTACAATGTTTTTTTTTTCCAAGTCTTCTTAGTTCTCAATCATATAAAGTAGTGTAGGTGATGAAATTTCACCCAAAGAAATACGTAAACTGCTGAACACAATCTTTCGCTAGAAGGACAAAGTCTTTTTACAGCCACTTGTATCGTTTGCATTTTAAAAATTCACCCACCTAACAGTCACATGTTCTACTGAGCTTTTTCTAAATTTTACTGGCAACAAATTTGAAACAAGCATATATTCTTCAGAAAACAATAGGATTTCTCTGTTTTATCTGTCATCTCTCTATGTGTATGATTTGGGAACTCAAGTTCAGTGTGAGCTCAATATGACATGAACCACATGGACTGCAATAAAAATACAGTATCAAAATTTTCCTTCACCATAAGTACCATATCTCCACTAAACAAAAGGGCCATTATTACAGGAACTAAACATCAGTAATAAGCTGATGCTCTCACTCGGATGCCTAACTGACATCTACAACCTCCCTTGATATTACAAGTGCATACATAAAAACTCTACTTTTCCTCTTTAACACAAAACAAAGGATAGTGTTTTCAGAAACAACGTCCTTGCCCCAAGGAAGAGAACAGGAGGATTTAGCGCTGTGAACGTGGCTGTTTCTTTGTTTGTGCACACACCGCTCCCCCCGCCACACAGGATTCTTGTTTCCTTTTTGCACATGTGTTGCTCAGAAGTCGCTGTGCCCTCAGAGTCCCAAGTTAATTTTAACCAGGTGGCTTTCTCATTTTTCTCTGGCAAAATTGACATCCTTTAATGTGGCTCAAAAGATCAAGTTGACTGATCACTTCATTTTGCCATTGTTTTTTATTATTATACAAAGCATGACAGTGTTTACTGGAATAAATCAGACCAAGGCAGGAGCCTTGCAATAATTCATCACATCTGTCACACAAACACTCCATATATTAAAGAGGTCCGAAAGTAAACAAAAGTAAAGTGAGCCATGCAAAACTGAATCCAGCTGTTGCTGTCACGCTTATTAAGAGATGCTTTAAATTCATAGATACTCATTAGAATGATATAAAAGGATACATCTCCAAGTTGACTGACACTTAACCTTTTGCGAAAGACTTCTCAAACTCAGAAATAATGCAAGCCATTACCGCCGATCAAATGAGGAACATTCCCATGAAGCCAGTTTATTTGTAATCTCAAATTAGTCAGTCAACAAAAGAAAAGAATGGCTTTAATGAAGAATTGAATTTTAAAAAATGTGATTGATCACTTGAGAAAAAAAAAAAAAAGGCTGTGACTAATGTCTCCGGTCATTATAAGGCCAATGTGACTACAGCCTGTGACGACTCCTGTGTTTATTTAAACCCGCCATATCCCCACTCCTCTCATCGCTAATCTGACCACATGAGGAAGATAACACTGTCCGACTGATTATACTTTCCTCTGTATTTGCACACTCCCTTAGACCCCTTCCCTCCCACCCCCACCCCCTTTTTACCGTCAGTAATATTCCACTTTATCTCTGTGTGTCACCTCCATTGTTTCTGCATTTCATCATATCAACAGCTAGACCTGTCACTCAGCTGAAATGAGGTTAAGACTATAAATTAACAATGTAGCAGCGGAGGGAAAACCGTACCTTGTATACATTGATGGGTATATCAATGAAAATGTAGATAAGGTCACCCAGGGCCAGGCTGGCAATGAGGGCATTGGGTCCGTTCCTCATGCACTTGTGCTGGTATATAATCCTCAGGAGAGTGGCGTTGCCAACCAGGCCAACCACAAAGACAGTAATAGAAATTATGGTGTTTATGTACTTAAAATAGTTGTTAATTGAAGGATTTATAAGGCATTTTGGAGGTGGCAAAGGCCTCTTTTGGACAGTTTCATTGGCAGAGCTGGATCCCAAAACTGGCACATCGGCGCCGAAGGCCTTCTGAGGGGGGATGGGTCCTACACTTGGGCTGATGGTGCTGTAGAAATCCGGAGACTGGAGGGTGGAGTGGGCCTGAAAGCTGTGGAGAGGGTCTTCTTCAGCTCCATTTATCTGGCACATTCCTCCGGCTGCCATGCAGGCCATCAGCACAAACATGTGCCCTGATGGGGTGCCCATTGTAGAACCCAGCAAGCGCTTTGATTTCACCGATTAAAAGACTGTCCCAATATATCACTGCTGAGAAGGAAAAATCAGAAAGGTTACTCAAAATTTCAGAACGCATGCTTCAACTGCTGTCGCTTCAAAATGAACTGACAGCGAAGTTCAGTTGAGGAGAGGCATAAAAGGTGAGGCGCGTAAAAGCTTGTCAACATTTGTGTCTTGGTCAGAAGGACGTTTAACAACAACTTTAAGACCTTAAAGAGTTTTTGCCAAGGAGATGCAGATGGAGGATGCCAGCTTTAGTTATAATCAAGCAGTGAGGATGAGACATCAGCGGCAGCGGAGTATATTGGGCACTTGTTTTACTTTCAGTCATTTCAGAGAAAGAGAACTTCTTTCTATCTGTAATTCAATTATACTACAGCTACACAGATATGTTTTTTTGTGCCTTGTTGTTCTGTTTTGACAAGGAGTCTCTTGCATGGATTTGCACAGGATTATTTGTCCAGCTCTGCATTCTTCTTCTGTTTCTAATTTAAGAGGGTTTAAACATGAGGTTATGAGATTTTTTTTTTAAGTACTGCAGGGCTGATTTCTAGAAAGCTTTGCAAAGTAAGCAAAAATGATCAAATTGAAAACAGATGAAAATTTAAATGCACAAAATTACACATGTAGTTATGCCCTGAATCATCCATCTCTTCACGGGAAAGACAACAAACTTTCTGTGCCAAAATCAGAGCAAATCAATGCACAAAACTGCTAGTTAAAAGTAGATAAAGTTTCAAACTATCAGATCTATACTGAAGCCCTTTCTCATCATGTCAGAGCAGAGGCAACTCTTATAGCCCAGAGTTCTTCCTGTTTAAAGTCCCTGCTGTCACCGAGTACACAAAGAACTATTTAGCAGCCAGCCCTTCAAGTAGCATCACAGTTTAGCATCAGCATGACACTGCTGGGATCTGTGACAGCACGCAAACTGATCTATCCATAAATAATAAATACGTTTGGTTTTCACCTACCGCTTCTAAAATGTCTGCCTGGCCCCCTTGGAAACCGTCAGGCAAACTTTCAGCTGAAGCCCCCAGACATCTGTATCACATCACATGAGTAATTAACGCACTATCAAAGCTGCACCGTATCCCACTTGGTTTGAGCAGTGCACCCGTCTGCTCTGAGGTGCCTTCGCATTATGGCTCAGAGTTTCCTGTGGAGAGTTTGCAGTATGTCTGTGTGTGTGTGTGTGTGATCATCTGCAAGTGTGTGTGTCAGGGAGGCTGTGTGTATGTCTGCATGTGTGTGTATGTCAGAGCACCAGTGAGACACTTTGACTGGGTGGGATAGTAAATCTCCACCTCCCTTTGGTAACAGACTGGGCCCCCTTTGGAAACATCACCCCCCTCTCTCCTCTTTCTCAGAGGAACTGCCTGCTGACAGCCATCTCCAGCAGCATCGTGCGTGCACACTCACACACACACACACCAACGCACAGGGACAAAGGGCAACCGGGAGGCCGACGCCCCTTCAATCTGCCCTTTTTCCTTAAGTCCCTCCTACTTTTGCATGCAATCCTCCTCACTCACATTATGTCTTTTATGCATTACACGCAACTGTTTCCTCACACAAAGGGAGACAGCGATTAGACTGATGGGAGGAAGGAACGGGGAAGTCAATGTCCATGTTGCTGCTTGGTGTTTATTTCTCTTGAGATGGGGAAACTGTGACAGGAAATGAATGCTGAGGATGAGCTGGCCTTTACTTTTACACAACTTTTACAGACTAGGTGGGTGGTCAAGTCATGTTCTTCAGGAGCTATTCTAAGTCACAAAAATAACTGGTTAATAACTGTTCAGTGTTGTAAAGATAGACAGATGTGTCAAATTAGGGTTGCCCTTCATCATTAAGCATATTAGTTAGAAGTACATAGTCTGAAAAAAGTACTTTTACATGCATAGAAGAAGAAAAGAAAAAATCATAAATCCATCAATCCTTCCATCAGAGAATCCATCACACCATCCATCCTTCCATTTATCCATCCATTTTCTATTCCTACGTTATGTCGTTCAAGGACACTGGAGGCTGTAGGTTAACCAAGCTGAAATGCAGAGGTAGACTTTGGACAGTTAGCTTAAGCCAAACACAAACAAGCAAGCAAGCAAACACACAAACACAGCAACTCTAAAACTGAGATTGCTCCCTGAGATGGATGAGTGTCGGACGAAGAAAGTTCATTGCCAAGAGCATATGGTGCTTGTACATCAGTGAGCATTATGGATTTCAAAATGGACCATTAATCATGATGTGAGCTAAGAGCAGGAAGAGGGCTATCAGAGTCACCACAATGTGCCTTTCATCTGCCAAAAAGCTGACACAGCACCTGCTTGAAGAGGTGAAGCATTCAATTAAAATAAATAAAAGTCATATACCATCCCTGTTTTACCCAGCCAAATTCAATGTTTGTATTTTTTTTTTCAAATTTAACTTCTGTCTGAAATATATTTTTTTCCATGTCACCACATCCACCAATGCTATTTCTTCATTAATAAATGTAACACTATCAATGATAAATGACAAAAATGCATATACAAATAATTGTAGAGAAATGAAGATAGCTTTCTATGCAAGATGCTATGAAAATATAATGTTTATTATTTATTACATGCACTATGTGATGAAAGAACGAGAAACATGGGTGAAAGAAGCACACATACACATGCGGTGTGCACAATCGCACATTGAAACCTTCATGGCCAAAACATGTTGAGCGAATGTCCTTTATTTTGTCTTTATTTATACTTTTATTAAAAATCAATTTTCTTTTCTGACTGTGCAGGCAGTTTCAACCCTTTCAAAAACTGTCAGTGCTCATGCATCTCAGAACCGTCCAAGCTGAATACCATGATAAATGGTAACAGATTTTACGAATATCCGTCATGTTCCTGCTGTGCAGTGTGTTACGGTTGAGGGTTGTTTCGGGTCAGACACAAAAGTGTCTCATTCAGAGGCGTGAGAAAGCAAATCTTTGATGTAAAGCCCTTTGGATCATTCAGCAATCTTTGTTGCATTAGAGGCCATGAAGAGACACCACAGACAGTGTTTACTTATCAGTGTTTTGTTTTGCATTGAGGACATTTTTCATAATAGAAGAATTAATTACAAAATCTTTAGAAAAAGGGCTCGAATATAGGACGCATGTGGTTTAATATTCATGATGCCTCGGCTGGGGATTCTTTAAAGCTGTCAATGAAACGCCTGTTTTTCCTAGAAAATATTGATTCAGGATGACTGTTTCATTTGCAGGTATTTTTCCTACACTGAAATCTGGCTTAATTGGGTGATGCAATGTGATATTTACAGCCGTTTGAAAATGAAGGGCTTGTGTTGTCCTTAATTGCAGTCATGAATATCTAAAAACTTTTGAATTAGTCGTGGTCAGCAACTGTGAATAGTTAATTTATTGGAATGTGATTTGCTGACAGCATCTGATTTCTTACCATTAGTTTTTTTTTTCTTCCTTCCTTTTTCAAAAGTCCCTTGAATGTTGGCAGCTTCTGTGACATTTTAACTTTTGAGGGGGGCGCGGAGTCTTTGTTAGTTAATCCATTAATATATAAATGATGAAACCTTTACCTGCTCCCAGTTGCTTTGGCTTTCATGTTGTTGTTGTGTTGTTGTTTGGATCGTAATCAGGTATTAATGCCATTCTGTCTGAACTCAAAGATGGCAAGCTGCCTGGTAATTCATATGCTTGTTCTCTGATGGCATCTGTCGAAGTGTGCTCTCTGCATATTGGTACATACCCTATGGGAAATTTCAATCCAGCCCCAGACTGAGTAGGATGTAAGCAATTCCTTAAGTGGGACACTTGCGTGAAAACAGAAAGAACAGAGAACGAGAGATTCAGGAAGGGAAAGAGATGGAGATGGAGAGGGAGGGAGAGAGAAAGTTTGAGGCCAATCCTACTGTGACAAGAAGCGGTGACAGAGTGAAGAGGGCTCACTATACTGTCTGGCTTCATTAATTTGGGACATATGGCTCACACAAACAAAAAGTTACAGCAGAAGAGAAAAAGAAAACGTGTGCCTTGACGGGAGAATTTCCAAAACAGACTGAGTTCAATTGCTTGAGTCAATCTGAAATTTGTCAATATAAAATTAACAGACTACTTAATAAGAAGGAGGGAAATATTGTCAAAGAGGCAATTATAATAACTGATGAAGAGAGCCTGTGGAGAAGTCTGTGTTTCTGAGAAGTGGTCTGTTGTAAAGTTCCTGAAACTTTGCTAACTGTGTTCCAAAGTAAGGAAATGGAGTTGTGACTAACAGAAGGTGAAAGCATGTACAGCTTAAACCTGCAATAACCGCAGGAACAAATTCAAAGTTTTCACAACTCTCAGCTGATTACATTTACAATCATTTGTTTTCCTCAGGACCATAAGTCATAGAGGATAAGGCGTGACAGCCATCCAGACTGATGACGTTAATAATTCTTCCTGCCCATTTATATGTCATTTGAAATATTATATAAGATTGATTTTAAATTAAAACAAAAAAAGAAAAGTGAAAACTGAAGCACACGTGCTCTCTGACTTATCTTTAACTAGATTCCCCACCAGTAACAAGGGTGCTGTTTGAACTGCATGGCGCCAACGTGTTTTGCACTTAAGGATATCAAACCTTTTCTGGTTCATATCTCAGAGCTGCATTCCGACAAGACATCATCTTTTGGTTCTCAAACTTGAGCAGTTCCAACAGATGACTCAGACTTACCGGCATCAGTGATCCCAAGTGAAATCAGGAGGGAGGTGAGGGTGGGTGTAAATGCAAGGAGTGCGCCTGCCAATTTGGACATCTTCTTCAGTGGCAGGAGATCTCCATAACTCGGTTCCTGCTTAGTCAATTCATTTAACTCTTAATAGAAATAACTCAATTTAAGAATTTTCAATATATAGGTTTTTAAACTTTTTAACCTTTGTAAGAAATATTTACCAAGTAAAAAGTAGACAGACACTGAGAGGCTGCTATCAAACATGAATCAAAAAGGGATGGACAAGTGAACAACCTGCTGTTGCACATACACAGCATAACACCAATGTATGCATTTTTTCTCTTTTTACAGAGACCTTTTACAAAGGTCTAAGCAAAGAAATTAGAGTCAGCTTCTTCTTCACCCACATACCAACAGCAATAGCACTGCCATCCAATGTTTTCGTCAGCCATCAGTAAAACTTGAGATTTATTGTCTTCCCCGAGGATATTCTGAAACAAAGCCAGGAAGACCCAGGGACTCAAACACCAACGTTGTAAAAAAAAAAAAAGGGCAACCAAATCTACGGCCTGAGCGACAGCCCAAACAAACAACCAACTCTTATGAGTGCATATAACTTCATTCAGTATCTGTATTGAGTAGATGTAGGCCTGCTGCACTCTGGAGAGGTGGAAGCTGGACTGAAAAAAAAAGGCTCATGGCTCATTATTCATTCAAATTAAATGTGCTAGGAGTAAATCCAATTATGATAATAAAATGAATCATTTTGCAGCATTTGAAATGTTCTATAAAAATTTATAAGCTGGTTTAAAGCCACCTGTTTTCCATTGATTGCTTGAGCTGCTCCTGAGGGGCTTGGCACCCCCACTCAATAGGAAATAAAATGTAATTGTCTCCAAAGTGAGAGTAGGACAGATGTAAAGATGGGCGACATGACTCTTTTGGGACAAAGTTGTTTTGGACGGTTTTAATCCTGATTCATTCACAAGCTTGTTCATTAGTTATATTACACCAGTAGATGATATGTTTTGGCCTCTGCTGAGGTCTGGATGTCATGTTTAGTCACCGTTAGTAAGCAACCACTTACTCACCAACCTGCTGCTGTGCTGCGCTGTGTCTTATCTCATTGCCAAAAACCAAATATGCATCTGAATATATATATATATATATATATATATATATATATATATATATATATATATATATATATATATATATATATATATATATATATATTTGGCCAAGCAAAACAGAAGCCCAAACAAAAAAAGCTAAAGTGTTTACAGTAGTTGGTGTAAGGGGCATGTTCCCTGATAAATTAAATGTTTATTTCACATATTTAATTCACTGGAGGCATAAAAGAACCTCAAAAAAACAGCTGCAAGGTCAGATAATGTTCAGTGTTATGTATATAGATTTTTGGGGGTTTCTTTTTGGTTGTAGCATCCATTCTCTCCAGGAACATTGGGACCAGGAGGGGGGTCAAATAGTATTCTAGCACTGTTATATGAATTGACTCAGGCAGGAACTAGGACCAGCAATAATCAAATTAAAAAATAAACTGTCCTCCACTGTGTACCAGAATATCTGAGCAACAAAACATTCTGAAAGCAGGAAAATTCATTGTGTGAGCTCGCTTCATCATAAAGCCATTATTGCCCATAATTGTTGATGCATGAAGTTAGTGGTGTAAAAATGGCCGATGAGTAAAATCAAACAGGACTGGAAAAATTACTTTTCATTGTATTTTATAGATAGTTGTAGATGGGAGACCACGGAAGTTAGGTGATGCTTCCAAAGAAATAATCAAGTATTCCTTCAGATGAGATCAGAACTGAAATTTAAAACTGAAAATATTCATTGGTGTCGCTTTAAATCAAAGATTCATCCATTTGTTCCCCTTTATTTGTATAGTGGCATTTCGCAACAAATGTCATCTCAAGGCACTTCACACAGAAGTCAAGTCCAACCCCTTCAGTTCAGCCATATCCCAGTTCAGTCCATTTTATTGTGATACAGTTAATCCAATTTATTCCAATAGAGTCCAGATTTCAAAGTTCAAAAACCTCCAGGGGAACCAGACTCAGGGAGGGTGGCCATCTGCCTCAGCTGCCTCAGCTTTGGGGGTCTAAAAAGACCACTGGCATAACCATTAGCTCGGGTCATATATTCCACCACCTTGTTGCTAACTTGCAAGCCATTACCTGTGTAGTCCATAGAGGCTGTTTTAGATAAATAAACAGAGGGGATTGAGCACTCAAGTTCATCTCAGTGAAGGCCAGCTTTTGCTTCCACGGCTGTCTGCTGACCTGCGAGTTCTTCCGGTTTTTGCATGCGTTCCAAGCTAAACCCATATGACTCTTGGATGTGGAACAGGACACAGCATCAAATTAGCTGCGATTGATTTTCAAAACTATTACTGTATCATGGAGCACTTGTGCTTGTAGAGTGCACATGCTAAACACAGAGCTCTCAGACGATATGGCAACTGATAGCGGAGTCTTTAGGGCAGTTGCAGCCTAGACACATTCCTACTTACAATCTGGCTCTTGTCGGACAGACCCTGGAAGCACTGATAAGCTGCAGGAGTCTTGCCCATCGCACTTTACTTTCTCCAATCAGGAGGTCCATGAGTGTACGCTCAAAGTGTCTACGACATCATATTTCCAGACCATCATATTTCCAGACCAGCAAAAACATGTCTTGAAGTCAGATAAAATGAATAAAAGTCAAGACTATTTATTTTGTGCTGTTTTTGTAGATATGATTCTATAGGCTGTAAAAAGTTTCCCTGCCTGACGTTCTTGTTGCTATGTTGTTTTGCAAGGCTCACCAGAATTCAGTATAAACAGCCACTGGTTCTGAGATCAACATTTTGCAGTCTTTACCTCAAGCTCGTCTGGATTTTCAAAAACATCTGCGGACAATTTGAACATGGCATGCTGCTTGTAAACACAGCTGTGAGGACCAAGTGACCAAACCGAAGATAACAAACCTTCGTCAAGAAAGACGGATTGGTTTTCCTTGTTTAAATTCCAGATGTTGCTTGGGTCAGTTACCTGATTGAGATATAAGATCTGACATTGATTTCTCTGCAATTTTCCTGCACTGAAACTATTCAGAATAAAGGAACGTGCTGCAGACAGATGACTTTTTCTTTTTTTTTTCATTGTTGAGAGTGCTTATCATTTATAAAAGGCTATAAAGTATATTTAGGGTCTGTGGTGGCCACAGTTGCCATGTGTATGGACACAGCAGAAGATGAATTTGAAAATTCCTATGTCTGTGTTTTGTTTTGTTTTGTTTTTTTCCAAATCATCTCAGCATTAAACATGTAACATACTGAACCCTAACTTACTCTGCTGTGTGGTCAGACTGAACTGGTCAGTGAAATGTAAGAGCGTGCTAAAAATAACTGACAGGGAAATCATTGTCTCAGTATACCCAAAGATACTGAAGCTTCTATATCAGTGTTAGCATGGGCTTATAACAATTAGATATTCAAATCTAGTGTACGGACATGCCTGCATATTGTCAGGGTTGCACCTGTTGCAGTTCTCAAATGAAATCAACTATACTTTTCCAAACTATGCCTATACTTTACCATATATGGATTCAGTGAGCAACATTGTGCCACAAAGTGACATGTTCCCTAACCAAAATGAACCAATGAATGCTGGTGTGATCATTTTTACATACACTGTCAGACAAATTTGAATACACAGAAGAAATATTTAGTTTTGTCTTGAAACTAACAAGCCAACAAAGATACTGTATGGTACCTTGAAGGCCATATAAAGGATGGAGAAATGTGAAAATAGTAGGCCTGGGCAATGATTAAAATTTTTAATCACGATTAATCACATTATTTACCTGATTAATCACGAGTAATCACGTTGTATATGCAAAATCAAATAATGAGTTCAAAAGTAGTGTAAAGGTCACTTTTATTGAAATGTTCTGCTGCCATATGAACTAAAGGGTCATAACATTTGTTGTTCAAACACTTTTAACATCAGCACTTGTCAGTAACACATATTTAGTGTAAATCTCATCTTAAAAAATGTAAAATAAAATAAAGTTTATTGCCACTGCCAGGGCATTCATGTTATCCTGTAATTATTAAAAAGAAAAGTCTACAAACAAAATCCAACAAAATGGTTGTGGCTCAGCACAATCAGAACATTAAAACAGGTCATTTCTGAGGTAACAGCAGAAACTTTTAACGGGGAATTCAACTTAGCAGTTGTTACAAATAACCTTGTTTCTGTCAAATCCTCCATCTGGGAGAACTTTAAAATGAAAATGTCTATGATAAAGTTCATTAACTTTACCAATCTGTGTATCATTCATTCTTTCTATTTTCAATTGTCAATCAAAAAAAAAAAAAACAATTAAAATGTGACATTTTATTACATTTTTCATTTTTTAGTCTAACACAAAAAAAGAAAAAAAATGCCTGTTTTTTTATATTTCAATTTTAGACTTGGATCAAAAAAACGGGCCACAGAACTGAATTTGTTTTATAATCAAGGACTAGACTTTCTGATGTCATTACACATCTGTGCCACTAGATGGAGCCGCACTGAAGTAACCAGTAAGAGAAGAGCACGACAGTGAACACATGGAGCAGATCTGATGTAACATGGAGGAATGACAGGAACGTTTTGTTGCAGTTCCAGAATTTTTTTTTTTTTAGACAGAATTGTTAATATTGCTACCTGAGTTGTTCCTTCATGTCTGTTTTAGCTTTTCCTTATGTTTACCTGCCAATAGTCTTCTGGTTCCGCAGCAGCCAGTAACAGACTTTTCAAAGCAAAAGCATATGAGCAACATATGTGTTAACGCGCCATGAAATAAATGTCGGCATTAATAAATTAATGCGTTAACGCGATAATAACGTGTTAACTTGCCCAGCCCTAGGAAATAGTAATTATATTGTTTGCGGTTCATTTTTTTCTGATTAGTCTATAAAACAGTGATGAAAATCCTGACTGTGCTGTAACAATGAGCGCTTCCTAATGTTCATATGTCCCCACATCATTATGTTGCCAAATAGCAACACTGCTGCAAACCAGCATCATTGCAGGACCTTTTTGAATCAATCAGTTGATCCAGTGTTGATCGATGACTGCAGGGCTTTCCCAGCATCATCTGATGCATTTTACGACTGCCTTCTGAAGATGACTCCTGCAGCAGACCAGGGAGCAACTCCCTGAATTTTGTTCTCCTCCCTTGAGTGTAAGAGACCGGGAGAGGGGGAGTCAAAGGTTGAGGTGGGGGGGGGGGGGACCATCTGGCAGTGATTATGTTTCTGAAGACAGGCAGAGGCATCATTCTTGATGTGTCTTGGATGTGTAATAGGTGTCTACTGAATATGTTAAGGAAATTTATATCTTATTCTAATACTGCTTAAAAGCTTACTAAAAATAAAAAGCCTTTAATCTAATCACTTTTATGTTGTCACTGGAACAATGTGAAAATTTGAATTCATCAGGCTTATTTATTACCAAACAAGCAACACAAACTCTGTCATTGAAGAGTTAGTTTTTCACAAGCTCAAACATATGAACAATCCCTCTGATTGGCCGTGATTGCGATTCATGGGATATGCATGTATAAGCACCACTCTAATCAATTAGCCTGAAGCGCTAAGCTGATCTTTGACTTTTAAAATGGTGCCCTTGCTCAGCCCCAAGGGTCAAAGGATACTTAGAGGCCCACCTGTGTAGACAATTAAAACCAGGAAGCTGGTTTTTCAAACTGACACATGACACTGAGAAGGTCATTTCAACACACACCTAATGTGCAGGACTGAGATCTTCATTTCATGTTTACTATCATGTTGTGGTTTATGTTTTCCCACAGCCTGCTTTCTCTGGTGAGTTAAGTTTTTTTTAATCATTTATAGTGCATTAGAGATTAATGGTAAGAGGTTATGATAGATCTTTATGAAATTTTTTTATCTTGTCTTATTTGAATAACAACATTAATTTTCACTGATAACAAAGCACTGCCTTCCAAATGTCTTTAAATGCCTTTAAAATATATTCATATTCATTTGCTCATTTTGATCAGGGATCAAGCTAATTTCCATTACACATTTTTATACCTTTTCCATACTGGTTTGGAAGTAGTTTTGTCTGCAGGATTTCTACTGATAATTCTGGCACTTAATATTTATTATGATGAGCATCCATGACAATGGAGAGCTGTTTACACATGAAAACAGCGGACTGATCTTTTCAAAGAGCAGCCAGTGATCAGAAAAAGACCTCAAATGCAGATGTGTTGAAGGTGTTGAGGTTGAGGGTGTAGAAGAGGACAAAAAAGTAGAGGAAACAGGAAGAGGTTTTGAATTTAATCTTAATGTTCTCTGTAGATTTCTGCTGTGCCTATCTGACAATTTCTGGCCTTATGTTTTTGTTTTTTTTTTTAAGTTTAATTTTCATTTAACATAATTTTGTACTTTCTTGTAAATTTTCCTTTGTCATTTGCACTGGAATATAATTTCCTTTTGTGGATAAAAAAATTCAATTCAGTTCAACTCAATAGCCAGCCTACAGATAACAAGAAGCACTCTGTGAGTGTGGATGAATAAAATAGATCACAGAGCACTTTGTAGAACTTAGGTAAGGTTACAAAGTGGATAATTACAGTGAAAGCCTGTTTATTATCCATCCATTATGCATACCTGTGTCTTCCTATTCAGGGTCACAGAGGTTTTCTGGGGCCTATCCTCGTCCTCGCTGTCATTGGACAGGATGTGAGCTGCAGCCTGGTTAAGATGTTTGTCCATCACAGAGGCAGATGAAACAAACTACCACGCACGCTCACTCACTGGGTAACTTAAGTTTCACCAATAAAACAAGAAGACATGTTTCTGAACTGTGAGAGGAAGATGAAGTACCCAGAGAAAACCCACAAAAGCATGGTAGGAACAGACAAACTCCCTGAAAAAGATCCCAGCCAGGATAGGAACCAGAAATCTTCTAGATATGAGACAATAGTCGATTTATCTGTTAATCTATTATTTAGCTATTTTAGCCAATTCAAGAACATGTGACAATTAATAGGCATTACTGACTGGTGTATGAAATACAAATTTAACACTACATTTAATTTCAAGTCATGCAGTTAAGTATTTTTTTGTGATCATCAGTTCCCAAAAATCCCACTCTGCGGTAATACATTTCCCAGCTAGATTTTGGCCTTGTCTGAAAACAGTTTTTGATGTCAGCAGAATGCTGAACCAGGACAATCAACGCATGTTCTGCAAACCAAAACTTCTAAGAGATAATGGACCGGTACTGGATTGCACAAAGATTATACAGATAATCATTGGATACACTTTTAATATTAAATAAAAAAAAAAAAATGCTGTGTAGCACAATCTGCAGGAAGCAACCATACGACATCCACTTCCATTAAACTTGCACATCCTAATTATGCTCTGTTTAATCTTACGAGTGATCGATGCTAACCATATATATGCATTGGTATATATCAGTCAACCAGACATATGTTTAAAAAAAAAAAAAAAAGAACAAAAGATGCCAATGTTTTGCACCCTATCCCAAACCGTATGAGAAAAATGCACCCAGTCTTCAGATTGGCTGGTGTTTCCTGTGGCCCATCATCAAAGCAGGGGAAATGGGCAATCCCTGGGCAGGGCTACTGAGAGGTTTACTGGATGTTTGGAGATATGGGTGATTAAGTGCAGGTCCACGCCTTTACCGTGCTGGGTTCACTTTGTTGGGTGGGTTTCTGTGAGAGATTTGTTGAGGTCATTGGGTTGATAAGGACTGATGACGGAAAAGTGCAAACAGCTTAGCCTTTACTCATTTATATATATATAATACCACACAACATTGTGAGGGAAAATTATACGTTGAAAAAGGTGAACGATATTAGACAAACTGTATATATGCATATATATATATAAATTCTGGTGACCACAGTGTTGTGTATTTATTTTACTGTGAGCTTCTGTCTCCTTTTAAACCACCTCACTCTGGAGATAGTTGTAGTTTAGTTTACTTTAAAGTGTGGCTGTATAAGGGTTCACAAACAAGACAACTGCACACAAGCTTTAGAGCCATCAAGAAGTCAGTGCCTCAGCAATCAAATGGTTTGCAAAGGGTAAATGACATGAGTGCCAAGAACAGACTTCCCGAAAACCACAAGTTAACATCATCATCGTCGTCATCATCAACATTTCCTGAGCATGTTTACATTTAATGTTCTCGCTGAAGACAGGGCTGCCGTGACTATCAGAAATGTGAAAGACTATCAAACATGACAGATTAGTTTACATTTCTTACAAAGCTGTGCCAAGACAAGCCTTCAGCGAAACGGAGCATTTTATTAGTCACTTTGTAAAAGTTAATTTAGCATTTGCACATTTTTTTGCTTGTGCCACAGCCAGAAGCTGGGTCCAGTTGTATCAACAGAGTACCAATGTGACTTGTTTAAATAAAAATAGATGTTTATTATGTATGTATACATACAGTTATGTTAAAGCAGGGTTAAAAAAGAAGTGAGTAAAACTCAAAATCCCCCTGATAGCTTTTATTTTCCATGCAGATGGATGCATTGGAAACTTTGCACATTCTATTCCAAATCAAAACCTGACATAAAGAAAATTTGTAATATTAAATGGGGTGGCTGTGGCTCAGTTGGTAGAGCGGGTCCTCCAGTCACTGGGAGGTTGGTGGTTCGATCACGGCTCCAACTGTCTACATGCCAAAGTGTCCTTGGGCAAGACACTGAACCCTAACTTGCCTCCAGTGGGCCTGGCAGCGCCTTGCATGGCAGCAGCCGCCCACTGGTGTATGAATGGGTGAATGTGAGGCCTTTGTAAAGCGCTTTGGGGGCACCATGATGGTGTCTGGAAAGCGCTATATAAGTGCAGTCCATTTAAACAAATATGAAATTATATTGTTTATATTTAAAAAATAGCAACACAGTGGTACCTCTACTTACGAATGTCTCCACATACGAAATTTTCAGGTTACAAAACGCCTCAACTGGAAAATATTGCCTCTTGTTACGAAAGAAATTTCAGGATACGAAAGGCAAAAATACAGTACGCGCTGCTACTCGCAACTCGCAGAGTTTACTGAACGTAAACATACTTGTAGCTGCTTTGGCATTGGTTATCGCCTAGTGTCGGGATGCGCATTTTGGATTTTTTTTTATGACCGTTAACCGATGCTCTTTAATGATTAATAACCGTTAAGATTTAAATGCCCTTCCATGCTGCCATTCCGACATACCACCATTTAGACATATCACCATCCTGAAATACTGCTATTCCGACAGACAAAGAGCTGGCTGCCATGATGTTGCGCGCGTTGTCGTGACGCATGCGGACACTTTCCCCACCAAGTTCCCACGTCTCCACTGCATCAACCAGTTTAGCTGTGAGGTTATCAGCTGTGTGTCTACCTGGCATGCTCTGCGTTAACAGGATGGCAGAATTAGCTTACCAGTACTCATCGATATAGTGACATGTAATTGTCACGTAGCTCTCTGTTGTGAGTGCAGTCAAGCAGTCCGTTGTAATAGCCAATAACTTAGTCCTTGCAAGATGCGTTTTCAGTTCCTTTTTCCTCTCCTCTAATCGTCAGGTAATGGTCGGTCTTGATGGAATTTGGTAATTAGGCTTGATATAACCCATTAGCTCCTGGAACCCTTCACCACTGAGCACACTGATGGGCAAAATGTCTTTTTCCACCATTGAACAGATTTTTTCCGTTATCTTCTGAGACCGCCATGCGTCACACTTTCTCCCGGTCATCATGGAGGACAAAGTTTGCTGCGATGGTCCTCCACCGTCTGATGCTGGATGCTTGTTTCTTAAGTGGTAAGGAATTTGTTGAAAAGAATCACCCAGAAAAGTATTCACTAGTCGGGCTATCGCTCACTATGTTGATGTTTGCGTTGCACATTTTTGAAGGATTGTTAAAGCTTACAAAAGCAAACGTCCTTGGATCTGTTCTTTTCAAAATGTCAGGCAAAAACCACTGCTGAGAGAGAACATGAACCAAAGAAGGCAAAAGGTGACAACGATAGCCGTTAAAAGGTAAATAAACATAATTTTTATTCTTTACTTTATTCTTTGTTTTTTATTATGTACAACTCTCATTTTGTGTTTATTGTGCAGTAATCTAATTGTAACATGTATTTGTTACATGTTTTGATGCATTTTTATCATTTATAAAAAAAATGTATGTCCGAATTTTGGGAGGCTTTGAACAGATTAGGACATTTACATGGAAAACGCGTTTCTACTTATGGAATTTTCAGGTTACGAAACTACTTCCAGAACAAATTCATTTCATAAGTAGAGATACCACTGTATCTGCATTTTTTTCTGCTCAAACTATAATATGCATAAATTTGCATAAATTGAGAAATGCTTGAAGATTTAGATTTCCCACTGTTTCTTAGAACTGCTTCACATCAGTTAAAAACTTGATTAATCAGCAAAATATTCATTTCAATTAGGGTGATGTGACTGAATTCAAGGGACTATAGAAACAGGTGAAAAGAAAAATTAAAGTCACAAAACACAGACACAAATACAAGCCGTGCTCAGTGCTGGTAATGCACATCCAGCTTGGGATGGTGTTAAATCCATGATGGGACTAATAAGCGCCCAATTACCCTTAACGACAAAAGTGACTAAACGATCTAATGATTTAAACTCTGTTTATAGTTGTTATGATGTCTATAATTTTAGTGAGGCACAACCAGATTTTAGGAACACTGTTTCTTAACATAATAAATTCAGAGAAAACAGGACAGTTATTTCTATAATAGTGTTTTAAATCACCAAGATTTTTTTTGTTTTATGCACATTCTAATACTGGTTTTAGTCCAAGTGGGGAGACGCCGGTGAAACCTTTTCAGGGCATTATGAAAAAAAATGTCCGGGCCCTGATGGAATTGGCGGCAGGATTCCTAAGAACTGTGCCGAACAGTTGGCTAGCATTTTTTGTTTTATCTTTTCAGTATCCCTCCGCCTCCAAAGGGTCCCCTGCATTTGAAAGGACTTAATAATTATTCCTGTGCCAAAAGTCAACACGTCCAAAACACTGAATGACTATAAGCCCCTTCGCACTAACCTCATTAATAATAAAAACCCTCGAGAGAATTGTGAAAGATAAACTTGTGAGGATAGTTGAGGCAGATGTGCATTCAGTTCACTTACAGGCCCATCAGGGGTGTGGATGATCCTATTAGCACTTTATTAAATATGACCATGTCACACATGAAGAGTGCAGCTACTTTTTATTGATTTTATTTCATGAGCTTTAAATTTTATTCAACCTCACATTTTAGCACAGACATTGGAGGCCAACCACAACATTGATCTTGGTCTTTTATGTATTCTAACTGAAAGTTTGCAGCGTGTTACGGTCAAAGTTGTTTCATCAAATCTTCTTTTATCATGCAGTGGAGCACCCCAGGGTTGTGTTTTATCACCAGTTTTATTTGTTTTACGTATGAATGATTGCCACAGCCAACATCAAGGACATCCCATTATCAAGTTTGTTGATGACTCTGTTATCCCGTCACGAGTGAATCATGACAGTCCTGATCAGGTTCCTGTGGTGTTTTAAAATTGGTGCGAGTCTTCCTTTTTAAAAATCAAAAACGAAGGAGATGATTGGAGATTCTAGGAAGAATCCTGCAGTCATCTCTCAGGTGGTTGTGGATGGTGGTTATCAGCTGAAGTCAGTACCAATATTTGGGAACTTTAACTGACAACAAGTTGACCTCTGACCCACAGACTTTTGCTCTGTGCAAAAAAAGAGTGTATTTTAAGGTGGACAAAACATTTATGAAAAGGTTTAACACCTGCTTTATTGAATCTGTGCTCACTTTTTCATTTCTCAGCTGGTATACTTATTAATTAGTTTAAAAAACAAGAATTGTTTTTTTTTTCTTTCTTTTGGCTTTTTAATCTTGTAAAAATCTTGCAAGGTTGAATGTGTGACATTAAATAATCTGAATGGCCTGTACAGAATCAGAACCTTGAAGAAAGTCTGTCCTGTCCTGTTTGACCCAAGCCATCTGCCTTTTAAAAAGTTAGTGCTGCTTTCTTCCAGCCGCAGATATAATGTGCTGAGGTTCTGCACCAACAGAACCTCTCACTTGTGTCTTCTTGCTGTTGGCCCTCAGTTATGGTAAATGGACTGCACTTATACCGCTTTATCCACACCATCAAGGTGCTCTCAAAGTGGTTTACATTGGCCTCTCATTCACCCATTCACTCAATACCAGTGGGTATGAGTGCACTGGGGGCAAGTTAGGGTTCAGTGTCTTGCACAAGGACACTCTGGCATGTGGACAGTTGGAGCCGGGATTGAACCACCAACCTTCCAGTGACTGGATGACCCGCTCTACCAATTGAGCTTCAGCCACTCAGTTAAAAGTGATTTTTTTTTTCTCTCCTTGCACTAATCAGTCCTGTATGCATTTTTCTTTTATTTTATCTATTTTATTTTCTCACTGCTGGCTGTAACACAAATTGCCCCCTGGGGGATAACAATAAAGTTAATCTTAATCTTGATTTGTGTGTTGCATGGATATATTAAACCATTTTCTGGCACCAGTGAACAGATATTCCAGCCCAGCATGATTAGGCTACATTTCATCATTTTTTCTGCATTTTTCTGGTTTTTCCTCAGAAACAGAATTTTTGATGTCACCCCACAAGCTTTCTATGGGATTAAGGTTTGTGCAACGGGCTGGCCACTCCACAGAGTTAATCATGTTGGTCTGGAACTAAGATGCTGCTACTTACTGGTGTGTTTGGGGTCATTGTCTTGTTGAAACTCCTATTTCAAGGGCGTTTCCTCTTTGGCATAAGGCAGCTTGACCTCTTAAAGTATTTTGATACGTACAAACTGATCCGTAACCACTGGTGTGCGATAAATAGGCCCAATACCATAGTGGGAAAGACACCTCCATATCATGATGCTTGCTCCACCGTGCGTCACTGTCATCACACTGTACTGTGGTTTGAATACGGTGTTTAAGGGGCATCTGACAAACTGTCTACAGCCCCATAGACAGCCCCCACCCCAAAAAAGAATCAAGAAACAATCTTGCTTTCATCAGCCTGCAAAATGTTGCGCCATTTCTCTGTAGGCCAGTCATTGTGTTCTTTGGCAAACTGTAACCACTCCAGCACATGTCTTTTTTTTCCTCTTTTTTTTTTAACAACTGGACTCTCTGGAGGCTTCTTGCCTGTAGCTTGGCTTCATAGAGCACATAGGTGTCTTCAAATTGTTACAGTACTTACAGGTAACAAATAATCAACAATGAGGAAAAGAAGTTAATTTCAGCTTTCAAGATTTTACACAGGGGATAAAAAAAAATCGAAAACCATCAAATCAATTGTGAAGCAGTCCCAGCTAATTATGTTAAATGTTAAATGGAGGGAACCTACTGTAAAATCAGTCTCAATAACTCTCTTTTCAGTTGTTCTGCAAGTTCTCTGTAGATCTGCTTTACAGATCGTCCTTATAAAAATTTCTCTCAATCTCATAAATCTCTCATATTACATAGTCCAATTGAAGAAAATCTCATTATGTCTATTCTTGTTGAAATAACATCATCAAAAAATCTATATGCTGACTCCAGTCACAGACACAACACAGACAGTATAGACAGAAAAAAACTAACCAGATCAATACTTTAATCTTACTTCTCCTTTGTTGCCATTTTAGGGATGATGTCATATATTTATTTATTTATCGGTGAAACTATGAGGAACATGTTACGGTGTATTGAAGCCATGAGGCAGAGATCAGTAGGGCTGCTGCATGAGAGGCTTCCTGTGGTTAGGGACCCTCAGAGCAGAATGGATTACATGTTTAGAAGTCTTGGATCACAGTACTGCCTACAGCCATATACCTCCACCTCCATCTGCCTCGTAGCCCCAGCAGCCAGGATAATGACCTAAGCTTGCTAGATCTTGACTCAAATGGGCTATAGCCATCAATATGTCTAACCTGAGGATGGGCTTGAAACTTCAGACCAGCAGGAGGTCCACTTTCACTCATGTCTGTTTCAGATGATTTCTTACAGCAGACAGCATTTCAAATTGATGTTGGAAACCACAGAACTCAAGCCACTAATATTTACTTTTCAAATTGCATGGAGCAAAAACAGTGAAGAACAATAGGATTTGGAACAGTTCTTTTATGTATATAGCCTAATGTTATGATGTGTATTTCCTATTCAGCCCCTGCAAAAAGAACACTGCATCGGATGTGAGTTTCATACATTTTTTTCTTAAAAAAAAAAAAAGGAAAAAGAAATCTGGAAGAGTATATACACTGATGCTACGTTTGCTAATTTAGCTTTTTACCTCATATGTACAGGTGGTTATATTGTAAGAACCATTAATATAGTTCAATTGGGGAACATTTTGCACATGATTTAGTCCAAGAAAGAGAATAGTGGGTAGAGTTGGTTTCCCTTCAATCAGAATGTCAGGAGATCAAGTATCCCTTGGTTACTTAGTGAACGAAGCACTACAAACTGTCACCACTAACACCATCCCAGAGACCAATCAGCTGATATACGCTGAAGCAGCAGTAGTGCTTGAGTTGCTTTGCTGCAAGATGAACAGCAATAGTAGCTGGAAGGAGCAAGAACACCCTCTATGGCAAAGATGGCTAGAGGCAAAAATCATGGCTACCTGGAAAGAAGTTAGCCCTCTATCAGAGATGAAGAAAGGTATGAACATTCAGCAACAGTTGTCCAAGAAACACAGCAGAGGCACTAAAAAATGTTAAACAAAGGCTCATAACTCTGGCCACCAACCTCAAGAAATACACCAAAGCAGTAGAGACCAGGAGTATAAATAGGACGCCTAAGTAAGGTATATATATATATATATATATATATATATATATATATATATATTTCTGCTGCTATTTCCCTGATTTATCACAATTAATCCCATTGTATACGTAGAATCAAATAATGACTTCAAAAGTAGTGTAAAGTGCACTTTTATTTAAATGTTCTGCTGCCATATGAACTAAAGTGCCATAATATTTGTTGTTGAACCACTTTTAACATCAGCACTTGACAGTAACACATATTTAGTATAAATCTCATCTTAAAAAATTTAAAATAAATAAAGCTTATTGCCACTGCCAGGGCATTAATGTCATCCTGTTTTTATTTAAAAAAAAAAAAAAAAAAAAAAAAAATCCAACAAAATGATTGTGGCTCAGCACAATCAGAACATTAAAACAGGCAATTTCTGAGGTAACAGCAGAAACTTTTAATGGGGAGTTCAACTTGTCAGTGGTTACAAATAACCTTGTTTCTTTTGAATCCTCCATCTGGGAGAACTTTAAAAGGAAAATGTCCAGGTTAAAGTTCAGTAACTTTACCAATAAGTGTATCATTCATTCTTTCCATTTTCAATTGTTAATAAAAAAAAATAAATTAATAAAATAAAAATAAATTAAAAAGTCACATTTTATTACGTTTTTCATTTTTTAATCTAACACATACGAACGAAAAGTAAATGCCTGTTTTTTATATTTCAATTCTAGACTTGGATCAAAAATACAAAATTAAAAAACGGGCCACAGAACTGAATTTGTTTTACAATCGAGGACTGGACTTTCTGTTGTCGTTACACATCGGTGCCACTAGATGGAGCCGCACTGAAGTAACCAGTAAGAGAACAGCAGGACAGTGAACACATGGAGCAGATCTGATGGAACATGGAGGAATGACGCGAAAGTTGTGTTGCAGTACAGATTTTTTTTTTAGACAGAATTGTTCAAATTGCTACGTGAGTTGCTACCCAAACTGTAAAGTACACAGATTTTTACCGTTCTCCATGTCTGTTTTTAGCTTACCTGCCAATTGTCTTCCGGCTCCGCAGCAGCCAGTAACAAACTTTTCAAGACAAAAGCATGTGAGCAACATGCGTTAACGTACGATAAATAAATGCTGGTGTTAATAAATTAATGAGTTAACGCGATAATAATACGTTAACTTGCCCAGAACTAATATATATACCTATATATATATATATATATATATATATATATATATATATATATATATATATATATATGCCTTTCGCCCGTAGACGGCTGGGATAGGCTCCAGTAGATCCCCGTGACCCTTCGAGGATTAAACGGGTATAGATAATGGATGGATATATATATATATATATATATATATATATATATATATATATATATATATATATATATATATATATATATATATACATAGAGAAGTGCAGTGATGATTTCTTCACCTGTGTCACTGAGGTGAGCTAAGGTGAATGATTTCCTAAAAGCTTCTTTATGATGTTGGAACTCAGTGAGTCTTTTGGAGAACTGGCTCCACTGTTTCTGTAGCGGGTCATGGAGGGCATTGGATGGATTATCCATGACGGAGAGCAGTTCGTTTAGTGACCTCTTGTACCTCCATGACTCAAATGTCTCCAGGTTCTGTGCAATGATTTTTCCAGCTTTATCGATTAGTTTATTGAGTTTGTTGGCATCTCTAGCACGGATGCTGCTTCCCAGCAGTCCACAGCACGGTAGATTTTCGATGCTTCACATCTGAGCCATTCCAAATATTCTGCATATTTTTTGTCCTATCAATCTGGTACACGTTGATTTTATTATTTTTATTTTTATTTAAATATTTTGACATTGCAGCGTACCCCTTATATTCCTGGTGGCTATTTCAGATTGTGCTGAATCTTGTGTTTGCTCTTGTGAAGTCTTCTGTTTATGGTGAATAATGTCATGGCATGGCAGCCAAGTGAAAAATGTTCTTTGTGTGAATGAGTGTTAATAACTTGCCATCATTCACCATCTTCATTTGTGCATCCAAGATCTGTTTATGTTGTCAACACCATCAGTGTGCCTATTTACAGTTTTGACACCCTTCTTTTGTTCCCTAGCATAGTTGCCTCTGTGAATATCAGGTCTGTAAAAGAAAGACAAGGACATTTATACAAACAGAAACTCAAAGTGTTTTCTGGACTTCTGAAACAGTGATGCATCAAGTCAGTATCGGGCCCCAAAGTAAAACAGTCAGTGCATGCCCTGCCCATTGCAGTGTTTCCAAATATTAAGCTTATTTTAAGATTGAAGCCTGAGTTCCCCTTCCCTCTTGTCTTATTAGCGTCATCATTTTGTGCACCAGTTATAGCATTTCCCAGCTACAGCAAGTGAAGAATGATGTGAAGTAGCGGTTAGAGATGAAGATGGAGAAGCTGGACAGTATGCTACTCTACAAGTTTGAACAAATTGGAATGTTTATAACATATTTTCAGAGTTAGAGGATGCCAAACAAAGAGCCAGGGTTTTGTTAAGCTTTAGTATATCAATTAGTAGTCAGTTCTAGCACCCACATGTAAGCTTTAAAAAACAATTTTTAATGTTCATAATATGAACCCTCTAATTCTTGTCTAACAACTGAGAGCTGCAATTCCTGGGCTAAGTAATTTATCTAAATCATTGAATTATTAATGAGCTCTTTATAAAGATGCTGGTCAAAATAAACCTCAGTGCAGTTGCATTCTTTGCATATACAGCATAGCAGGATAGTTACTGATGTGCTGGTATTCACAGAAACACATTTGTTTCCTATTTACCTTGCTTGTTCTCTATTGCTAACACCTCTTGACTCACTAAATATTTTCAGACAGGACGCTTAGAGTTAGGAGCACAACTCTGCACAGCTGAAAATACCCTGATACCCAGCATCGTAGTTGGTGTGGTCCTATTGAGTCCAGTGGATGGTTACCCAGCACACTCTGAGCAGCCAAGACTCCAGGACAGTTGGGTGATAGAACCATATGTGTAATCCAGGCCAGTGGTTCACTATCAATCCGCCCACATTTCTAACTGATATTCCCTTTTCACTCATACACCAGGTGAGACATAAACCCTGGTCTTTCGCAGCTATTGTCAGAAAGGTGATTTTTAGAGACACCAGCAATCACGGTCAAATGTATTGGGGCCAGAGCAGGTAGTGGAATACTTTTCGAAACTGCTGAGTAAAGTTACTGTGGTGTTGGGGTGTAGGGAGACATGGAGCAGAAGAGCAAGGAACAGCACCAAAGAGAGGCTGACGGACACAACTACTGTGGGTTTGCTAATCATGTCTCTATATCACATGCTGGGACCAAAGGGGTTCTGGAAAGAAAGAACTAATCAAAGAAGAACACATCTTGACTAATGGGTGTGCGTTGTTTTGTTGTGTCAGAATGAACCCTACGTGGCAGAGTCTTGTCACAGTAACTGCAAAACACTTTGAGCAAGACCTCATCTGTTTAGGAGATATGGCATCATTCCCTCTTTGGATGGAGACCTCTCATATGTAAAAACATGCACAATGTAATAAGCTATCCAAAGGCCTACAGAGTTTCAGTCCTCTCTGCAGCGTCCTGCCTGCTGCTATCCCCCTAAAACTCCATTGATTGTAACTGCTCCTTGATCACACAAATTATATAAATTAGGTAAAACAAAAATCATCACAAGAGCAGTAAATCATGAAGCTAAGTTTTGTGTTTGCATAAAGCAAAAGAAAAAAAACCCCAAACAAACAAAACTAAGGTGGTTTGAGGACCATTATATCTTTCCCATTGAGAACTTTTTAGATTACACGGTTATCAAGATAGAGATTTACTCCATCTCATTGAAATCTGGCTGCAGCAGGACGATTATGTTCACAAAAATGAGTAAAAGCCTTCCAGCTATTTAAACTTTCACATTCAAGCACATGCAAAGGAGCCGTGGCAGTAATCTACCACCGAAGTTTATTAAAAAAGTCACAGACCCGACTTTAGTTACAGTTCTTTTGAGTGTCTGAGTAATAGTTTCTCTCACCTAAAGTAGAAGCCACAAAATCAACTTTTCTTTCTTGTGATCTATTGTCCAGCTAGTCCTTACTCAAAGTTTCAGTCTGAATTTTCAGGTTTTCCTATAATTCATCTCAGTGCTGAGAAAAGACAGTCATTATTGTGAAATTTATTGCTGACATATCGATATCTTTAAATATTGCCTTCATTTCTGTATTAGAGTCAGATATGCCAGAACCTCAGACACCAGAAGACCTGGCTTGACCTCTATCATATGATGAATGTGAGGCTCAAGTGCTGTTTCTCGTGGTTTTAGGGTCCAGTACTGAAATAATTTATTTGATTTTTTTTTTTTTTTTTTTTCCTGGGACCCAATTCCCAGAGAGAACACACGCAGTCTCACGAAACATGGCCAAGAAAAACATTCGCCCCTTTGACCCGCAGGGACTTTCAGTGTGGGCCTCTCAATCCTCAGAGGAGATCCCATGTACCAAGCATGGGGCCATTTAATTATATTAGGAAAACATTTTGTGTATGTGTGTATGAATAGCCATGTTTTGATTCCCTTGCTTGGCTTGTACAGAGCAAGTGATCCTGTTTACGTGACATTTTTTATTTTTGTTTACCTCCTCCTTCACTTTTTTCATGCCAATTTCTTCCAATTTTTCAAATAGCTAACCAGAATGTAGGAAATGTGGGAATAGAATTAATGAGGATAATGTAGAAGATATAGTAGTTGTGTATTAGTTGTTGTGTATTAACTGTTGTATAGTAAAGAAGCCATGTCTTTATCTAAGAATTTGTTTTTGTTTACATATATTCATTTTTTAAGAATTGTTCATGCTACATGTGAACTCATTGTCTTTATACAGTAATTTCAAGGCAGGTCACAGAGAAGGCGAACAGGTCCAGTTCTGAATGAGGACTGAAACCTGCTCAACCAGGTAAGGTGTCTATTAGAATCAATTTTGAATGATAAAAAAAGAAAAGCAAAAAAAAAGCACACACACTCACACACATGTTTTCACAGACTATCAATGTCTTTGAGGTTATTGATATCAGAGCTGTAGCATCAAAAACAAATTATAAATAGAGAACACATTTCATATTTGGGATATTAAATGACATTAAATTACAAGCTTAACTGTTGTTTTAGAATGACTGTAAAATACATCAATGGATATTCAGTTATAACAATTTTTTTTAGTTGTTGTATTTTTTCAGTCAGTGGGAAATAATTATCTAGCAAATGAAAGTTGTGTTGATTTAGTTACTCTGCATTAACACCTGCTGGGATCAATTTGACTGGCCATGGTGATACTCTAGGCCAGTCTACTGTGGGAAAGGCCAGCACTCTCCCAATACAAAACTCTATTAAAGGTTCGGTAGGAGATGTTGGAAAGACCGGGCTCTAAAAACATCCATCCAATCACTGTGTTTGACACAAGTGATGTCACTGGACCGTTGCCTTGTCTGTCAGACTCTCTTCTGTGCACTTTCTGTGATTTCATGTGGCTTCTTACTTGCTTTTGCTTACTTTTTAATTGTTATATTTCTTGCTTTGACCCGAGAGTACTTAATTAATCGTGCGTCAAGTAACATAGTGAAAAAAAAAATTAAAAAAGAAAGCTTTAGAAAGATTTTAACCTTTAAGTATTGTTTTAAAAAGTGGCAATACCGAATAAAACAAAGCTTAGTTTGAAAAGACAACAAAGTTGAAAGATTGCGTGTCTGACATGAAACACAGCAGTTCTAGTGACTGTCGTGATTGATGATATATATTGTGAACCTCACAGCTTATAAACTGATAACAAACTGCTACAGTGTGACTGGCATGGGCTGAAGAGTGCAGACAGCGATAAAATACCACCCTGTCCAAGAAATGCCCTCCACCGCCAACAGATCTATCACTAAATGCTTCCAGCCATGAGCGCGCAGAAGTCCCACTGTTTTTCTTTCAAGTCAGTTTTCATAGTTTTCATCTCAGGGGAATCCATTTTTGTTAATCCCTGTTACAGATAAGGCATTCACAGAAACGTTCCCAGAGTTTTGCTTTTATTTTCTTTATAATTCTATTGAAAGAATGCAAAAACAACAAAAAGCTAAAATCTCAATGACGTTGCTTTTGCGATTGCTCCTGTAGTGTATAATCGCAAACATCTAAAAGCCTTAATAGTCCTCCGACCTTACATATGGTAGCACTTAAACTGGCAAAGCCTTTGAGTCTGGTTAAAAAAAACAAAAAACAGACAAAAAATATAAAGATAAAATGTCAGATGCATAGGCTCCTTGCTTTCCAAACTCCTGTACAACAGTGTCTTTCGGAGGACCTTCTGTCCTTACCCTCTATTAAACTGCAAATATTTTATTTGGCTGCAACAAGTTTATTTTGTTGAGTGCAGAATCTGATCATTTTATTGAAATGTTTACAGCAGATGTTGCAAAAGCTGTGGATTTATTGAATTCGAAAAAAAAAAAACGGTTGAGGAACATAATGAAGTTTGATAATGCCTGTTAGCTATTAAGATACATCAAAGGAGCTACGGGGAAATGCAAAAACTCCACAGCACGCTAAAGTTCCCCCCACCATCTGAAGCAAATCATATTTTACTAATAAAGGTACTTTGAGAAGAGAATAACGTGAGGTCAAATCTATTGATCTTCCCCAAAACTGCATACAAGCAGAAGCAATTCATTGATGTAGACCGAGAAAAGTAGCACGAGGGCTGGTTACGTAACAGCACTGAGTACCTACATATGTTCATGGACAGATATGAGTGTCTTTAGTTTGATAATTTAATTCTCTCTTTGATGGACTTCATGCAAGGACAAGAGCTGATATATAATGACACTTCAGGGGAGACATTCAGCTGAGACAGATCCTTCTAAATTGATTTATCAATGTAAGTTGTGCCAGTCGTGGAGCTGAGTTTGATATAATCCTTTCAACATGTACTGTTCTTTATTGCAATGAAAACCAGGAGCAGCAAAGCCTCAGATGTACTGCAAGCTTTTGGAAATGCTCTTGTGTTGTGTACTGTTATTGCCAATAAATCAGAGAGACACAAACATTAAGGAAAAGGCAAGTTTAGAGACCAGTTATGACCAGACATTCGTGAGAAATTTCTAACCTCTTACAGGGTTCAGTGCACTTTGGCTCACTGCCCAGAACCCTCGAGCTCTGAATGATACTCCGGCCGTTTGGAATCATTTTTAGAAAATAATGGTTTTCGAAAAAAGTGTTTTAAAAAAAGCTAATCATGGTAATATATAAGTCAAAGTGCTTTCAATATTTAGCACTGCCTTTGGAAAATTGTATAAACACTTCAACCTTTTTTGGCTTTTGACACTTTAAATTGAAGCACAGGCAGTTTGTTACACATTAAATGAAAAAATAAATCAGAAAACAAACAAATTTATGAAGCAAATAATTTCATATTTTGGCATTGTTAATCATCTTGTGACCCCTCTGGAGTGTCCAGAGCAACAGCTTAGATATAAGCTGATTTTTCTTTCCCACTGAAACAAACATTTGCTTGTTTACAATTTTAGATTCCCAAACCTTGTCAAATGAATGTAAATTGACTGGGTGTTGACCATTATCCACTATCAAATAATAAAACGAAATTAAGCTTTAAAGGACAATTTGAATGGATGCAGACATGTTTCTTCAGTGCTGTGCTTGAAGGAAAAATCCACTAGATGTCATAGTTGCTTTGCTTTCAGAAATATCAAGCAGTCTGGTCACTAATCTGTGCATTTTTATTTTATTTATTTCATTTCAACACAAGGACATTGAGCAGGAAGATTAGTTCGGTGGCATTTTTATAGTTTTAATAATAAGATTGCAAAACATTTCTTGCACTCCAGCACTCATAAAACTGATTAACAGTTCTGCAGGAACTGCTTTTGAACAAATTAATAATTACATACAAAAACATGTGCGATTAGTGTAATTAATTTAATGTAGATTTTTACTTCTGATATAACATTTCATTTGCATTTTCTTTACACATTTTTTTAATTATTTATATAAAAAAAATACTGAATTCATTTTTTGACTTTTAAATCAATTTTCAAAACATTTGTAATACTGAAACTTTAAGAAGAATATAAGAAACAAATCACAGAAATTTGCTGACGTAAAATAGAAATCTTAAAATCTGGCTGTTAGTAACAGGTGATTACCCAAACATGTGCACTGAACTCCAGCATTAATGCTGGAAAAGTCTAACTCTAACGTTCCGCTTTCCTCCTTCACAGCCCCCCCACCCCCCTTTAAAAAAAAGAGAAAGAAAAAAAAAACAAACCCCCATCTTGCTTCTTCAATTTCTTCTCTCGCTACATTTCTCTCGCTGTTCATCTCTCCATCTTTCCAATTCCAGTCAGACAGATGCCTCTCCGGAACTTCAGAGCTGTGGAGTGGAAGTGATGAAAGCCACAAGCCGGGTCCCAATGCAAGACCCGAGCTCCTTGTCTGCCAGCGCAAACTCCCTCATTTAGAAGCACATCCTGGAACTGGGGCTGCTTTTTAATTAAAGCCTTGGTGGATTGGGCGAGACCCAGTAGAGGTTGCGATGGAAACTTTAAAGTTGCACTTGACAGGTATATTTAAGTTCACCAAGTTTGACCAGATGGAACATGTATATTGTATAAGTCTTTGAATATGGTGGTGGTTGGGAGGAAAGAAATATATCAAACAAGTGAAAAGAAAAAAAAAATCACAGAGGGAGTTAAAGGGGGGGAAAAATGGAAGAGTGGCAGGGTGAGTGCAAGTTGAGGAATGTAGAGGGGCTGGGGGGTGGGGGGGGGGGGGTGGGGGGGTAGGGCGGCAAGAGCAGCTAACATGGAGTAAGCAGAGTAAAGCCCGCTGGGTGTATGTTAGATGTTTCTGCAAAGAGCATCTCAGGAATTACTTCACTAAGAGCAGGAGTATTTATCTGGCAACGGATAAATTAAGGCATTTGAAAGACTTAATTGTTAATATTAATCAATATGTCTAATTATTAAGAGAAAAGTGAAAAATGCATTACTGGCTTCTCCGTAGATGAATGGCTGTGTCCCTCAGAGAAGACACTTCTAACATGCCTTTTTATGATTCATTAATCTCTTCACTAATCAGCAGCATCCCAACATCGGACAAACAAACACTGCTAAGTCAACTGATCAAAAACAGACAAGCATGCAGTATTGAACAGCATCCCATTTGCAGAATCGTCTGTGGGAGGCACAGATGTCGAGTGGCTGCAATTTGGTGAAGATCTTGCTATTTGTGAGTGTTCTGCAACCAAAATTAACTTTTCAAAGAATTAAAATCTCTCTGTATGACCAATTTGTCTAGAAGAAAGTATCTCACAAGATCGCTGAGGAGAATATTAATATTTTCTGATTCTTTATAATATGCAAAGACTTGAAATTTGATTTTTGCATTTTTCTTTTGAGGCAGTGTTTTGTACGGTCTTGTCCTATAAGCAGAGTCGCATTTAAATATTTGCTTCTTCTTCTGAAATAAATTTGAAAGACACGAAAAACTTATCAAAAAAGGATAACATGCAAAGAAAAACCTGATGCATGCATCTTGGCATGGTTGCATTTTACAAGCAGTTTCCTAAATTTATACTTAAAAAAAACAAAAATTTTTTACCATATTGGTCAAAAATAACAAGGTTTACGGTTTTTCTAACTATTATTACCATCATATATCATCACCCCACACCCTCAACAGCAGAAACTCCCAAGGAAGCAGTTTTCCGATGACACAGCAATTGTGAGTGCCATTTCAAGCAGTGGTGAGTGTCCCTACTGGCTTTAAAATTAAGCATCTGCTGGACTCTAGTGAGAACAACAAGCTCATTCTGAATGTTGGCAAAACTAAGGAGCTGAGAGTGGATTTCAGAAGGAAGCAGCAGAAGGATGTCTGACCTTTTGGCAGAAAAGCAGCAACAGGTAGAGAGGATGGACGACTTCAAAGAATTACATGTTCACATCTCCCCAGGACCTCTCCTGGTTCTGCCACATTAACTCCCTGGTAAATAAAGCCCATCAGGGCCTCTGTTATCTAATAAGACTGAGGAAGTTCTGAATCCCACTCAGGGTGCTCAGGAAATTTTACACCTGTACCACTTGAGCATCCTGACTGAGAGCATCCCCAAGAGGATGCAGAGAGCCACCAAGAGAGATCACCTGACTCTCAGGGGGGTGGTTTTCTCAGATGAGAAGATGATTTGGGACTCCCTCCTAAACATGCGGGACAATGAGACCGACCGTTGCAGAGTAAAAGCCAAGAAGATCGCTAGTGATGACTGGCTGCCGTCTTGGAGACACTGCTGTCAGCTAAAGGCCAACGCTGAGATGATAAGGAGGAGCTTCGTCTCTCAAGCCATCAGTCTGCTGAACAACACAGTGCAATAAACTATATTCAGTCATTGCACTTAGAGACTTATTTATGAGGTGGCTACCCACAGAGCTCTTTTTATCCTTTTTATATATCTGCTTCTTTGCTTGTGACATACTGAGTGGATGATAAGTCCAGTGTAGGTAAGGTATTAATGTTATCCTTTCTAATACAAAAAATATTAAAACAGAGTGGAGTTAAGTAACTTCCTTGATACTTACTAGAGATATCAAGTGCATACAGTATATATACCCACTGTCAGCTCAATCTTTCCCATAGATGGTAGTTCAGCGAGCGGTTAAGATATAAAAGCACTAGGGCATTCCTCTTTTGCTTCTGTGAATTAGTAATCAAAGAAAAGAGCAGAAGGAGTGAGGCCCTCAGAAATCAATGAACCCATCAACAAGGATGGGTGTTGTGTGTGCCTACATCAGCCTGGGTGACTGAGTGTGTGCACGTACTTAGGTGTGAGTGTGTTTATGCTCCAGTGTTGATGCCCATACACCCAATAAGGCTTCCATGGCGGCAAAGCTACGTACACACAGCAGCGCAGTTGCACGTCTTAATCACTGGCAAAGACAGAGCAGATTGAAGTTGTGTAGCAACGAAGCGGTCTTTTGGGTTTACACAGTCCAAACAACAGTTATGAAACAACAGTTGTCTATTCCAATCAGTGTGATCATGTCTGCATTATTTATACAGTAGGGGCCTGAAGGACCCTTTCTTATATGAAGCACAGGCAATGTTCTCCTGCATTTCTGGAGAGAAACTGATTCTTGGTAGGGCTCAAATATAAGATGAGGAAAAAAAAAACTATGAACTGACTGTAAATGTTGAACAGCCTCATAAGGAAGGATGAAGGGGATGGGAGCGATCATGCATATGTAAAGATCATGCATAAAAAATAGTAAAAGGTGAAAGATTCTGTCTAAGAACATGTGTTAATTGATTACTTAGCCAATGCAAGAGCTGAAGCTTAAGTGTGTCATTCATTTGTCTGCTAATAATCAAGGTCAAGCAAAATCTTCCAGGTCAAATTTCATGTAATTGAGAGACAAATACTGCTGTGGTTACAGATCGCTTTCTTAGAACTGTAGCAGAAAATGCACCCTCCCATACCTGTCAGAACAAATGTGAACTGTAGATTGCATCATATATTGCTATTGTCCTATTTTTATTCTTTAAGCAAACACTGAAAAAGATTCCTTGTTATTACAGGAAAATTGGCTTTAGGTTAGATCACGCATTAACAATGAGCACTTAAATGTTTTTTCAAGCCTAGATTTTACTTGGTGTCTGTTTTTTTTTTGTTTTTTTTTTTTTTTTTTTTAATATTGAAACTGAAAAGTGATTTTATAACCCCAAAGACACACACATTTCTATTAGGGTTTTTTACCATTATTATTGCCAACTAATGTTTTTTTTTAAAGGATAACTGAAAAAGTGGATAGCTGAAAGAAAACAGTTTAAATGTAAATAAATAAAATAACAAATATATATTCTTTCTACAATATTTTAGGCTTGGAGGTCCAGATTTCTTTTCTTTTTTTTTTTTTTTTTTGTGAAGCTCAGTTGAGTGAAACACTGCAAATCAGATGTAGCACAAGTGTTGGGTCGAATACACCAGCAGCACGGATATTTGTTCCGGACACTGTTCACTTTTTATCAAGTGTTATATAGATAAATATAACATGCCAAACTCGGCGAGACCACAGTTAATGTGGCACCTGCTTTTTTACTTCACTGTGAAATAAATCACTAGCATTTAAATAAAACGTTTCCTTTCATTAGACGTTATATCTGAGCAGGAAATTTAAAATAGATGAGGTTGAATTAATGTAGATATATTTTCAAATCAACCATTTGTTTAACATAATTAATAAAATATATTGGAGTCATTTGATCTAAAAGATATTGATTTAACATCAGCATATACAAATCATGAGGGAAATTAAAGCTACATTTTAACAATTATATTACTTGTAATGAAAAGATATTTATAAGGTATGTTTTGTAGTTACACAAAACACATCCTTTTCCCAGAGTATCTAATTATCCTAAAAAAAAAAAAAAAAAAAAAAAAATCAATCACAATTTGTGAATCTTTTCCACACTTTTAATGAGTTCTAATCAGAGTCCTTGTTTAAAGTATAAATATCTAACCAAACGTGGTGTCAAAATATCAAACAGGGCATGATAACCACAACAGCACATTCATACAAGCTAAGTTCATATTTTAATATTTTAAGTTACAGGGCAATATTTATTCACATCTGTCATAAAGGAATTGGGAATGTGGTTTACCTTGATGTGTTTTGATTTATTCTGCAGGCCCTGAGGTTATACCCGTGAATTAGAAAGCATCAATAAGGAAAGACCATCTCCCCTATCCCAAAAGTGATAATTACCAACATCACTATTGATCTGACTATTGATGCATTTCTAATTGTTTTTTGCAGTTATTTATTTAATTCCATCTCTTGCCACATGAATGTGTTGACCTTGTGCAGCAGGAAACATAAGGGTTGTTCAGTCGAGGAAAAAAAAATACACATTAAGATTCCACTTAATACATTAAAATAGCAAGGACTCTTCTTTTTTCCATCCAAAAGATACAGGTTGGTTCAGATCTCATGAGGATGAAGAGCACAGGCAGAATGGCAATGTGGGTTCATGCAGCATCGGACATTACTTAGGTTTTCACTTCTCTGCAGCCTTGAAGAGCGATCTTCTTGAAAGTCTCCATGGACTTTGCTGAAGGTTCAAGATGGCATCGTATTGATCAAGTACAACACTACATTATCAGAGATATAGAATAATAATGAAGATTATTCATCATTAAGGCTGTATTGGATTTAGCGCATCAAAAATGTATTCATATCTTCTAAATTAGTTTCTCCACACGTTGGTCCAAACAGAGACTCAAGGTCTCACTTCTTGAGTGTGTAATCATGTTTGGTATAAATAATGAAATTGAGAGATTTAGCAATACTTTTAGAATTCTGTTCTATACTTTTGTAGCTAAAATCATAACATCACGTACAAGTCTACATCAATCCATTTAGCTTATACATTTCTGTGAAAGATCTTTTTTATATTGATGACATTTCCCCCGGAAATGTGCCCTTTATAATGAGCATTGCATTGGTTATTTAGTTCAGTCAATGTTTTGTACGGTTTAAGTTGACGCAATAACACTATATATCTGTACAAAATTTTAGAATGTTGTTTTCCAAAAGCAACTATTGTCAGATCAGTGTGTTGAGGCAAGCAATATAGATTTTTAGATGATAAAAAATATCCATCCACCAAGTAAAGTCTATCTTTTTATTCATATTTGTGTTGTCTGTTCATATATAAATGCAGTATGTTTGTGATGTGCATGTGTCTCAAGCATAGACTGTATAAAAACAACTGGACAAACCTCCCTGAGATGTCACCCATAGGTTTACTGAAGGGTGCTTTTTCAGCCTCTTTTTCATCATGTCAGGTGGGTATATACTGATGATGGCCACCTACAGTGTCCAAATGGGCAGAATGAGCTGGCTCGAAGACACCCACTTTAGCTCCGTTAGCAGGTTGCACATTTTAACTTGGCTGGGTTGCTCATGTTAACCTGTGATGTGAGCTAATGCTATATCAAATGCGTTCTGATCAAATCTATCCATCCATCTTCATTTCAGATGTTGCTACCGAAACAACGTTTGAAACTACAAATGCCGGAGCAGAGACAAGGACTGGCGGAGGTCCAATCGAGCACCAATGGGGGCCTTGACAACCCGGCGCTTGGCTGATTGACCAAAGCCTTTGGGTCCTTGGGGCTTTTCAGAGCTGGGCCTCAGCGGAGGTCTGGGCAAGTAAGTCACTCTGAAAAGGTACGGGGCAACCTGGAGGGTGGCTCAGCTGGAGGAGCAGGCTGTTCAAGCTGCTGGGAGGGCAAGCAGCCAACGAGCTAGGGGCTGTTCACTGGTTAGCCCAGTTTGTCATGGTTATGAAATCTAGCTTTTTCTTCTTCAGTGTATCTACTGAACTGTTTTTTGAACCAGGATATTTCTGCTGCAAAGTTGAACAATTGGACACAGTGCAGGAGGTCAAAAAATTTCACTCACTTTTTGAGTCAGCCCCTAGTGGTCTTTTGAGGAATGCCCTTATTTTTTGCATTGATTTCAACTCTGAAAACCAGATGTTGCCCCCTGGTCTCAAGTTGCCAGGAGATAAAATTATTAACATTGATTATTAACAACGGATTTGAACAAGCTCATATTAACTGCAGAGACAATAAGGTGAATGGATAAAGTGAAACAGTAACAGGAACTGACATTTAGACAGAAGTGACTGTGTCGCATCGGAAATAACATGCTCTTTTATCATTTTTTTTTCTTTCGTTTTTTTTAATGATGTCAAGATTTAAAAATATCATATTTGACTTCTTGGTGGAGACTATTGCTCTTCATTTGTTCATTTTAAGAGTGCAAAAAACAGATAGTTTTGCTGCCAAGCAAAGCTGTGTGTAGCGTGGCATTACTGTGATAGACCTTACAGTACATCAGACCACAGGTGATTTGGGACACCTACTGCATCGAATTCACATCGCAGCCAAATCCAATGTGTGCACGCCTGGATGACTACCCTATGTGTGTGTGTGTGTAGGAAGGGGATGCTTTGGGAGACAGCTGGCCCTTACCAGGACATCTGGTACTTGTCACAGCATTTTCTGTGTGTGTGTATGTGTGTGTATGAGCTCTTCATTGGCGTGGCCTGCCTTGCTCTGCCCACCCATCAGGTACCTGTTTAGACCTTTAGTCAGAGCTGTAATAGAACATTGGCTCAGGCCATGTAGGTGTCTAATGCAAGGAGTGAGTCAAGCTTGTGTCCCAGCATGGCGGAACGAAGTCCTTGAAGAGGGGCAGATCCTCTTCACATGACATGTTGAGGGTTTTTGTATTTCATCCAAGAGTGAGGTGATGATGTGAGTAGATATGACACATCAGTGGCCTGAGGATGAATGTACCTGAGTGGTGACCTCTGTGCCATCAATTTCATTGTTTTGACATGACAGTGGGCGATGAAGTATGCCTTTGTACACATATACACATGGACATGTTTACAATGAGTGTCAGCAGCTGATGATTTGAGTGTAATTACAGTGTACTTATTTTCTCCTGCACTTCCCTCTGTCTCGCCCTCCAACTCCCGCCTCTCCAGATTGTGGAGCCGAGCCTCTAGCAGTGCAGTACTGAAGGTGTGTTTGTGCTGTTATGCCCTCTGGCTTGGCTGCCAGCTTACTCCCACTGATCTGAGCCAGAAGGCAGACTGCCGAGGAATACCGATCACCTTGCCCAGACCGAATCCTTTGAGCTCTCTCTGGCATCTTTCCCCCTTCTGCCAGTTTCCTCCTCTGCTACTCTCTTCCCCCTTCTGAAGTTGACAACAAAGACATCCTCAGGGTCCTCCTTGATGTGAGACCCACTCTTGATCTTTTTTCCCTATGTTTTTGTACCCTATAGTTGCACTACTTTCATATTCCGCTAGCACAATATTTACACACCTGAAGACAAAGGCACAGGTTTTTTATTTCATGTAGAAAGCCCTGCCAACATGTTAATCAACTCAAGATTTTCAGTGCTTGTGTTGTCCTGACAAATGCAGGACATTTTTGACACTTTTGACTGGTTGTACAATAAAGTAACCATCCATCCATCCATCCATCCATCCATCCATCCATCCATCCATCCATCCATGCCCATTCATTCTATACTTTGGGATTCATGTGTCTGTCAGTTCAAGGATCAGTGTGCTGTCACTTCAGCACAATTTTCAATAGGACTAACTCCTCTGCACATTGCTCTTCTGCTTCTCTCCTTACCCCACCTCACCCGCTAAGCCCCCTACACTCCACCACCAGCCGACAGTTTCCACGAAGCGAAATCTCTGAAGAGCTAATTAGTGGTGGAATGGAGTCCAGGAACAGCCAGCGGAGCTGAAGAAAGGAGACTGGCGCTGGTGCACTCTTTATCGGTCAGGGCCTGACAGAGGGGTGACAGTGAGTGGAAGCAAACCACCAGCTCACAACTGACAGACACAATAAAGTGAGCTTCTGAGTCAGAGAGAAAAAGAGTGACAGACAGACAGGTGACGCAAGTGCTGGTCTCCTGGGGCCGTCATGTGGCCTGGGCCAACTGCAGTCTCAGTCACTGAGGACGCTTTCAGTGAGGTAAAGAGGTATGTTCGCTGACCATCTCATCTGATTTTGTGTGTTAAAACATCTGTTTTGATTGTTGCCCTTGAAAGTTTATGTTAAAACCGAGAAGCAGAGGAGGGAACACATTTAAGTCCAATTCTCCCAACACTTAAGAATATAAAATGCAAGAAAAAAAAATCTCTGTTTGTAACATTTAGTGACAAAACCAGATAAAACTGTGAGATAAATGAGAAACTTGTAGAAGTTACTATTTATTTGTTATTCTCCATCTAAATGCTAAACAAAAAAAAAGGTCCATTGAAAGAGTGTCTCTCAATGCATACCTGTCAAGTTTTGGATTTGAAAATAAGGGAAATTTTCTGCCACCGAGCAGTCCCTCCATCCCAACCAAGCTCCAGTATCTCTTACATTTTTGGTGTACAAAAAAGCTAAAATCCCAGCTACACTACTTTCTGGACTTCAGCCAGCTCTTTTGTTTCCTGTGTGCCATTATTGGACAAACTGATCAATCCAGGTGTGTCTGACCATTGCTGTGAGGTCAGACACACCTGGATTAATCAGTTTGTCAATTAATGGCACACAGAAAACACAAGCAGCTGGCTGAAGTTCAGGAAGTAGTGCAGCTGTGCATAAAGCCACATTGACATAATGTAAACATTCATTATAGCCTAAATGAAAACACAAAAGGTGTATATATAAAGAATATTTATTTGAAGGGATTTGCATATTTGTTGTTCATTTAACATTGCTATATTTACATTTACATTTGATTTTCATTCCACACATTGTTTTCATTTCATATTGCTCATCTTTTACAGTTTTTCTTCTCATTTCACGTGACTTTCCTTTACTCTTTTAATGACTTGTTGTACTAATTTGTTGCAGACTTTGAATTCTTTATGACTGTTTTTAAAGGAGTGTTTTTGTGGACTGGTCCAGAGTAGTTTATTTTACATGAGAGAAGAGCGCAAACTGTTGTCTAATGACATCCTATTCTCTGTAACAATCTTTTCTTTTCTTCGCGCACTGTCACTCATCGGATGTCACACACTAACCTCGCGACATCTACCACCTACAGTACCTGTAGTAGCTACTGCTGTGGCAGTTATCACGAGGCAAGTGACATCTCAGATTGGGAATGTTTTTTTTTTTTTTTTTTTTTTTTTTTTTTTTACTCCGCCCAATGCTGTATCATTATTTTTTAATAATGCAGGTTCAAATACGGGAGATTTACGGGGCAAATACTTATACGGGAGGACGGCAGGACAGAAGAGTAAAATACAGGGCTTTCCCGGCCAAAATGGGATACTTGACAGGTATGCATAAATCCCACGAGACATAATAGCGTATTGTCCTGTGCAGGTCGTACCGAACAGTCCGGTATTTGACCGAGTACCGTTGCATCCTTTACTACTACTACTGCTAATAATCAGAATCAGAATGAAATAATAACATATTGCAAGTCTCAATTTTATCAGTTGTAGTGGTAAAACAAAGCTGAAAATCTGCTTTGGCTATTCCTGCAGCCACCTGGTTTTCAGCACAATACATTCACTTTCATAATTTGATACCAGATCACTAAAAGACTCTAAAGAAACTAAAGTAATCCGTTTTCTGGGTTCACAGCAAACACAAAAGGCCAATTTGACAGGTATCCCACTTGTTGCTCTACCTTCTAGACCCATTCAGAGCCGCCTCTTTTTATCTCCAAAATTCCAAAACTTAGCATCTTAACAGCCCTAATACTGCTCGAACCAAACTCCAGTGTAGCATTGTGATAACATGTCGCAAATAAAGGAACATTCCGGAGTTAAAACAAGCCGAGGCATGTTATTAGATGATAGAGAGCGTGTAAACCTTTGTTATAAATCAAATCAGTGTGAATTGAAACAGTTTTGACTGAAAACAGAGTATGGATTTGCAGTAAAATGACAATTTATGTTAGCACTTGGGGTAATGGAACTATGTCAAACTAGATTGGCATTCCACTTAAGTGTTGGTGTGGATAGGGTACAAAAGTGTATAAAAAGTATTATTTATGCAAGTATTTCCATCCACTTTGCAGACATTTTTTCTTATAAGTCTGTACAAGTCAACTAATGGAGTCATGCAAACTACTGTTAAAAGGTGCAAAAGGTGGAGAGTTTTTTGGCCTCTGTTTCTAGCACTTGTCTATTTTTATAAATATCTAAGTACTGATCATGTTCTATGAAAGCAGAGGCCATGAACCCTACTCCTTACCATATAATATTAGACTTAGGGTTGTTTTTATTCTGGGATGTTCCTTTAATAGTTTATGTTCCCTCCCTCAAGTTCTGTCCTGGCTTTCATATTTGACATGATACAGTATTTTATGTCACACCACTGTCTTCAAAGACAGAAAGGATGAAGCAAAAAAGTAACATGAGAAATACACCTGATGAACACACCCTAGGTTTTGCCAGGAAGGTATCACATCAAGAGCTTGAAAGCATCTAACAGAAAAATAAAACTATTTAGCGATGGTTGCTCCACTATACATTTGGTAACATGGCCCTAATATGGGGAAAGGTCAGAAATGGCATTATGTTTTTATGCTAATCATTTATTTATTTTGTCAAGTAAATCCAATCAAAATGCCTGCGAGCTACTCACATAGCAAACAGGGATAATTAGCATCACTGGGAGAGGTGGCGTCTCCTTGTACTCTGGCCTCTATTTGCTTTTATCAGAAGAAGAGGTGAGGTTGTGGAGAGGCTAAATATTGATGAAACCGCCCATCCTCAGTGAAACTCAAACACCCCTGCCAAGCTTTGTTAAGGATTGTATTTCAATGCCAAACTCTTCTCACACGCACTTAAATCATGCTTTTTTTTTTCTATCTTCTGTATTTTTAAATAAATATGCTAAACTTGTAACTGGGGGAGGATGCAACTTGACATACAAAATAGATCTGGGCAGCCAGAAAAGGAGGACGCTACTTTTACATTTCTCTTTCATAATACTGGATGGTGGACTGTCGGATGATATTTGCTACCGAACTGTAAAGTACTGATGTTGAGGATTACTTGGAGCACTGACACGTAAATACACACTACTGATTTAGAGGCATTAACAAAGGCTGAAATAATTTGTTTTTTCTAAAATAATTTACTAGCAGTTCATGCAAATAGTCACCAAGCTGAACAGGTGTATCTGGTGGTCCGTCTTGTAAACTCCTGAATAAACTACTTATTAAATAATGGAAACCAGCTTCAAGTAAATGGGAACCTGTGCTGTCTGAGATATATTTTTGATGGAACTGGCTTAGAATTATCTTTATAAGAACTGATTTAAACAAGGGATGAAGTCTCTAGTTCGTGATGAAAAAATGTCCACTGTTTGACTCACTGCACTCTGTGATTTGGTACTTTGCTAATGTCTGAAGAACCAACGTAGTAGTGAAACACAGATCATAGCTCACAGGGCTTGTGAGTTTGGGTTGGACTGAGTTAAGAAATTAAAAGACCAAATAAGTTGTCGATCAAAGAAAATGTGTGCCAGTCCTGGCTTCCAGTAAAGAAGCTTGCTGGCATGGTGTAGCTTTAAAGGTGATGAAAACACTTAACTGAACATTTCACATCTAACTGAAGTCAGCATTATGATGACAAGTTATGCTAGGTTTGGAATACTCAAGTATATATTAATAAAAAAAAAACACACGTGTGCGCTAGTAAAGTGACAAGTGTTTCTAACAAGCAGTTTATATTCAAAGTTCCAGGATTTTGCCTCTTTCAAACTGAAAATTAGCTCGCAATTGGAATGTGAACTCTTGGTCAGTGTAGTCAAAGTGCTGAATCACTGGTTTTTTATCGTACATTTAATTTTTAATGGACGACTCCTGTCAGCCTGGCAGTGAGTTCAGTACCGTAGACCAGGTCCATGTGAAAAATCCTGATCCACCGAGACCGTTGATTATGCTTCCTTCCCCCACAATCACCTGCATATTTTTCACAATGAAACATTAGCCTTTCATTTTCAGAGGCAAATTTATATTTTTCCCTGAAAGTATCCTTTGCATTTTAGAACTGGTTTTACATCAAGAAAAGAGGTGAATCTTTAAGTGTTCAAAAACAAAAGTGAAGACAAAAATCACACGCATTTTGGTAATATAGATTTGGTTACTGCTTATTAAGCTGCTCTGTATACACTTTTGATGATTTTACCCCTTATTCTGTCCTTTGCCTTTTTGCGATCCATTATCGCTTGTAAGTTTGATCCGCCAGGATTTTTTACATGTGAGCATGAAAGTAATATATATATATATATATATATATATATATATATATATATATATATATATATATATAAGTAATATGTTGACCAATTTAATGCTACATGAGCACATTTAAAACACAATGTGAGCATCCTCAAAATTATGCAAAAAAATGAATTAACGGTTACTGTTGTTTCACTTTTTTTTCTTAATTCAGTCACCTTCAAAAAGCTGTATGTAAAGGATGTCACAAAGTTGGCTCCAGATCTGCTGTTCACCACCGACTTCCTCCCATTTTCTTTTCTTCTCTTTTTATTTCTCTTTACACATTCTTTCTCGTTTGTGAATGTTGTACTGCCTGAGGTTTTAAGTGACTAAATGACTGAGTGACTCTACTGAGTCTAACAACATGAATTTTTGAGCTGGAAGAGAGCTTGACATGGTTAATCCTACAGTATAAGCTTCTGTGCAGTATTGCAGTATGTGTAACTGAAATGCTTCCTGCCTCAGCGTCAGTTTGGCACGTCCCCACTATTACAGAGTCCTATCACAGTGTGATGCAGCATTCTTACAAATTCCAATTATTATGGCTGTTAGGCCCTCAAGACATTTCAAAAGGCACCCAGAGTACCCAAAATTGATTAGATGGTGTCTCCTGAGTACTATAGGTCAGTTTGAATCGCTCAAGCCTGTTTACCTCTATTTGGGTTGTGAGCACTGTGTAACTCAAAAGGCCAGAACAAAAAAGGACACCAGATTTCAACAGAAAAACTGGGGAACCACCTGGAAACTAGCATATCGATAACTTAAACTATAAGTACAAGCAGGTAACAAAACAGGATTCAATTCTGATAAACCTTTTCCCTTATAGTAGTTTGCGAGGGTCAAATGTAAATAGATTAATTGTTCACAATGATATGCAACATCAGAACAGATCCATTTTTTAAGGTCAGTCTTAAAATACAGTTGTCATTAGACCACGATCAATTATTCAGCATGCCCCAGGGTGTACACAAAATGTCTTAAGCAAAGGAAAAGCACAAAACGGGAAAATACCTTTTCTTCATAGAAAGAAAAGGGGGCTAAATTCACAGTCAAGTTGTTTAGTCCCATTGTTTTTTGAGGAAAACAAACTAATATAGATCTATAATGTATCACAAACATCCCTCTTTTATTCAGATCTCGTATTTAAAGTTCTATTAATCAATAATAATTTCAATAATTATTGTTTATTGTTTAAAACTAACACTTTCATATGAAAGGTCAGGGCAATGTGTTGTGGTCCATTTTTTTAAAACTTTATTTTCTTTTGTCTGTTTTTATGCACATTTTCTCTATTTATTCAGCCCTGTTGTCACCCACAATTCAAGAACTATAATTCTACTTCTTTTTCTTTTTGTTTATCATAAAATTGGGATATATTTGCACATAGTTACAGAATTTAACCATTTACTGTATGTATATAATTAGAAATATTAGCATTTAATATAAAATACTGTGCTACTACTGTTCCATAAAATACTTCAATATCACTAGACAAATGGTTCTTCAAGAGGGTATAAGTGACTAACACTTGTATCCAAAAAGATTAATGCTTTTAAAAGTAAAAGTACAAGGCAGAGGTTAATATTGCCTTACTGCCTAGCACTAATACATTTGCAATGATGCTGACTGATGGGAATAATTGAAATACAGTCCAACTACCGCAGATTATCACGTGTAAGGGGGCAGATTTCACATTCACCGGTGCTTTGTAGACACGCGTCTTTCTCTTTGCTATGGCTTCCTCCAGTTATTCCAGTCGAAGTAGACAGGATCACCACTCGTCTCGCAGTCAGTGTTGATCTGTTCCTTGTCAAACCGATGGGACCATAGCCTGGAAGTTCATGTGACAGGCAGGGGTACACACTGGACAGGTCGCCAGTCCATCGCAGGCTGTTGGATGCAGGTTGTTGCACATTCACAATCACTCCTACGGGTCATTTAGAATCACCAATCAACCTAACATGCATGTCTTGGACTGTAGGAGGTAGCTGGAGTACCCGGAGGAAACCCACGCAGGTACGGGGAGAACATGCAAACTCCACACAGAAAGACCCCTGCTGAGGTTCAAACCAGGAACCTTCTAGCTGTGAGACAACAGTGCTGACCACCAAGCCACCGTGCTGCCCTTCAGTTCTATTCAGTTCAGTTCAATTCAAAGCTTTATTGCCATTGTTTTAAAGAAAAAAAGATAATGATAATAAAAGATAACAATAGAGCATCTTTCCAGCTGTAGCATAGTCATATTTCAAGTTGAGTGAGGTGTGAAGTGAGAGTTGCCGCAATGCAAAGTTTAGTTCACAGCTCCCAGGTATTGCAGCTGCATGGTAGATGATGTGTGATGTATAGGGCCAAGTGGATGAGAGATGGGAATGGAGAGAGTGGACTGTCCGTTTAGCAGGCTGACTGCTTGGGGGTAGAGGCTGTGGGCCAGTCTGGTGATTCTGGCACAGACAATGTTGGAAGCTGACTGGGTTGTTATGTGTGTATGTTATGTAATATCTAGGAAATAATGTAATCATTATATTTAAATACACTCCTTATATCTCCAGCTCATGAATAAAAGCCCACTGGAGTCAGAGATGTTTTAGTGTCAATCTCCAGCAGCCATCAGAAGTGTTGAGGATATTCTAGCATCTGCTTCACATATGAGATTCCTTCATTTTTTTTTTTTACTACAGTCTATAGGAAAGACCCAGATGTGTTGAGAAAGGTTACTGCACTGCTGTTTAGCCTTGGTGCCAATTTTTGTGGTCTGTTTAGAGCCACTTGGGAGAAACACTTATGTGAAATGGACTGCTGTGAAGTGGAAAACTAGACAAAAATTGCTGGGTTTATCAGGAAAGCTATTTCCATAGATTTGCTGACGTTTAAACCTAGTTCTTCTCGATATTTGATAATATTTCATAAACCAGAAAACAAATATTACCTATAAAAAGATTTGGCAATGCAGTGGCATCTTTACATTCTTGAATAGACACTGTCCCTTTGCGGATGCTGTCAGTTTGAGCTGCTGTGTTGTGTCAGTTGGTCCATGTCAGTTTTTTCCAAGTTGGAACGGGCAGACCTGCAGATTTTCCACAAAGAGCATGGCCGAGTCAGTACTGGTCCACTGTTCCTGGGAAAGAGCCTACCTGAAGCAGTTAAGGTTTTGGTTCTGTTCAGTTTGGACTGAGAGTCTGTCTACTTGTTAGGTATCAAGTAATTGTCAAGTTTAAAAGGGTCGACTCACCCTTGAAACATTGCTGCAAGTACACTTATATATTGCATCAGATTGTAGGGAGATTAATACATAATATTCATAGTAAAAAAAAAAAAAAAAAATACAAAACCCAAGCACTCTGTAGACATGAATTTATGGCATCCACAGGTCAATTTGACACATAGTTTGGTGATTAGAAAGATAAATTATGTTTTCCATTTAAATTATGAAATTATGGTCATTTACATGAATGAAATTTAAGTTTAAGTTTGAATTTAAGATTATTTACATAAATTAAATTATGTTTCCATTTTCTTTTTAGAGCCATGTGACAAGGTAGCAACATTTAGTGATGTTTACTTTCACTCTACCAGTGTCTATCATAAGTCTGAACAGCATACTGTATGACTTTAAAGTCCGAGCAAAACAAAAAGAAATATGCATTCTGACTCTATGACATCACAGTGAATGTGTTATCGGCTCAGGAAAACATTAATTATTGATACAATTGTGAAGTACATAAAGTTACATTTCAAAATCATACAAAAATGAACATTACTCTCTGCTCTGAGATGCTGGGGCCATGTCCGCTGAGGATGCTGATTGACAGATCTCAGACCAGCTCAAAAAAATTGTACTAATGAGCAAAATAGACCTTGTTTTAATTGAACCAAATTGGAATATTAATTTTAGTATATATATATATATATATATATATATATATATATATATATATATATATATATATATATATATATATATATATATGTATATTACAAATGTTTCATGTTGATGCCACAGAAAGTCAGCCTATAAGTGCTATAATTTTTTTTTTTTCCCATCCTCCTGTATTACACTGGACATTTTCCAATTACACTTCGTTGTGCATATTTGTGTAATAACTGCTAAATATATAGCACACATGTGGTGTCTGTGCTGTGGTTTGGAGGAAGCTACAGGGAGATGTTTGTTACTTTCCCTGGATCTAAGTGAATGTGACAGCATTTAAGCAGGATGACCTTGCGGGGGGATATGTAGGGGATGGGGGTGGGAGGGGCACTCCTCTGACTGGCATCCTGGTGACTTAGGGAACATTTCTGGAGGCATCCTGCAAGGCTTTTTGGTTTAGGAGGGCTTATTATCAGGGGATTTTGCATGGCAGCAATAAGATGGGCTCCTTTTTATTTTTTACATTACAAAAAAACTTACTTCAACTGCACAGCCACAACTAGCTTTGCCTGGCCAGACTTTGATGGGTATTGGTGAAGTCTCGCTTGTAAAGGAAGTGTTGACTGATACGACATAATATATTCCATCCTGAAAGTGTACAGGGTATTGATTTTGGAAAGTTTTGCCCCATAAAAGTAACATAAGGTGTGATAAAAGATATATAAAACCCAGCAAATGATGAGATACACTAAGTTTGAGCACTTTCATTCATCCTTGAATCTGTAATTATTCACAAGATTATACTTAGTCGATACTTCAAAATGACTTCAGATTCATAAAATGCTAAACATATACAGGCTGTGAAAACATTGAGAGTACTGTCAAGGTTTTTAAAGGTTTACTTAGAAAAAGTAATGGATGAGATATGTCAGTTTCACAGTTTATAAGCCCTCTGTCTCCCAAGAGGACTGCTGTAGCCTCTGGCCATTCTCCCCATACCTTAGGCATCATCTGTTTAAAAAAAAAAAAGAAAAAAAAAGGGCTGATGCTTCTACTCATTCTGCATCCCTGCATCTGTCTGAAAATAATTGGTCAAGAACCTTCGCTCCCAAAATGAGCAATAAAAGAGTAATAGCTTGGAGCAAAAAACACACATGTCTGACAGGTCATATTTGAGAACAAAAACGTAAAGACTATCTACACTTTGTCTCCCAAACCTGATTTGAAAAGTTTCCTTTACTGTATTGACACTTCAGTGAGCATTTTTTTTTTTTGTCATTATAGTACTCAACTTTGCATTGTGGCCTCTTAGTAATAATAAAAAAACAAAAACAAGAAAGGAAAGAAGAAAAAAACATGGCTTGCCATTATGCATTTCAATACGTTATAGAAAAAAAAACAACAACCACTTTTAAAGTTGACCTTTACATCTGTTGATCATATTTAAAAACCTTACACTGCTTTAAAGGTAATACAGCTCTGGGTTCACTTTTCCTGAATAATATTTACTTGGATAATATTGTGAAACATACTTGAGCAGAGGAGCTCGGTTTGACTCTTCAGGGGTTCTGGAGGTTGTTTGGTGAAAACCACGGCCCAGATAACTGCTTCTCGACTCTCATGGAAACATCTCTTTCTTCTCTCAGCTCGGTTGTCCATTGCTGGTCTCAATAAAAACAACACAGTACATATTTCACATTCAGTCACATCTTCATATACAACGGGTCACAAAAGGAAGCCAGCTTTCTTCCATATTACAAATAAAATATGGAGTGTATATATAAAAAATGCATATTTATTTACTTGCAATCCAGTGTTGGCAGGGATATTAAATATATTCAGTAAATTGGGCCTGAATCTTCGCTGTGTGTGCAACCTTTAATAAAGTAGCATATCTGCATTTGCCATTCTTTTTGGCCGTGTCTAATCCGGCAGAAGAAAGGTTCTTGTGTTCAACTACTGGAGGGAAAACAATACCACTGGGCTTTGCTCTACCTGTAAGCTCACAGATGAGACAGAAACAGAGAAAAAAAAATTAAGGGGGAAAAAAATCATTATTCTCTGAATGAGATGTCTTGGGTTTGATCAGAGTGCGAATCAAAGCCCATCTCTTAGACTACTTAAACATTCACTTTTAAAATTCCAACCTGATTGTACTTTTATGGAAATTTCTTGCCATCAGTGGATGCATTCTCTCCTGTCTCGAGGTCTTCTTGTATCCCTGTAGATATCCGAGTCTGCCCTTCATTAGAATTCTCTTGATAAGAAAGCAGGAGAAATGAGCAGAAGATGTAAATTCAGTGGAAAAAGAAAAGGTTTAGATCTTTCCCCTTTTTTGTCCAGGGAATAAAAGAAAAAAAAATCACAGATATACCACATCATCGAGTCAAACCTGACACCAGGGCAGAAGACTTGAGAATTTCATTAAGAGTGTGTTGCAATGCATCACAATCACTGTCATGTTCTGAGTGTATGAACATAGCTTTTTTCATTCCGTGCGTCTGTTAAGTAATAGAGGTTTATAATTATTCTTACGACTGCCGCTGACTTGACCTAAACTTCCTTAAGAAGTAACGTCTGTGTTGTTTGGATACATGATACAGAAGGCTTTCACTCACAGCTATACAGAAGGTCCATGTGGGGGATTAAGTGAAATTTGCAAAGAAAACATTTACACAGCCTTGTCACTAATGTGGCGAGAAAACATTCAGCACAGTTTCATCCAAAATCTTGATACTTACCTTTACAGGTTTTGTCACATGAAGCCCCAGGATTAATGAAGGCTGTTTGTGAGTAGGAATGAATGAAATGAGCACTTTTACTCACTGTTAGATCTGAAGGTTGTGTATATTGTCTGTGACAGGTACCTTGCTGATGTCTTTGACCTGTTGGATGTAGCAACAACTAATTTCTGCATTGCTCTTGGTTCAAACAAAGCTGCTGACACTTGACCTTCTGTGGTTTAGTGTGAATATTTGAGTTATTTTGTGGGTGATATACAGCTATATTAGGTGGTATGTACTTGTGTCAGACATAGATATGTATGAAAGGAGCAGATAATTTTCAGAAATAATCTTCTGCTAACAGCTAACATGCTAACACCTTCATATTATTTATTGATTTTAATATTCGTACCATAACTTAAAAAAAATATATCATTACAACTTTGTTTGTAGCCTTGTCCTTCATCCTTCATGAGCCGTAGACATAACATCGTGATGTCTGCGTCTCGATGTTTGCACTGATCTCTGCCTCCCTGCGTGCTGCTTAGGTGTCGTATTGAGAGTCCTGCATCTTACAATAAACGAGAGTAGTTATTATTAACAAGAACCCTGATTGTCAACGCAGAAATGGTCACATTACATCTTCATTCTGAGGGTGAGACTGTTACAAGTTGTTAGAAATTGAAACTTTTTAAGATTGTATTCAAATTATTATTTTTTGTAACTGCTTCCTGCAATAATTCCTGCTAGGAAAATAATTCCTGTCTGAACAGAAATACGGCACCAAGGTCGAGGTGAGGCACATGGCGACCAACCAACGCTTTGTCTCATTATGAAGAAGTCATGCGTCGGCTCCCAGATGCTAATCAGTCTCCCAGAGACCTCGGTGCTGTGTGCTTAGTGCAGATTTACAACTCTTCCTGGCCCTCCACATTTATTAAAGATGATGTTTCACACAGAAGAAAAAGGATGTTCTCCCAAAAAAATGTTAAATATAAAGTTGCAATGCTAAGTTTCAGGCATGAAAGGTGAAAACTGCAGGACTACTCCACAGCTATTCCAGCTAGTATGAAAAAAAGAAACACATCAAAGATCCAAAAGAAAGGGGCAAATTTTGAGGAAAAGAAAAGTGAAATATTTACCACAAAGTCCCAATAGGTGGTCAGGGGTGAAAAGTAAGAGTATGGTCTATTTACCATAAATTATAGATTATTCTTGTACTTATGATATTCAGTCATTTGTCTTCTTACTGTAAAAGAAAATAATTGATTCATAATAAAATAAGTAAGCAGCACAAACTCTGTTCATAGATGTAATTAAATGATGTAGCCACCACGTAATTGTTATAAAATCATTGCATCTAAAAATCTTTAAATATGCTACTTGTAATTACACATTTAGTTACAAACTTATATCACAGAATGGATTTTAAATTTTGCATCAACAGAGAATGGAAAATAAGGTCAGCTTTTCTTTGCAGCCACTGTTCTTGTTCATTTAAAGAGGTTTAAGTTAGAGAAATATTAATGCAAGGTGTCTGTGAGCCAGCCAAAACCTGTCTGCAATCAAAAACTGTGATTTTTATGATCTGTTATTAATTTTAAAATGTGTCTTTTTTCTCATTTATCTCTTGATTTTTATTGTCAACGATAGCCATTTATGATTTTACTTACACAAGGTATTATTCAGCTCTGTGCATGTTTAAGAGTTGTTTAAAAAATGACAAAAAAGAGAAATGAACATTATTTTCTACTGAATTGAATACATTATTTAGAAAAGAAATAATTGAATTTGATTACTTGGTAATTTCTTCACAGAATAAATATTTTTACTCTGATTTTTAATCCCGAAAGCATAATCACCTGCAACAACTCCTGATCAGTTTTCTGTTCATGTTGAAATGTGTGTAACAATTGATTATGATTATAGTGTCTGTTATTTTTGTATACTAGGTTAGAGATATTAAATCAATTAAAAATGTTTTTCTTTTCACTTCCTCTACAACAGGAGACTGAAGTTCTTCGGTCATATTTAGACACACAAAAGTCCATTCTGGCTTTGTTTCATGAAAATGCCGCACTGACACCTGCCAGATTAATAGCCATGTTTGTGCTGCTGAATATTCTGTATGAATGAGCGGCACATATCTCATGTCACGTTATGGCTTTTTACGAAATCAATGATGCAAAAATTCAATCACTCCTTCAAAATTTTGTCCTTCAAAATTCAAAGTTTAAAATGAAATGTCAAATCTTTATATAAAAATAAAAAATAAAGCATGGTAAACCCAACGTGTCATGTTAAAATATGAATTTGTCCCATGTGTTTAGCAGTGGGTAGCATGGTGGCTCACTGGCCAGCACTGTTGCTTCACAGTTAGTTCATGGTTTGAATCCCAGCTGGGACTTTTCTGTGTGGAGTTTGCATTCTCTCCAAGTGCTTGTATAGATATCTCCAGGTACTTTGGTCACCGTTTGCAGTCCAAAAACACATACGTAAGGCTAATTGGTGGCTATAAGAGTGACACTACAGACTAAGACTATAGGAGCCAGTGTGTCTCATGTCTGTCTGTTTTGTTCCCCTGTGTTTTGCCCAAGGAGAGCTGGGGTAGCATCCACCAGAACCCTGTGACCTTGATCAGGAAGAAGGGGGAAAAATAATGTATGGATGGATGGATTTTTAGCATTGCAATCAAAAGAAGACAGAAGGCCAAAAAAATAAGGGATCTTCAGATGAGCCACATGTCGTATGTTCCTTCAAGACACATTTATTTTGGTTTGGCAGGGCGCGGAGTTTCGTCTTGGACACTCTGGTTACATAGTAAACTCCAGCTCCCATGACCAGGTGTTGCAGCATTTGAAAACAGCATATTTTGAGTCAGAAATAATACCCTTAGGTATGTTTTTTTCTGTCTTTTTTTCAAAACTATCATGATTTTGCTGTAAGCAGAAGTAAGTTAGTACCTTTTCACACTGTGTGGTGACTCGGGACAGACAGATCAGCATCTGAGGGTGCCGGACTTTTCCTCCCGTCTCTTCTCCTTCCCCATTCATCACCCCCAGCGCTGATCTTAATATAGAACCGGGGATGCCTCAGCATCACTTCCTTTTCTCTCATCTAGAAGCCATTTTGTTAGCAGTTTAATCCACCAGACAGTACAGTAGGCTATTTTACACTGTAAAGATAAAATCTCTTTTAACATTTAATCTGCATGAAACTAACAGTAAATTATAGACGACAAGTAACAGCGGCACATCAGTGATCTTTTAAGACAAGCCTTTTAAGTTTTGTCGGTCTTTCACAAGGGCAGATCTCCACAGACGAACCCTGTTTCTCTAAGATTATTAAAACAACCCTCAGGGAGAACAAACTGCAAGTCAAGCAACTACTTTATTAATCTCTCCTTAAATTAAGGAGCAGTGGTGGGCATCCTTTTCCTGTGGTTTTCCTTTTGCAGGTTTTACACACAGAAAGAAGCCTGCATACACTAGGTTCATAAACCTAAATGTCCCCTGGCAATTATTAGACGCACTAACGACAATGCAATTAAGACCTTCGCCCACCTAAAAACAACTGAGTATGCAAAAAAGTAAACTGTGCAGGAGTGTTTTTATTTGCCTGAATTCATGGGCAGGTCCTGGGTCTGCCTCGCAGGTAAGTTTCAATTTCGTTTGGCTTTGCTCCCTCTTAACAAACGAGGTGAGAAAAAGGGGTTAATTAACATATATTTACAAATTATACTATTCAAACTAAATTAGTTGCTGTAAAATGAATCTCAATTACAAAGAAAAGTGGAATGGAAATTTCAGAGCATTAAAATGTATAAGTGTTGTTTTATGGGAGTCTTTAGCATCGCTGATCTTTTATTAAAGTTTTTCAGGAGCCTGGGATTTGAATGAGCAGCGCTCACAAAAGATCACACGGAAAGAGCGGTTCCAGATTGTATATGAATTCATCCTCATCCAGCATTCAGTGGGAGGAAAACGCAGTGATGAGGTCAGTTTACATTCCTCTGTCGGTTTCAATGTGCAGAAGCCTCACACTACGACAAAACAACTTGACTGCAGCTGAGTTTGGAGAGAGATTAAACAACTGTCAAAATCATTATATTTGAAATGATCACACTGAATTAAAAATGTAATTTCTGTAATAAGCAAAGTAAATTTACATAATGTTTTTTCTTTTCTTCTTCTCAGGTTTTGTTTAACTTACAGATTAATAATGAACACCATCATTCTGAAGTTTCATACATATTTTACTCCTTGAAATTATTATTTTTTTTTTTTACACATTAATTCAAATCACAGAAAACATCAGTGAATGCTGCAGCTGACAAACCCGTCAAACAGAAAGTGTCACGTTTCAATATACATTCAAATAATTCAAACACTCTCGTTGAAGAAAGAATGATATTTTTCACGTTTTATTAGATTTGTCTTTAATGTGAATGTTTCTGAGTTGCAGTGGGAAATCAAACAGCACATGATTAATAGTTTTAACAATCTGATGTGTATTTGCATCCAATTAGAAGTCCATGCACTGAAACTGCACAGCGGGACCCAAAATGCATGAGATGTAACTGTAATTTTTTTTTTTTTTTTAAATCCACAATACACAAAAATCCTGCCTTTTGCCGCAGTGCCACACAACAGCAACAGCAGCCTCAACAGTTTCATTCTTCATATTTATTCCACATCCCGCTTATTCCCCTTCATTTCAACAACAGTGAATATACATATCATGATTTGATAATGCGACCGTAAAGAAAGATTTTCTTTTCCATCCATAAAGCAAACCATTTGTTCGCCAGCTCAATTTTTTTTTTTTTTTTTTGTTCCTTTGACTCCTTCATACACAATTTATAATTTATCCCAGTCGTCTGTATTACAAATGGTCTCTGGATTAGGACAAATCAGGGCTTTCCAAACTATCAGGAGGGAAATTGATTCCTGAACAATATGTGTCATCTGAGAAATTGGCACAGGAGTGACAGTGGCTCTGGAGAGGGGCCAAACAATGCCTGCACGTCGCAAGAGGAAATCACACTGTTCCACATGAGACAAACACAATTTCATATTAATGAATAATTGAGAAAGTTTAGAACTGGGTTGAGATAAATGTGCACGAGCGTCAGATGTATCTGTGTCACAGTGATTCTCAGATTGTTTCCAGCTGTGCGGTTGTATTGTGTGAAGCTGAGTGGATTGATCATATAAGGTCATGAACAACACGTGTTTCTGGAAATTTGAAAAAAAAAAATTATTTCAAATTCTATTTTTCTCTTTTTATGCATTCACAAAAATCTATCTATTGGTGCCATGGTTTATTTTAATCAAAATAAGGCCAGCAATCGCCTCTATCACCTGAATAAATTCCCTGTAAGATGCATTATCCTTCATTATCCCTGTATTTACAGCTCATCACAATGAACTCGTGCCAGTGCTTGTTAACCTGTGCCTCTGTAACAAGGCCGGGCTCGTTTGTTACACCAGAGGAGAGAGGGGAAAAGAGAAGGGGGTGGTTGGCTCAGAGCACGCTGCCTTGACTGGAGACGAGGGCGCTCCGTACTGCACCCCCATCCATGCTAATCATCTGAGCTCTGCACATAATTAAAGCCCTGGTATCCCTCTCCTGTGAAACTCAAGGGGGGACTTATGTGCGTCACCCAATGTAGCTAGAGGAGGTTTGGAAAACTTCTGAACATCTATGGTCCATTATGTATAATTTCAAAACACATCCCAAGTATGAGGAAAAGAAACTTTTCATTTTTAATGACAAAATCATGAATTATTCCATTTATTGTGTACACTCACTCTTTCAAAGGTATCTGGTTCATGAAAGGTGAAACCGAATCAGGAGAAAAGACTTCTTGCCATTAACTAAGACTCACAATCGCAAACGACACCTGTTGAGTGCAGTGGAAATGAGCAGAAGCCAAATGAGAGCAACATTAAAGGATTATATCTTCATTTTATTTTTTTGTTCTTCTTTTGTTTTATCAGTAACTATTTATATAAATCAAGAACCATTTTAGTGGTACTTAGACAAAATACATTACCAGCAAGTTCCACAAGTCTGATTCTGAAACTGCACAGTAATTAAACAAAAAAAGCAAAACTTTGCTTCAAATTTAAAAAGTTTTTAAAACATTTTGCAGAATCTGAAAGGTGCATCTTATCAATGAACTCAAAATATTCTCCAAACCTCCATACACTTCAATTTACATGCGTTCTTAGACATTTTAAAGGCACACTGTGATGCAAAAGATACACTCTGATATCTGGAATCTGAGAATTTCAGACATGTTTCTAGTTTTAATTACAATATTACTGGTTGTTGCATATCCTGGGACTGAGCTGTATGCTTGTGGCTTGTGAGACGCTTGCGTTTATAAACCAATAATGATTATCTTTTATACATGATTCATTAGTATGTCCTAAGGAAACACTGCTTTTTTATTCCTAACAGGCTGACTTGACTGTTCAGACTGCACTGTGCATTCAAAGTCTGAAAACTCCAGCTCTGTTTTTCTGTTGTTAAAGAAAGGGGATAGAGCGTGCCTTGGTGCTTTAATTGTTTTCCATTATGTATGATGAGTCTTGTTTGTTATTCAGTCTTAACGAACTACACAAATTAAGAGCAGTGCACTCTTGATTGGTGGGACGTTCTCATCTTGTGAGCGTCTGTAGCTTGAAGTGCATTTTTCACATTTGGCCAACAGGTGTCCCTGCAAACCAATGAAACGCAGCGCAGAGCTGCTCTGCCTGCAGCGTGACACTGTTGTAACTGGGAACAAAACAATCATCACCATCTTTGTCAGGATCACAGAACCGGAGGCCACAGTGACAAAAGTACCAAGAATTAGATCGTGATTCAATTTTACATGTACATTCGTTTGCTCAGTGTTGTATTTTGAGTACCTGAGAAGGCCGTTTGAAGACATGTGTATTATGATACTGCTGTAAATACAACATTTTTAGATCAAATTGACAGCTATTCAAAAATATGATGTTACTTCATCAATGAACTTTAAAACACTGAATGGAAAAATTGACTAAATGTACTTATGTCCAGTGCATGGAACTGGAGATCAACCATGAAACAGATCTGGATGCACAGAATAGATGGCATCAGTTTGAAAATAGATGTAAAAGCACATTACTTCAAAACATTAAACAGATGATGGTAACTCTAGTTGTGCTCACACTCGATACAGAGATACATTAACCAGTTATAAACACAAAGTATAACTGATGAAGTGCATAAGAACCTGTAATACATTATGACTATATATGAACAAAGTAATTCTTTTATACACTGACAAAGAAATTATTGCTGATCATGTCATTATATGACAGCAGATTAGATTACGAACCTAAGCATGCTCCAAATCTCAGCTGTCAGTTACAAAACTCGTTGCCCGCCAGTTAACAGTCCCCAGAGCTAACGCCTCCATCAGCCTCTCCTCATTACAATTTACTGTTCCCAGCCACAAGAATGAGCTGCAAAGCAATACCGAAGTGGGCATTTTTATGTCAGCAGCTCTCTAAATGTACTCATGTTCTAGCTGATAATTGCCTTTGCTTCCAAAACCAGCAGTGATCCAGTGATCAGCCAAAGTTGATGGTCTTCTTGCTTCCGTTGCTATAGCTCATAACCGTCTGGAGTCTTTTTTTGGGGGGGCCACAGCACAGGTACATTTGAGGTGTTTTTATATTCATTTTATCCCATTTGCAGCCTTGTCATGTAAAAATATTACTTGTGCTACAGATACTTTTTGTGTCAGTGAATACTATATATTGCATGTATTTCATTTTATTAATTGGGAAATAATATGTGTGACTCCATAAAAACTTCAGCTTAGGCACTTTGATTTAATTTACCAAATTAATATTTCTAAATTGTCTACATTTTTAAACAAGTGTACCTGATAAGCAGCCAAATGTGCTAGAACAGTGGTGTGCAAACTGTGGTACGGCTACCACTGGTGGTACGTGAGCGCTCTCTGGTGGTACGCGGGGGAACGTCGTGACTTTCCACATTTTTTCCACATTTTCACTTAAAAAACATTGGAAACATACAATGCATTATAAATACATTTCAAATGAAATGTGTAGCTTGAGATAATTAAAATTGTCTTACAAAAAAATATTTGTTGCATATTCAGTTGCAGTGCAGATGTAACAACTTTTGAGTGTTTTGTTTATTTTGCTCTGTATGAGAGTATGAGTATGTGAGAATTGTTGGACAGAGTTGTAAATGTCTGATTCAGTAAAGTAAATATTCAGGCAACAATAAATAACCACAATAAGGAATAAATATCTTTGTGTGTTTAAAGCCAATTGACTATATTTTAAAATTGGTCATCATGGTGGTACTCAGAGAGCTGAACAGTTTCTCAGATGGTACGCAAGATTAAAAGTTTGAGAAACACTGTGCTAGAACATGTAAATGACATCTTGACATCAGCCGATGCTTGTAGTGGATAAACATGTTGAAATTGCATAAGAAGTTTGCCAAAACAAGAATATTGTAGATCTTTGATAGCAAGCTACTCTAAACAGGAGTCTGACAGGATTGCCATTTTTGCTTCTTGTTTATACCATCTGGCCCATGTAACAACTACACTCCTTTAGGCCTGCAAATAATGACTTTCCATATCATCGCTTCTAACCTGTGCATGGCTTATTGTGCTGGAGGGGAATATGTGACACTTCACATCCCTCCCCTTCTCTTTCCTCATTTTTCCTACACCTCTATAGTTGATCTTTTTGCTATGGAGAGAGGCAGACCTTCGCTGGCAGGATAAAAGGCAAGGGTAGCACCCCTCAATCATGCTGCCCTCCAGGAGGCGAGAGGAACGAGGGATGTGAGGGATGGGGGCCTTGCAGGGTGCAGAGATGTAAGACACATTGAGATACAGCTTTGGCTAGTGTAAAAACTGTTGACTTTTTCCCCTTCTGTTTCTTTTATATCCTCCTTTGTTGCCTTTGGGGACAAAAAAGCATGCAAATATTGGTGCAGGACCATTGAAACCACTGGTGAAAGCATATTTAAAATGTCAGGGCACTGCCTGGCAAAGTGATACAGTTGAAAAGTGCATCTCCTGCACAGTACTGTGACTATTGTGAGGAACACTGCCACAGGTAAAGCTTTCTGTCCATTGAGTACACTCAATGGACATGCCATTGATGTTATTGTTTTGTTTTGGGCTGGAAAAGAAAATGCAAATCCTGAATCTCTCATTTCAGCTCAAAACTACAGCATATTGAAGGAAAGGTTATTCCAAATTAACCACTTTCATTAGCTTCTAACTGAACCTCACATTTCAGAATTTGCTGAAACAACATCTGTGTAGTCATGCTGCCTGTAGAGGGGTATTGTGGAGAACCATATACCCAGAACTGTTGCTCTGATCCAGGCGCAAGTCACCCCTGGGGAAGCTGCAGGCACTGGGTCAGCCATATGGTGGCAGAAGCCCCTGGAGGAGTGAGTCTGATAAGCTGGATCAGCTTCAGCACTTCCTGACCAAGGCGTGGGCTGCAGCACCAAGCAGGTAACCGAAGGGCATGGTGACAGCTACCCCTCAGTGGATGCACTGTTGGGAGTCTGACAGCAGAGAAATAGAAGTGGTTTCATCCATGGCATCTGCAAGGCTAAGTAAAATTAAAGTCATTTACAAATAAAACTTGTTGAGTGTTGGGGCTACTTTAATTTCAAAATCAAGTTCTGAATGTATTTTGTGCTTGCTTAAACTCTATTACATTTGTAGTACTCAAAAGTCATATTTTTATACTGCCAGTTTGGAATATTGTGCTTATATTGATAAGAAAAAAAATGAACCCATGTTGAGTCTGAACACAACAAAACAACAGCAGGTGGTTGAAACAGTGTGAACTCAAATAAAGCAGAAGTTACAAAGTACATGTTTCCTTAGGGAAAAAACAAAAACAAAACAAAAAGCCTTAAATGGAGACTTTGGGAATTGTTCTGGAAACAAGTGGACTGTATTTTCTGACTTTCTACATTATTATTGAGAATATAATAATAACTGAAAAAATCTGAAATATAAATGTATAAGAGTTACTGGAGTAGTTTTCATTAAAGAACATAAAGGAACATGATAATCTTGTTTTAGCAAGTTTGCTTCTATAAACCCTGAGAAAACATCTTTCATCGATGTGTCCATTTCACACACCTGCTTCATCCTATTCAGGGTCACCGGTGTTGAGCTCATCCAAACTGAGTTTAATTGGGGTACACCCTAAAAAAGTTGCAATTCCGTCACAGAAACAAGAGTAACAACGATGCATGCCAACACCTAGTTCCCAAGCTGAGAAACATGATATGTATGTGTAAACACTCACACATCCTAGTTTGGATGGCATGGCCATTGAATCTAATACTATATTGAGGAATTTGGAGCTATTTTTGATCAGAATTTGTCTTTTAAATCACACATTAAACAAGTTTCTAGAACTGCATTCTTTCACCTTTGTAACATTGCAAAAAGTAAAGAAAATCCTCTCTTCAAACTAGTCCATGCAGCAATTCCTTATGAACAGGATGTCCTAGAAGGTAGCCTTCAGCTGATCCAAAACACTGCAGCAGGACACCTGATGAGTATTAGCAGGACAGATTATATTTCTCAAATCTTAGCTTCCCTTCACTGACTTCCTGCTAAATCTCAGATATAATTTAAAATTCTTCCTACATGTAAAAACCATAAGGCTCAAGATTTTTCTTGCCTTAGAGAACTCATAGTTCCATACAATTTCCACCAGAGCAGCTTGCTCTCCGACTGCAGGGTTACATGTGGTTCTTAGAGTTTCAGAAGTAGACTAGCAAGCCGAACCTTCAGTTATCAGGCTCCTTGCTTGTGGAATCAGGTCCCAGTTAGTGTTCAGGACACAGACAGCCTCTTTATCTTTACAATTAGGCTTAAAACTTTCCATTTTGATAAAGCTTGTGTAGTTTTGGCTGACTCAGGTGCCCTGAACCATCCCTTTAGTTATGCTGCGATAGGCCTAAACTGCTGGGGCACCTTTCATCATACACTGCACTCTTGCCTTATGCTGTTTCCTTTCCTTTTTTTCTATGTATTATTTTCTGTATGAAATTACCATTGTCCTCTTTTGTGTTTCATAGGCAGGTATCCCTGGACTAATCTCCCCATGTTTGTTAGTATCCCTATCCTCTCGTCTAAGACCCCCAACCATCCAACGCAGATGCTCCCTGACTCTGTTTCTGCTGGAGGTTTTTTTCAGCCCTGTTAATTAGGTTTTTTTCCTATCCACAGTCACCTTATGCTTCTTCAGGGTGGGGGATTGCACCAAAGTGAAGATTTAGTGCAATCTTTTGGGTTCCCTAGCTTGGCTCTTTTTATGTAGCGGGATTATATAAACTTTGAATCTGGACTCTACTGGAATCAATCAGATGAACTGAATTACAGAGAACTGGACTGAACTGGAACATAAGTGGACAGGATTAATTTATTGTCCTCCATGTGTGTGCCTTGAGATTACTTTTATTGTAAATTGACGCTGTACAAAATAAAGGTGCATAGAAAAAATATATTCTGGTCAGGGAAGCAGTGCTTTAAAACCTGAAACAAAACATCAACTGACCAATCAGAGAACTAGATAATGGAAATTCAAATCAATTAAAATTGGGAAATTTCAGTGTTTCACATTTAGATTAGAAAAAAAACAACAACAACAAAAAAAACAAAACAAAACAAAAACAGTGCTTGTTTGGTGTGAAAGTGGAAAATGCAGGAGACTGGGAGGCAGGAGAAATGAACAATGTCCTTTAATAAACCAAAAGCGCTGCCACAGCAGGATAATCCAAAAACCAAAGGAATACTGAGGTGTGTAAAGTAATACTCTAGGCAGCACAGGAAGCATGTGCTGCCTACAATTAAACTCCACACAGAGAGGTCCCAGCTAGCATTCAAACCAGGAACCCACTAGCTGGGAGGCAGTAGTGTTAACCTACATTTTACAATTTTAATATTTCTTTGTTACTTTTTTGCACTACCTCATTGCTTTTGCTATTTCTCTACCATGTGTGCTCCTTCCTAGTCTTAAACCTACAAACTTTAACTTCTATCAGTAATACTACTCAATTTCTTATGCCTACTACTTGAATATGTAAAGAAAAAATCATTTTATTTGCTGTAAATATGAATTCTTCTCTCCTTTAGTGTTATGCCAAGACAGTTCAATGTAGTTTTGTTCCTTCACAAATAGCCACAAAGTTTTATTTGTAAATAAATCCAGCTTTTATACAAAAATATGGATGTCAATCTTCAGAACAAAAGAAAAGACTTAATTCAGTCTGTTAAATAATTGTGGGGCTTTGGTTTTAACAGTGATTAGGGGTCTTTGTCATTGTAGTTACAATAATAAACAATGAATCTTTGATAAAGATCATGAACAGCCATTGTTATCCCCATCCTCTCCCCTAGTCCCCATGGTTATGCTTATCCTTATTCCCCATGGAGCCTGCGGACACAATTTGCGTCCAAACTGACATCTGCTCTTTTCTGTTGAATTGCTCAGGAATTACTGATTGCACACATATTGCACACATATCACAGAAACATTTTGATCTTTCCAGCCATGAGATGAAATGTTATAGAAAGCCCTGAGAGTTGCAGTTTGACAGTGAATGTATCAATAAACTCTCTATTTTCCTTGTTCCTTATTTCCATTCTGAGATGTGTCACCAAGCATTAACTCACTCTCTGTTATTAGAGAGCGCAACAAAATAACAACACTAAAACACAGAATTTGGCGTATATCATTTTGGTATTACAGAAATAGTTTTATTAGTTTTAACGTTCACTAATGGCACAGTATTTGAAGTGCAATTGAAAACATGAAAAATAGTCTACTTTCAAAAATACAGGCCTCAAAGTAAAGCTTCAGAACAGCAAAGGATAGCACACTCTCCATTAGTGAAGGGCATGCTGACATCTCTGATTGTCAAACATGATTATTTTTACCTCCTGCGCTGGAGGGACTTTATTTGTCTGTCATCCACTTGAAAATATAAAAAACCTTTTAAATGTGCTCTGCTGGATTCAGTCAATTTTTATATTTGGGCTGATGCACCAGCTGTAGATGCAATTCTGCATCTACAGCTGGTGGAGTCAGTCTGTAGTCTGATCATATCCACGGCAAGCATTTCACTCACACAAATGGCTTCTTTTCATGCCTTTTGACAAAGTTTAATCTCTCAGTCTTATGCTGCTTTGTAAGCTTCTTGAACATACCCTGTAGGGCTTGGTTTCATGCAATGTCCTTCAAACTGAGTGAAACACAAGTGTGATTGTGATGTATTCTCAACACAAGATTGCATAAATAGTGAATACTGCAAGGCGATAGTTTTTAGGAGACCCTCTCCTATTGGTTGTGTGGTAGATCTCATTAGTTTACTATTGCTATTATTTTAATTAAAGAGGAAACAAAACATCCTCATTTCGACATGTTCTGTACAGTACGTGGTATTCAGTGCATTTTGAAAAAAAAAAAGTTAGGTGCAATTTAAATCAAATCACTTTTAAGAGATTTATTTTAGATAATTAGGCTTGTTTTTCACTCTCACTTCTGGCCATTTTGCTTTGGCCACTAACTTTGAGTTCAAACTAGAGAAGAGGAGAGGAGCGCACATTTGCTGTAGGCAGATCTATAAAGATGGTGGGCAACACTATCTGTATTGTCACAGCACAAAAAAGATGACTGCTATTGAGTCAAAATGCTAATACGAATCAATTGTTTAGAAATGTCCTCTCCATGGGCCCCAGTGATTAGTGCTGGTGGCCCATATACTGAGGCTACAGTCCTCCTGCAGCGTTCGCAGGTTCGACTCTTGGCTTGTGACCCTTTGCGGCATGTCTTCCCCACTCTCTATGCCCTGGTTTCCTGTCTGTCTACATTGTCAATAAAGGCCACTAGAGCCACAAAAAAGCTTTTGAAAAAAAAAAAAGTCCTGTTACCTTGACAGACTTACAGGACGTTCTTCTGTGAGAGGGACATCATAGAAGTGTCCTTACCTTTCTTGCTTGTTCCTTAAGTGGCCCACAAACAACGGCTATGCTAACCATAGCTAATAGCAACTGTGTAATATATAAAGTGTGATGTTTGAAACTTTGATATCACTGACTATGCCAAGTTTCTACAGTTAATACAGTGGGCTTTCCATACCAGAGGTTATAAAACATTTGGTGAAATACAGCAGTTATGACGCAACCTGCGTGCATATTTGATGGAGTAGATCAAATAAATTTTTTTGACACATCATAATCTAATGTTATTATATAAACTATCTTTGACATGAAAAGACATGCAATAACCACCAAGTTATTATATTTCATGAAGAAAAATCCAAAGATATTGCTGGCTGGATTGAGTACGTAGTCTCATCAGTCAATCCAAAAACCCTTAACTCCATATAGTCTTTGTTTACAAAGTGATGAGTAAATCTGACATGGCTTACTGAGAACGTCACAGAGCAAAGTCGGGTCAAAGCATTTTTTTTCACAGTTTTGACTTTGTATAACCTTACTACATTCTGGTGTATACACCCCCCTTTCTTCTAGCTTTTACTTATTTTACTTACTTTTACAGCATTACTAGCTAAGTAATATCAACCAATGTAGGTCTTCTGAAGCTGATTGACTGCCTGATTTCACACTCTATGCTAGAACAACATGCAGCTAAGCTTGTTAAAAAATATAGATTAATTTGGTTATTTAAGAAAAAAAGGTTAATTTGGTTATAACTAGGGCTGTCAGTTGATTAAATTTTTTAATTGCGATTAATCGAAAAATTTTCATAGTTAACTTGCGATTAATCATGATTAATCGCGATTAATTGTGATTAATCACGATTGATCGCGATCAATCGCACAAATATTTTTTTAATGTTCTGTTTATCCATCCATCCATCCATCCATCATCTATACCCGTTTTGGCCTATACAGGGTCACAGGGATCTGTTTGGTTTTTTTTTTTTTAGCCTTTAGTTTGAAAACTGGAAGTCAACCAATGCTGCCGTACTTTTTGGGGGCTTAATTTATCATACTTCTTTGGGTATTTTGTTGGGGCTGCTGCTTGACTGCTAATGGTCCCTAAGCTCCATGGCAGCAGCGAGGTACTCAGAAGGACATTCAGCGTTGTTCCTTAGAGTTTTCACCAACACTCACTGAGCTTGGAGGGTTGATGACATTTGTGAAATGTCTGGCATACTTATATCTACAAAATGATACCAACCTGGATGAAATCAGTGCCGTTTTCATGACGCTAATAAATTTTAAGGAGAAAAAAACAAGCGAATGTCGGAGGTGAAACTAACTTTACCGCGCCCTGCGGTGGTACCTCAATTCACAGCAACAACAAATATAAATAACCTATTTCTTCTCAACAGACCCATCTGGCAGCACCTTAAAGCTAAACTTGCCGTTCATAAGACCCCTTTCTTTCGCCATGTCTGTCCCACACGTTGACTGTAAATACACTTATTGGCCGAGGGTCATATTTACAGAAATGTGTGTGTGTTAATCTCGCGTTAAGAAAAATAGTGGCATTAAACAAAATTTGAATTAACGTGTTATTAACTCGTTAACTTTGACAGCCCTAGTTATAACTTAATGCTATTGTCACTGTCAGTATAGTATCTCTGAGGAGTTTTTAGAGTGGAAATTCAAGTCACAAAATATGGTGACTCCATGCACTGTTTCATTTCTTGTTTAAATCTCTTAAAAAATGGTTTCTGAGTCGTTCAGGCAATTCCTCACCATGTGGAGCCAATTATTATGATGAGACAAAACCTTGACCAAACCTAGAAAAGCCATGGTATTCAGGTTTTTCTTTCCCTCCCTCTCATAACTATGTTCTTGTAATTAGCCTTAATTGGAAATTTAATGTGTCTCTAGAGATGTTTTAGCCATCAGTTCCTAGACAGCTAATGGAGGACTTTCCTGTGCCCTTTAGTTGTTCACTTACTAGTTTTAGGCACCATACTGATTTTTGTGACTTATCATGAAAGGATTATTTGACAATAGGTAACTGAGAGCCATATCCCTGGCTGACAGGACTGAAAGTGTCAATACAATTGAAAAAAAAAAAGAAAAAAAAGAAAGTATGTGGTATGGATGAAACGAGGCAAATTTTAAAATATAGCCTTGGGCACAGGGATTTGTTGTATCTTTAGCTTCCCCATTTATAACGACAATTAGTATTAGTAATTACACTTATTTATTGAGTCATTTAACTTACAAACCCAATTCCAATAAAGTTGGGACACTTTTTAAAATGTACATAAACACAGAACCTAATGATTTTTATACCTCATCAGCCCCATATTTTATTCATGTTAGATCAGAGAATACATATCAGATGCTGAAAGTGAGGCATTTTACAATTTCATGAATAATAAAATTATTATAAATTATAAAAAGTTGGGACAAGGTACTAAAAAGGAACACCTAGGGGCAACATCTTGCAACTGTTAAGGTTAACTGGCAACAGATCATTGACATGACTGGTCATAAAAATAACTTCTTAGTGAGGCTCTAAGATGTAAAGATGGGTAAGATTTACCAATCTGCAAAAACCTGTGTACAATTTGTGAAAGAACTTCAGAACAACTTCAGAAGACTTTGAATAGCTCATCATCTACAGTCATACTGTCATCAAACAATGATGAGTCTGCAGAAATCTCTGTGTGCCAGGGGCGAGGCCAAAAGTCAGTATTGGATACCCATGAGGGCACTGCTTTTACAGTTTGTCTTGCCATCCACAAATGCAAGTTAAAGTTCTAGTGTGTAAAAAAGGAAGCCTTATGTGAATATGATCCAGAATTATTTTCACCTTCTGTGGGCCAAAGGTCATTATAACGGACTAAGGCAAAGTGGAAAACTGGTCAAAAAAGCTGAAATTAGAAATTCTTTTTGAAACCATGGATGCTGTGTGCTTTGAACTTTGTCTGTCTTGAAAGCTTGTGAATTATCTAATTTTAGAATGGTGGACTTCATATTGTTTGGAATGATTTTATAACCGTTTCTACATTGATGTGCAGCTACAATGGCTTCTCTAAGGCTATTGCTTATGTCATTCCGTCTTGGCACTGTAACTAAGAACCACTGCGATCAGATGATTTTTATTGTTTTTACACAAAAAATAAAGGATTAAAATATGAGTAACTACATTTTGCACACGACTGTAGATAGATTGGTCTTACAGAGTCCTAAATAAATAAAATGAATAATTTCATGGAAGGTTTTCAGTCACTGCTCAGTTTCATCACTTAAGCATTTTTTTTGTCAGGTCTAAGAGAGCTGGGATGCTGACATGTTATTTTCTGAGTGCCTTTTGGTCTTCATCTTTGATAAAGAATGGCTTGCCTTTTGTATTTATAATGCATGTTCTCTTTGAGGTTGTTACAGGTGCTACTGGGAGACTTCTACATATGAGTCTCTCCCAAGAGGCAACCATCCCACTTTGAAGCTCATCGTAGGTTTTGTTACAGTTCCCCTATTTACCACTAGGTGCTGGCTCCAAAACAGAGCAAATCCCAATTGACTCCCAAATTAAAGGGGCAACTTTGCAGGAGTATTAAATATATTTATTGTGCGGTGCAAAAATCAGTTTTGAGCTCCATAGTTAGATTTTACATCCATGACAACTGTACAGGGGTTCATTCTTTTTACCACATCGGATAAATTTATGTTAAGCGATAAAGCTGACCAATCAGAGGCCAGGATGTCATCTGACGCCAGTTGATTGACAGCTAGTCATTGCTGTTATAATTTTAGGATTTAGGATTATATTGACTTCAGAGCTGTGAATAACAGATCATGGTCATATTTTAAAGAGAATATGTTTTCTTGTGCTTGAGTTAATTGTAGACCACCGTGACCAGCTGTGGTTGGTCTGGAAGACAAACTTTAGCTCAGCTAGCCATGCAATCAGCAGCAGTCATTTCATGTCACCACTAAAACAACATTAGAGACTGGAGGTCAAGCTGTGAAGGCCCATGGCCTGGAAGATGACTGCAGGTCCCAGTATAATTCTGTTTGAAACAGTCTTCAAATTATTCTCTGTGAGGGCTCAGCCTGATGCAGAGGCTATTGCCATGCTAGCCAATCAGATGTGCGTGCTCTTGGCCAGTGCTTCGTCAACGGAGCCAGAAAATCGTTTCAGGACTCATCCAAGCAGAATTACGCTGGTCCAACCACTTTGCAACAAGGTGCTGAGCACTTTGAGAAAAATAATCTTTGTATAAATCTATGGGCCACGTGACCGGACAGTTTGTCCATAGTTTATACAATCGGTGATCTCTCCATAATTATATCCACACCAGCATAAATGTTTTGCCTCCTTCGCAATATATATTTTGATTCAGAGTGTGTGTAATATAAGAGCTAATTATGGATTCTCTCCACGGTGAGGCCTCACCCTGTGTCATCGTGTTTCTGATTAATTAGGTGTGTTTTTAGTCGCCATTGTAACCCTGACACTCTACCTTCATCCCTGGAAAAGGTTTTTTCTTGACAAATTACTAGTCTGGATGTGTGACATCTCTCTGATTTGCCTGTGGTGTCCTGTGCTGGGGACAAAAGCCCAGATGACTCTAACTGAGATGTGTCTTGAAGATATAAGATATTTAAATGAGATGCTAACAGTGAGGGACTTTGTGATGCTTGATGTCTAATGTTAATGTACTCATTTGAATATAAAAGAGTCTTTGCCGTTTTTGTGGATCAAAATGTGAGAATAAGAGACGTGAATGTGAGTTCTTCAGGCATGACTGACAAGACAATGGGAAAGTTTTACAGTGCTGCTGCCTTTGTGTAACTGGATTTCAGCTGACACTCCAACAGAGGGGAATATGGCTTAAAGGCATTAATGGAAAAATCAAAAGTATTTATATCTTGTGTATCTAATGGATTGCACAACAGGTTTTTGTATTTTGACTATCTGGTTGAGGCAGGTAAATACTTAGTAACAAGTAAAAATAATGACTAGCCAAGTAATGTCAAATAATGACAGCATTTGTATTTTATTGACTGAGCATTTTGCTTATGAACTGGTGGTTCAGAAACATAATGTGCTATTTATGATGCACAAATCAAAACTTTGAATGGTGCTTTCTATGGTATATGTATGCTACATCATAAATTCCTTAATGAAACTTCATTGATTTCAAAAGTCTCCAAAGTGTATCTCATTCTTAGATCCCAATGTTGATTTTTTTTTTTTTCAGATTTTTTGTCACTATTGACTGAAATGTTGTTTTCAGGAGGAAGTTTTAAATAATAATCTTACAGGTCTTACGTTGTTAATGATGAGACACTGAAAAACTAAGAGCAAAGTGCACATCTTGCTCTCCTTTTCAGCTCAGTTCGTTCAGCTGTGTTGTGCTCAGGTTTGACAGTGCTACTTAAAATATTGAAACTATTTCACATGTCCGGGGAAAACAATTACAGCTTATTCAGACAAATAGGTCTATTCAGGGGAGGTTTGTGATTTCCCTGAACCAAAGCGAATGTCCTTCAGTGAGTCGTAGGAGATAATAATTCATGCTCAGGGGCTCTAGGCATGCCAAAAGGTCTTAAAAGCAACTCCTTATTCACTATCATTGCCCAATATATTGTATTGTCTAATGCGAATTGAGAATGTATAATTCAATGAGCAACATACTAAAGAATTAATATATTCAACTTAATTATGCCACTGTGTGAAGGGAACAGGTGTACAGGATTACCAAGATAATTTTTACTTTTGACCTTGATCTCTGCAGATAGGCTTCATTAATAGGTTTTACTCATGGCTAAACATTTAAAAACAATTCACACAAAGAAGCCCTGTTATTTATCATTCATTTGTGGGGTTTGTTTAAATAAGTCATGGCTGAAAAGGTAAAGGTGCAGTAGTGTGGCGCTTTGGTCGGCACTATTTCCTCTCAGATGGAAGGTTCCCAGTTCATATCCTGGCTGGGGCTGTTTTCTGCTAAGTTTCTGTGTTCTCCCCACGTCTTGCATTGTATTTGCTATCCACAGTCCAAACACACAAATATTAGGTTGATTGGTGAATCTAAACTGTTGTGAAGAAATCGGCCCCACAGAGGGGATGAGAACTGGGCTAGTATAAAGTGTTGATAGATGCCAGAGGTTTTAATGAGAGTTTCTGCTCCTCTCAAAGCTGCAGGTCCTGTACCTGCTCTGAGCTGTGCAACTTTTTCAGTGGAAATGAGTGGCCTCATTGCGTATCCTTCTAACTTTGACAGGTGGGAGATGCCTAAGGCTCATCCTGAAGCTACTGTCTCTGTTTTTGATAACAGAGCTGATGCAGTAATGCCTGAATGTTTGCAGTTGTATATTGATTGCAGTGTATTTCCAATGACAAGCGTTGCGTCTGATTGACAGCATGAATGCCAAATTCAGTGGGCAATACATAAAAAAATATTTGTTTATTTTTTCAGGGCACTGTCTGCTACTAATTATGATTTAAAGAAAGAACACAAGTTCTTGTGCGGCTGAGCTTTGAAGGTTTGCTGTAGTGGATCACAGCAATGTCTGTAAACTGCATTAACCTTTTACAACAGAAGTTTGGTTCATTGTGATTGCTGGTCTCATCTCATTAGATCTTGCAATTATTATTCCTTTTCCGTGTGTTACTACAAGGCACTAAGGTACACCCCTGACACAGTAAAAATAATTAGCTTAAAAAAAATACATTACTCCCTGAATCACCTGTAGAATACCTGGAGCTATCTCTGAATCTTATTAATTTTTCATTATGGTCAAGTCTACATTTTGAAATATATGGGAAGTATGAGTATTTACCAGAGTCTGTCACTTTCTGTCTTCATTGTCTTGGAAAAAGTGCTTTTTTTTCTGGAATCTATTCCATGTAAGCGGAGCTGAGGAATGATGAGGGAATGTGATGAGAAAGATCCATTTATTCCATCAAGTAATCAATGTGCTATTTGAATTCATTTGAATGCACTCAATCATGCCCCTTATGTTGATGGCTCTCGGGTGTGAGCATCAGTTATGCAGGAGTGTTATATGGCTGTGGTTTAGACCCATTTCATCAAATATTTATGAAGTAAAAGAAGTGTATCAAAATAGGAGTGAAAAGAATTACATTTAAGTTTCTACCACATCAGGAACCCTTGACTTGTCTCGTTCTGAATACAAAGAATTCTTTTGTCCAGGTTACTTTTTTTTTTTTTTTTTTTTTTTTTGGAGTGGGTATTGTATGAATGTGATGAAACTTTTTTTTTTTATTCTCTTTTTTGGTTATTTGCTCAGTTGAACTCATCAAACCCTTTACGTTTGTGCCATAAAAAGCTCTTGTCAGAATGGACATATTGTACAAACGCAAATGATGCAAAAAGGTGAAATAGGGGTATATCTCTCCAGCTCAATTGAGCCTACTTGTCTCCTCACTCTTCATCAGCCTTACTTGCCTGCCTTGCCTCTGTCTGCCAGTGTGTTTGGCTTTTAGATGTGATGTGAGCACAGTATTCTCTCAGACCGAGGCAGTTACTTTGTGAACTGCCGCTGCCTGCACATTGATGGTGTTTCACTGCTGCATCCCCCAAGTTATATTAAATTTGCAACTGGCCCTCTTTAAGTCTTTTTCATGAGATGTATGTTTTAAAGAGTTTGTCAATTCTTAAAGATGCCCTTGGCTTTTATCAGTTGGTTTTAAAAAAAGCTTTCAATAAGGACTGAGGCAAGAGCTCAATGTTGGGGTGGCCCATTTTGCTTGCATAAACTGCATATAAAATCTTAAACTCAGATGTAAAAGGCTGATACGATGTGACTTGAAACCGCCTCAACAAAGCCAGGACTTCAATATTAATGAATTCAACTTAATGCCGTCTTAACAATGATTCAATGTTTGCTCTTTTCCGTTTAAAGTCTTTTTTTTTCCTTTTGTCATTAAGATCTAACTGTGCATTCCTTTTTCAGACAAGGCTTCAGTCCAAGTTTCAGTCCAAATGCAATCAGATGTTTGAAGCCTTGGCTTTCCCTGCGAACACCCCTCTGACAGCTTGACACAAACTTCCAATGTCTTTTATTTAATTTCATATAGAAATCGAGCTCCAAAATAACCTCAAACTGCAATGTTTGTTTTCAACAATCTCTAAGTTCATACTGTTCTGTTGACCTGCATCCCTTGCAGGGTGCCAGGGTAAGGCATTGCTACAATTACTTCTTATTAGAGCTTTGACTCCTGATACACCTTTACAAGGGTGTGGGGGGGACTATCAATTTTAGACATGTTACACCTCTTGTAGCTGGAGCCCAGAAAATGTGAGTTAATTTCTTCGGTTGATGCAATGGTGGAGATGGTGCTGATTTCCTGCTGAGCTGAAGCACAGATCAGAGATCACCGATCAGCAGTACTCACCCCTGAGGCTCTAGCCTTTTGCAATATTTACTCACTACATAGGTTTCTTAAGCTTCCATTCATATATTAAACACTTTTACTCATGTATTTGCATTACAAGACTCATGGTATGTCTTAATATATACATCAGCTTCGCTTAAACAGTCCTTCTGTCAGTTCCATATTAACACATCACTCATGTTGTGTGTGAAATAGTTTTGTTCGATTATTTTATGTTAATTTCTTAGAAGATTTTGTTTTGTCTCATACATAATAATAAATAAAGATAAACTGGAATTTTATTTGATATAAAACAATGTAAGGGCAGCATTGTGGCTTGGTGGTCAGCACTGTTACCTTGCAACAAGAAGGTTCCTGGTTCAAACCTCAGCAGGGGCCTTTGTGGACATGTAGCAACAACCGCTTTGGTCACAAAAAACAACTTTAAGAAAGATTTTTTTTTCATAATCATGATCTCAGAAATCTACAATGATAACTTTTAAATATTTAAATACATCTTTTTTTGTTTTTAGTTGATTAGGATTTCTTTTGTAATTCTCACTAATGATTGCCCTCATATCCAACAAGAGACAAGATGAGAGTGAATGCCCCAATATCATTTCAAAGGATCACAATTAGAGGAATTCGGTAATGCTGTTGTTTTAATATAATATAATAAAAATATAATTGCAGTTAAATTGCAATTTCAAATATGAATTGTACATTTTCTGTCAACATCAGAAAAATTTCCTGCCCTCAAAAGTGTGAAATTAAGACAAACAATAATCATAATTTCCAGGATGTTACTGCTCTCGAAAGAGTCTGTCTGACAGTATAAAAATTGGATTATTCAACACTAGAGATATAATGGATTATTATTTCTCATGAGCTTGAAAAAGCTCTTTCTAAAAATGACACAGATTATGACATGCTGGTATCCCTGTTCTTTGCCCTGTTCTTTTAGTGAGAAAAAATAAATAAAATAAGAAAATTCATTTCCTTTTAATAACAACAGAAAAAAAACCCAGTTAGTTTTAATATTCCATTTATACATAAAGTAATCTAAAGCCACTTTTCAATTTTGAGATTTTTTTGCACCCCCTCCAGGTATCTGGGCAAGGTAGTTTTACGACAGTCACCATTCAGCACATGAATGTGTTTACAACCCAGTAAATAGACCAGGGAGAAAGGCAACCTAAGGAAAAGATGTCAAATGACCAAGTAAAATAATAAGATTTTTGCCCAAATATTGATTTATAATATCGTGACAGCCTAACAAGCATAGTAACATAAATAGAGATATTTTTGCAATAGCAGTCTGTGATACATCCTTGGATTTCTACAGCATTCTTGCCGACTATGTCCAATATACTAACCTATACAAGGATCTGTGAAGATGTGAAGAAACAAACATTCACTTACAGGCATTTCAGTGTCGGTTTATTTTTAGCTGTTTTGCACACAGCCTACATCAGTATTGACTAAATTCAGCATCATAAAACAACGATGTCCAAAACAAGTTTCCTCCAACTAATTTATGGTTGTTGCTGGTTTCAGGGGCTAATAGCTTATTAACTAATCTTAGCATTTGTTAGATACACGGGACAGCACACTGTATGTTTTTAGTGGATACACGTCTGATAATTAACAAAGTCACCAACTTTGATTTCTCAACCACATCTGAATCATCTCAGACTGGTTTCTTGAACATGACAATGAGTTCTCTGTACTCAAATGGCCTCCACAGTCACCAGATCTCAATCCAATAGAGCACCTTTGGGATGTGGTGGAACAGGAGAATCGCATCATATAGGTGCAGCCGACAAATCTGCAGCAACTGGGTGATGCTATTATGTCAATATGGACCAAACTCTCTGAGGCAATGTTTCCAGTACCTTGTTGAGTCTATGTCACGAAGGATTAAGGCAGTTCTGAAGGCAAAAGGGGGTCCAACCCAGTACTAACAAGGTGTACCTAAAAATGTTTGTAGGCAAACTAACTTATCCAACAGCAACAACAAGGAGACATCTGTATCCGGCTTCATCCTGTCTTTTCCACTGACTGATTTACTCTCTTGCCCAACCACTCTCTTGTTTCTTCTTTCTCATATCCTCTGTCATTACTTTCTTTGGTTTCTTCCGCCATGATATTGTACAAAACTGAACTAGCTCTGTGAACTAGCCTCAACTTGTTAGTGATTTGTGACCTATGGCATAAAATGACATGCAGTTGTCACAAGAGAACTTGCTGTCCCGGGATTCAGCAGCTGCTTTATCTTTTTCTGTGACAGGAGGTCTGAATGGGTCTGAGAGCTCAACAATAGCTCCTCAAAACAATCAAATGTTCCTTTATAAGACAGTTGAACCAGACATTTTATGATGATAAAGTTTCGTTCTGCTTTAAAGCAGCACAAGGGAACTTTTGCCATGTTTTGCTTAGCAGGTCCCCCTACAGGAGTGGAGGTAAAGTTGCTTTGATTGTTTGATCTCTTGCTTAGTCGCTTTTTTGTTTTATTTTCTATCTTAACTATCTTGAGCCTGCTGGTCACCCCTGCCATGATGTCAACTGCAGCTCTGTGAGCTAGTTTCACCGTTGTTGGTGAGTGGCATAGTGCAGAAAAGGAAGTCTTTTGTGATGCTTTAAGTCTGTCTCGTTGTTTCAAACAGAATCTATGACAGCGTAGACACGGTCAAGGTCCTGTTTTGTGAACACATGAGGAACCTTTCTGGCTTTAAAAACAAGTTCTTGTGCTAAAACATTCATACAGACCAGTTTCATACAGGCATTATTTTTTAAAAAAATGAAATAAAAGCTATTTAAAATCCTGCTTTATGCATGCTTCTTATTTGTATTCTGAGACAACGCTGATATATGTGAACCCTCTAGAGAGCAGGTGGGTGCAAGCAAACCAAGTTGACATTAACCGGATGTATGAGTTCATATAAATGTGATTGAACAGTGGCATCGACTGTCCACATCTGGTGAAACCATTGGGTACAAACCAGAAATGTTCAGTTCTCTCTCAAATATTAAAATACATCATAGGAAAGTTCCCAATCCACCCTTTATCCTAAACATCGGATGACTTTCTCTATCTATTAGCACTAACTAATTTTCAGATCTGAAATCTATACTAGTGTATGGTGGCTGATTTAAGGCTGAGGGATGCGAAAGCCTCAGGCAAGTTATTCTAGGAGCCCCCTGATGTCAGTGGGACTGCCTGGCAGAATAAAAGGCAAGGCAATAAACTGGGGGAAAAAGTAGCACACACGCATTGAAATGGGGGCCTCCCCGAGGCGATGGCCCAACTGGCCCATGGTTAAATCCTCCACTGAAAGTGTAATAATCACACCAGAGCCCCACAGAGGGAAGGGAAGAGAAAGGAAAGAGTGGGGGAAGACACGGAGCTACCAAAACAAAAGCCACCCCTCTCTGCCCTTTTCTTTTTGTGCTTTCAATCCAAGGGGGAAAAAAGACAGCAAAATCTTGGCGCAAAGAAAGGGAATTATAGGAGCTGTGATGATGACTGATGGGAAAGTGGAACAAGATCTGAAACGGATCACAAGGGTTTATTTTAGCTGTAACAGTCATTCTGATGTCTTTGCAGATATAAGCATTAGGGTTGTGCTCTAATCCTGTCCATAGGCTGTTATTGACTTACCACAGCTCCAGATAAAGGGTTAATGATACACTTTGAGGAAGTCATCTTACAACAGGTTTTGCTGTTGTAAGATTACTTAACTCTCAGTTTAATTCAAGCATTAGTGCTGATATAGTTTTTTTTTGGACTTCTACAAGCATATTATTGTCTCTGGATTTATCAGGTTAGTTTTCTTAAAACAGAAAAAAAGGGTCTGTTTAAATACTGACATTATACCTCCCTTTTGCACCTACCCTGAATGCCACTCCATTCTTTTCCTTTTAAAAGCACCCAGCAAAAACTCCCATGTTAAATTATCATTCGGTGCCTCTGACACGTTACCTCGGATGCCTTTACTTCTCATCTCCTAACATTATGAGACTTGCCCCTAAGTCCTGACCTGCATTTGCCTGCAGAACTGTGCAAACGAGGGGCACATGGAACAAACACTGTGTCTTGTATTGTTTCAAAACATCAATTAAGAGAATGTTTTTCTATCAGGGAACACAGCTTGAGAGCCGCCTCTTTTGTTCTTGCTGGTAAATTGTGGGAGGTTGAGTGGGCATGCTAATTTTGACAGGAAAGGTCAAACTAATTAGTGCTCCCTTTGAACTTGCCACTGGAAGATCATGATGTCTCCACGCGTACTTGACAGGGTTCAAATTAATCAAGGGTTCCCCTCTATGCAGCAAAATATGAGTTTTGCGCAGAAATGCTCATCTCTGGGGCAATGCAAGTTTTAACTCCTAATTTCTGGAGGAGTTATACGTTTAAGTGTCCTGAACAGCCTTCTCTTTCTTTATGCTCATTAGTGTTTTGTACTTTGCACAAATAACTCTGAACACAAGGCTGTTATTTGCAAAGGGTTTGGCAACAAGACACTCACACGTGCAAAAAGCCCTCTTTATCAAGTGGGAAGAGAACAATTTGCACTCCATTAAACCCGCACAATGTTGTAATCGTCTTTGTTTAGATATGTTAAATAAAGCATATCATTACGCTCTACTGGGTGCTAAGTGGTATTTTAAAGGTCCATAAATTCAATTAAACAATGTTTAATGCTGCCCCTAGACCATGTTAGTGTAGTGACGCACGTGATATAGGGAGGGGTCGCATGAACCATTTTTAAGAATTATTACTGAGGATTTACATTTATATTGTCATTTTAATAGTATGCCCATCTTCAGCCGACAGGGGCCTCAGATGCTTCCAGGGCCCCAGTTCATTCCCCTCCCTCAGGACTGCATCCCGTTTGTCATTATACATAGCCAGGAAAAAGATCTCCGCTCAGTTTCAGTCTGTCATTAGAGCGGTCCCGTTAGCCTGGTACTAATGCGCAGTTTAGCAGCCACCGTGGAAAATGCTAAAGAGGTCCTGACAACTCCTGGGGGTTGGCTAAGTGTGGGCCACGGATTTCAGTGTGTGAGTGTGCACATTAGTGTTTGAAGGGGGGTAGGAAGGGGTCCCAGTGGTTGTTTGCCTGTTTTCCATCAAGAGTCCTCATCTCCTTTATCTCCTTTGTGGCGGAGACCCTCCTCGGGCAGTTCCCTCTGAGGGGGATCTAAAAAGAGCAGCTGCTGGGGAATGAGTGCCATTTCCTCCTGCTGTCACCAGCACACTGGCAACCCTTAGTCCTCCTGTCCCCCTCCTCCCACAGCCCCCCTATTAATATGCATATGAACTTGTTTCTCTTAGTTCTGAACTCCAATGACAAAGTGGGAAAGCATATGCCTGAAATATTCATGATTGCATGCAGTAATTAAGCGGCAGAGAAGGGAACTCTGTTAGGGAGTCAGTACCCCTCTGCTGGAGTTAAAAACAGCCTTTTTTTTCTGCAGTGCTATAAAGCCTGTTGTCCTCTGCTTTCTCTGTAATTCTTCGAAGCATTTCCCAAGCTGCATGCGCTGTTGTGCAACATTAAGCCATTTACTGTGCAAGAGTTAACAAGGGGTCTGTTTTTAATTACCTCTTTAGTAAATTTTCCATAAAAATACCCAAACTATGTCCAATTACTGAAATTAGCTTTCAGTAAGAATTAAATTATTTCAAGCTTCACATTATTTTAAAAGCCACAAGTTCCACCAATCAGTGTATTCTAGATACAAAAACATCTGGAGAAACTTTGAAAATGGTAATGACTGTAAAATCTCTTTTTGACAAACAAATTAAACTCTAAATGTGTGTGTAATGCAGTGGAGACAGGTGAGTCCTGCCACTGATATGATGACAACAAAGACAAAATCATAATCAATATTAACACAGTTTCCTTTTAAAAATGTGATTACCATCAATGCAAATCTATGGTAACTTAATGATTTAAATATGGAAAAAAAAAAATGTTTCCGCCTCATTTAATGCTAGATCCATATGAATTTAATGAATATGAGCCTAGAAAAAAATCTGTTCATTTAATATGTGTTTCATATTAGCACATGATTGGTGGTTATTTGAGGCATTTTTAAAAAAAATGTTTTAATGCATTTATTGTGATCCTGTTGCCAGGAAAACATAGGTTCCAATGAAAAATATATCAAATTTTACAATGAAATATCTCTCATGTTCTGAAACAGAAATCTCCACTTCATTGACATTTACATCCACTAAACTTCCCTGTTTTTGTCACACCTGTAATCTGACTGTTTGTATGCTGGGGATGCTCATAGCTTGTACACATACTGATCTCTTAAATGCATTATAACTTAAAACTTTGGCAGTGATTGGTTTTTATAAATGATCATTTTTATAAATAGTTAACAGTGTTTTACTATCTTTTTTGGTACGCTACTTTTGTACTCCCAGCATCATGTTATCCATATCTGAAAACAATTTAAAAATAAATGGTGATGGACAATGTTACATTTTGGAATGATATTTTTTTTTATCTTCCCAAGACTTCATGCAATATTGTGCAATGGTACAGCGATAATCTATGCTTTAGCCTAGATGCCAGCGCCTCACTAATAACCTGGAAATTCATTTAGCAAAAGCCATTTCTGCAGAGCATCATTGCCATATTTGTTGGAGATTGCTTATGTTTTGAAAAGAATGAATTCATAAAAAACTAAATCTAAAATTAGAGGTCAGTGATTAAAGCACACCGCAGACCATTCAGAGATTTAAGAAGAAGAATTAGAGGACATGGAGGTGGATGCCTCTATGCTGCCACCAGAGAGATGAAGAGAGCTGTAGAGTGATAAAGAGAGAGAGAGAGAGAGGGGAAGCTGAGAGGTGGGGGGTGTTGGTGGGGAGAGGGTGAAACAGAGTCAGAGGGAGAGAGAGAGCTGTGAGATGGTTGCTGAGGCTTGACAGCCAGGTAGATTGTATCTGACATAAAACCCAGAGATGAAAGAAGAGCGGACAGCTGGCCCACTGCACTCAGCACAGTGCATGCAGTTGCACTCACCATGGCATCCCGCTCCCCCCAACTCCTCTTCCACACACACACACACACACACACACACACACACACACACCTACACACACACACCTTCCATATCCCACCCCCACTTTTTCACTGTCATCGTTCCCCTGTTTACGCACTCTTGACGCCTCTTCATGGTGTGTCTTCCACTTTCCACCAGAGGATCGTCTGTGCTCTGTGGGCCCCTCCTGGTCCCCCCCCCCCCCCCCCCCCCCCACCCGGAGGAGCAATGGTCCACGGTTTAGCCTCCATGTCCAGCCTCCTGCCTCGTGTCCACGCCTCTCCTGTTTGCCCCGCTCCATGCCTGTCATCTCACAGCCCACTCAGTGCCACACTGGCTTGTTTTGTCAATAACCATTTATTTGTTGCTGGAATGGCAGCAGTCATTACATCTGACCTCCCTGTTTCATCAATTATGGATAAATTATTGGATGTGAACATCTGCAAGAGCTTGCTGTTGGACTCACCTTCTGGCAGGGATTAGATAAAGTATTAAACTGTTGTTTATTATCAGGCCAAAACTCTACTGGGAAGCCAAAGAATTTACACAACCCCACAGCAAAAAATAGCTCCCCTCAACAAGGAGAGTTAAATAGTTTAGCGGAGCTGCGAAGGCCCCCTCATGGAAAGATGTGGTCCATTTATTATTTACACATATTATTGGTTGTTATGACACTCACAGTAAAAGCTCCTGGCAGGTGGGATTAGACATTGTTTGTCACCTTTGTAAATGTGTGAACCAGAGGCCAAACACAGTTGGAGACACGCAAATACACAGATGTTTGTCTCTGAGGCCATTTTTTAGTGGGACAAGTCAGTGACCGCTACAAAACCTCCAGTGATTCAGAGCATGTGTATTTATTCATCTCTGCACGCAGAAATCAGTCTCTGGGGTGAGAGGCATATTGAGAGACAGATTATTTAGTTTTAAAAACAAACCAGATAAGCAGTTTAACTCATGAATTATAGATTTGAAATGCATGTCTTCTGGTTGCACACATGCAGCACGTTTCACTGATACATGTGATACTTGGGCAAAATAAAAAAGTAACATTCAACTTGACCTGTGACTCAAGATGTCTATTTAGAAAAAAAAAATCCCAAAATGCCAATAAACTCATTCCATCAAGATTTTATGTCATTACTCACTGTCATTGCTTTACTGTTTCCCTTTTCCTCATCTGTTTTCTTAGTGATAAAATAACTAATTATTATAATAATAAATAAAATGTATTTAGTTGAGTTGACTATAGTTGAGTGATCAGTCATAAATATAACTGAAAATTGTAAAATATATTTGACGGCTTCTGTCCGATCAAAAGCAATTATTAAAAGCAATTATAAGCCTAAAATTATCCTCTTATATCTTAAAAATCTAATTATTTGAACTTAACTATAAGGAGGTGTGTATAATTAAATGGCAGACACTTTTTTTTCTTTTTTTTTTTTTATATTTCCTTGAATCCCAGAGGATTACATGAATCTTGAATAAAATGAGGCTTGTTAACAAAATAAGATTTCTGGTAAATTTCTGGTTACACTTGTTGTCTAAGTTACCAGAATTATATCAATTCAATTCAATTCAATTCAATTTTATTCGTATAGCATCTGTTACAATGCCAATTGTTTCTAGGCGCTTTACAGAGACCCAGAGCATGACCCACGAGCAAATATCATTAACTAAAATTATAATATTAAATCCTAATCAAGGACTAATGGCAGGTAAAAAAAAAAAAACCACAGTGGGAGAAAAAAACCTTTAAGCTAAACAGTGGCAAGGAAAAACTCCACTTTAAGAGGAAGAAACCTTGAGCAGGACCTGGATCATATGGGGGGACCCTTCTGCCGAAGGCCAGCCGGGTAAAGAAAGAAAAGAGGGGAAACAGGACAGAGAGAGAATGGAGGACAGAGAGAGGAGAGCACACAAATCAACAGAGGAACTTGAACCCTTTGACGTCATCATTATGAGAAATTCTAGAAAGCATTTTTCTGTTGCTCAAAATTAAATTGCTTATAAACCAGCATAAAACGAATACAAACCGAGGCATGAGAATCCCAGCTTTACCTCTGTTCTTTCAAATTCGTTTTAAAATCAGAAAACCTGGACTTGGAGCTGTGTTTTTATTCCTAACTGCTTAGCATCTTCGCTGTACTGAACTGAAGAAGAAGCTGCATGCTGCCTTTTCAGTCCCCGGTCAAAGCCTCTCATAGTTCACCTTCAAGGCATCTGCTCAGCTGTCATCACCAGCTGTCAAACCAACACTTAGCATTCACACTGTTTCTGTGAAAATGAAGATATATATTTCTGCTGTGTATCCATAAAAACAGCACGTATTCCCAGCATTTTCATTAATGTCTTTAGGTGGTTTAGGCAGTGATGTAACCTCTGTCAAACAGGAAGTGTCTTTTTTTTTTCCCAGGGCTTTGAACAAAGAGAGTGAAAACCTCCTGCGTGCAAGAGAGTAGTGGGGCACTGTGCATCAAAATATCAGCGCAGGTTGAAAGGCACAAAATAAGGTCAGTGTCACCGCACTACATTATTAATACTTCACTGTTTATCTCCTTGCCCATTGAATCTGTGCACAAGAAAATGCTGCTTCCTATAAAATATTGATACAATTTCCTGGCTTTACATGCAGAAGGAGCTATCAAAAAAGTGGGTGTTACACAGAGATGGCGGGTTGCTGAATGGCATGTATGTCGCCTGGTAACAGAGACTGTCAGACAGCAAAACACAAGTGAAACGCTGGTAACACGGTCCATCACACAGTAGAATGGGAGATGTGGCGGGCTTGTCATGTTTATTATTATTTAACAAGGACAAGTACAACACATCAGGGTATGAATTTATTCTAAGGACAAACATGATCTTCAGTTCCACAATTTTAGTGTAAAAATTGCATTGACCGTATAGTCTTTAGGCTCCCAGGAAAGCATGAACCATTTGGCAGAATTGTTGTAAAAGGTCAATCTTTTGGAGGCATCTGGCTCTTAAAGATCCTTTGCTGTTTATTAAGTGTATGAAGCAGACAGAGCATGTTTTTACTGGGCGTCACAGATTAAAACAGTAAAAATCTACATGCGAAAATGCTTAAAATACTCTCATGCAGGTTGGAAAAAGAGGGAAAATGAAAAAAAAAAATACAATGACTTTTACTTATATTTTAACTTTCATTTTATTGCACACAGTCTGAATTTAAGACCTTAAGGATGTTTTGTCTTCACTAATGTTTTTAATTTCTCAAAGGTGGCCTTTTACATAGTTGTGTAATGCCAAAGTTTTAGAGTTTGGTAGTCACTTGATAGTCACTTCTGACAGGCATATAGGTATGGTCATTGGAGTACAGTGAACTCATGGACACGTTTAAGAAACCAGTTTGAGATCATCTAAACTTTGTGACATGCTGCGTTATCCTGCTGGAAGAAGCCAGGAGAAGATGGGTACCCCATGATCATGAAGGCATCAACATGGTCAGCAACAATACTCATATGGAAGTGGGCTCTGGCACTTAAATGATGTTCAGTTGGTGGTTAGGAGCCAAACGTGTGCCAGGAAAATATCCCCCACACCACTACACCATCAGCCCGAACCATTAATGCAGTGCAAGATGGACCTATGCTTTCATGTTGTTTATGTCAAATTCCAGCCTCACCATCCTGAGAGCTGCTGCTGAAATAGAGACTCATCGGACCAGGCAACATTTTTTCAATCTTCTATTGTCCAGTTTTGGTGAGTCTGGAGCCTCTTCACTGACAGGAGTGGCACCGGCTGCCGTCTTCTGCTGCTGTACTCCATCTGCTTCAAGGTTGGAAGTGCTGTGCGTTCAGAAATGGTATTCCACATACCTTGGTTGCAACAAGTTACTGTTGCCTCTGTCATCTCGAACCATTCTACTCTGATCATTCACATCAAGACGTTTCCTTCCATGTATTGACTCACCGGATATTTTCTCTTTTTCTGATCCTTCTCTGTAAACCCCAGAGATGGTTGTGAGTGACAAGCACTGTCGATAATCAATTTCTGAAATACTCTGATCAGTCCGTTTGGCACCAACAATCATGTCATGTTAAACAAAATTTACTTTTGCACATTAAAAAATGTGTTGGCAGGAAAGACAGAACAGTTGTTTGAAGGAATGCCAACTTTTCAAGGCGGTAAAAGTTGTACTGTTCCAATGTGTTCCAAAAAAAGAAAAAAAAAAGCTGTTGGTTTAGGCCTAAAATTAAGAAGTGGATATACTTAATAAATTGCTTTTCATGAGTTAAAACATGAAATATCTAGAGTTAATATTGCCTGCAATAAAATAAAATTCAGATAGAAGATAGAAGAAGTCTAGAGATCACTATATTTTACTTTTGCATTTCAGCACAGTGAAAATCATTGATGAATTGCACGCAAGATGACTATAATTTATAAAAAAAAATATTATAATATAATATATATATAGATATATATATATATATATATATATATATATATATATATATATATATATATATATATATATCAGCCATGTGTTGTGTTTTCCAAACATCTGGACTCTTATTGTTTTTTTAGAAGCGTGTTTAAGGCCTTTGAGAAGCTGTTACTTGATATTAATGTGCTACTGCTGAAAATCTGCCATATGCCATTTCTGAGTGTACAAAGTTGTAAATGCTTTATTGACAGCACCTAAGGAAACATGACAGCAAAACATAAGACAAAGATGTTTATTTCTTATTTTGTGTGTTTTTGAAGAATCTGTTGTCTTTTCTGAAAACTTTCTTAGTTTTGACCTTCTATTTATTTTCTTAATTATTTATGTTTTGTGTACCACTTCGGGGCCAGCAGACTTTATTCACAGTTAGAGTGGCCATATTATGCTTTTCTGTGTTGTATTAAAGCATTATAGGTGGCCCGTGTACAGACGCTGCAGTCCTCCTGCAGAGGTTGCAGGTTCGACATGTCTCCTAAGATGTCTCCAGAGAAATGTGTTGTTGCTTGTGAGGGAAAGTTAGTCCACCATCGATCAGTGAATGCGTTTTATTTTTCTGGGTCAGCTGTGGAGTGAGTGTATTTGTATTTTTCCACAACTCTTCAAGTTGGACCACTTTATGAACAAGGCACAGTAAACCGCTGGATATGCAGAAAAACTATGGCTAAAAGTCAGTGCTGTTGCAACAACTGCAACTGGTGAGTACACTGTCTATATTGTGTTGGCAGACAGTATGTGCACACGTTTTAAAGCAAAAATGAGGGTACAGCCATAGTTGCAGAGTCTTTTCATTCATTATCTACTGCTGACAAGAAAAAAAATGCTTCAGTATATTTCATTTCAAAAAGAGATCATTTTCACCAGTTAAACCAATAAAATCTCAACTGTTTCCAACAATGGAATGAAAAGTAGTTTGGTGACAGCATCATTCACTTTTTTACTTGGTTGTGCACGGTTATCAGCTGTCAGCTCTGACCACTGGCAAGCCTCCAGGAATTCAAAAACTATTTTGCTTGTCTTTGGAAACAGCCTCTCCTTTTGATTCTTGATTTTTGCATTTCTGATATAATTACAGGTTTTTTGGAGCTATGCAGTGTGCAAAGCTGCTCTACAGATTAAATTTAGATGCCTGAAAAAGATCATAATGGGGTCACTTTAAAGAATGATTTGTTTTGAAACTGATATTCCACATTACCAAAGCTGAGTAGAGTGTAGATAAGAAGAAATCATTTTGAAGAAATTAAATCAAATAGTTAACCCTCTAGTCAAATCCAACGCACAATGTGCTTGCCTTCTATTAATGCAGCACCTTAATCACATGTTCAGGTATTAGTGGTCGCAGGTTTAATGCTAATATTACTTACTGATTAAGCTCCATGCCACTGCATGCAGAGTGCATGCTTACACACACACTGCTTGAAGGCACACACAGACATGCACACACATAAAAAGAAAGGGTGATAGAGCTCTCTAATGATCAGCACGCTCTGGTGTCTTTATTATCACAGCCAGCAAGCCTGTGTCTCCACAGCCGGCTTGTGTGCTGTTTAAGTGATTGTAAATCATCCCACAGTAATAGCTGAGATTAGCATACTATCAAAAAGCTTTCTTCATGCGTGATGTGGTTACATCTCAGGGCCCTAAGTGTTTTATGGTGAGTGCGACTATATCATCCACTATCATTAACAATGTAGCCAGGCGTGCATCTATACTCTAGCTCCTGCTGTTACTGTTACCGGATGCACGAGGAAGATGCAGGCTTGGACGGCAGCCCATTATGGGTGCTGGCTGTCAGGAGCCATTAGGCACATGTTTCTTGATTAATGCTCCAAGTGATGGTGTGGATACTACAAGAAGAGCACCTCAGTGAGAATCCACAGTGTCAGTGATTACGACAGTGGCTGTGGTTTATCTTTTGCTGAAGCAGTGGGTAGGTACGAGAGGAGAATTGTTATGTTTGTATTTTTTTTTTTTTTATTGCACAGAGGGTTTAAGGCTTTGATTTCTTCTTCCTGTTTTTGAGCCTGAACCTGCTTAGCTGGAAGATTTTATGTTGCCCCCCCCCCCACGCACACACACACCGATTCACATCTCCTGCTATTGTGACCCATGAATTATTGATTAACCTTGGTAATAGAAAAGATATAAGTGTGGAGTGCTCTGACCTGCCTCTATTTTGGAGGATAAGTGTTAATATCAAACAGATATACATATGCATGCAAATGAATATGTAAGATTTATTTAAAATAGCATCAAAATGAGCAAAATGTTCATGTTATCTAAAATAACAATGACTGAATAACTTCCTTCCTATAATTTCAAAAGTACTTTTAAAGCAATAATACAAGTTGAATCGTGTTTTTTGTTCATATTTAATTAAAATCTGAAGTTATCGATTGACAACATTTTGGGGGGGAGGGTTACACATAAACGTGACTATGAAAAAATACGAAGCCAAAGTGCTAGTTTGATCACTGCTGTTTCAAAATGTCCTTTTGCCAGACATCCCTGTGTAACAGGTCATTCTCCAGAGCAACAAGACCCATGTGTTCTCAGGACATGTTCAAATGAATCCATCTGCTCAGGTTGTGTTTCTGTGATGATCTCACCTTCCGCGGCGGATCAATAAACGAAATGCTATGTTTAAACTGAATCAAATTTTCCAGTTGTAGGGTAGGCTTTCATCCGCAACAAACCGCTACAGTCCTCACTATTAGCTTTACCATATATACAATTAAACGCCCCAGTAACCTGCACATTTTCATTAGATTGGAGCTGCAGGGATGTAGCCGCAGGTTTACCCCCACCCCAGTCTTAAAGAGATGACCAGCCGCTGTAATTGCACGGTGCTGTGTTTACATTTATTCATGAAATGGTGCACCCGCCTTTTCATCCCCGTACCCACCTGTCACCCATTCCATTACCAGCACAGGGAGAGAAGACCTCCCCATCCACCATCCCATCACACTTGAAGCTGTAATCACTAATCAGTCCCTCCCCTCGTGAAGAAAACCACCGCCTACTTGTTCTGTACCGATATCTGATTCCCCACCCTCCTGAGTGAATGATTGAGGTTTCATGCATTTGGTTCCACCAAAAATGTATGTGCACTGAGCCACATCCTTTATTGATTACTTCTAGTGCAAACAGTACCCAGAGTGTGATATACATAATTGGACGGTTGTCAGGGGACATCAAGCAGTGATAACCAGCGTGCTATTTCTACTCCTTGATGGAAACCAGAGACACATTCAAAGAGGTCAGTTGGTCCTTGTGAAAGGAAAGAAAGATAAATATGACAACTTCGACCATGTAAAGCAGTCTCCTCTCATAGGCAGCAGTGATAACAGTGTCCTGATAACTTAATGTTGATCTCAACACTAAAAATATTTGTTCTCCTTCCAGGATGAAACACGATCATCACCATGTAGTTCACAGCTAAGGTCTAGTTTTTACAGCTGCACCTCACAAAGAATGATACACCAGAGAGCAGACATGAGTCTTGTACAATTATTTAACATACACAACATGTATTCAGGTAATTACCTTCCACAATACTTGTTACCACATCAAACCTGCTCCACACTTTTGGAACAAAAGCTGGCTCACCAAGCCAAAATCTTCCCTTTCAGCTTCTAAAATTACATTTTCAGAGGCACAGCAGAAATATTAACACTCTAATCATTGCTTGGGTAAACAATGTTCTGTTAAGAAAACAGAAAGACATCCCAAAAGTTTGCATTTTAGTAATGAAAAGCAAACAGTGCATGCTGCAATTGCCTGACCCGTGCCACAGAGGGGATGAAACATCCCGGCAGAATCTGAGCTTAGCCTGATTCTCCCTCTGATAACGGATTCAGCTGCACAAATGGTGGAACCACAGATGTGTAATAACTCTATCAAGCTCACGCCTCTGTGTTTTCACAAGGTTAGATACACATGGAGACACCCACTGGAATTTCACATTTTACTCCTCTTCACCCAAACCCATTCCAAGGAATAACTCAATGACCAAGGTTACCACCGGTGTTTGTGTTTGTTGGGTAATCTGAGGTAAGCCTCCCGCCCCTCTGGAGTCTTCACATTACAAAAACATTCACTTACAAGGATTCATACAAGGAGACATTGACACTGGTTGGGAGTCGGTGGGAGTGAAGAAGCAACTGGAGGGGGACCCAGACAGAATCCATATTTAATGACGTGTTCCCATTTGGACATGTACTCTTTCAAACTGTCACAAAAGAAGCTGCTGAGAATGTGTTGTCTTTAACCGGAGCATTGTGAGATGGCAGCCTTCAGAAGAAAATTTCAATCTGCATCTGAATTCCATCTTCACACACAGAAATGTTGCATTTTGTCCCTGATAGTTTGGCATACGGTGGTCAAACATGCATGTCCAACCATTTCACTTTAGTGTCTTTTGACCAGCATCCAAGTAGAGTGGAAATGACATGTTCAGTGATCCGAATTCAGCGAGGAGGCCAGTCGTTGAAGAACACATGTTGAAAATAGCAGTACTGCTCTTCTCTGTCTGCCTACAATATAGCTGTCTATGCGGTTTAATAAATCGTTTGTCTGTGTGTCTTACTTTCATGGTTTTTCCACATCTTTTGTATTTCTAACAATTACATCATGCTCACAGAGTTAATTGCTGAGTTCTTGAACCATAACAAGTTTGCTGAAAGGAAGTCTGACAGTCTTTAGCTTTCTTATAAATACAGATTTTAAACAAACTCATTTGTGATGAAAAAGAAATGCAAATACCAATCGACATGTATATATTGTGATCTCGAAATGTGCCAAAAATGATTCTTTCAGGGATCCTTTGCCAACACGTGATTTTTCCTCTGTGATGAGGGAATATTACAAATCTTTTCATTTTAATCTCTGATATTTACTTTTATAGATAGTGTAATAAAAGTGCTTCCTCCCTGCTTTCTTCTTTTTCAGGTCAGAAGGTTTCACTGTGCACCACACTCTGTTTAGTTCCTGGTGTATCATATATGCTAAAGAAATATATTAAAGGAACCCTTTACTAGTGGGGACACATACATTTGAAAAGATCCAGATAAGGAATGACTTAATAGTGATTGTTTATTTCATGAGAGCTTCCCCACTAACTCCCAGCTTGAAACTATGAAACAGATATAAAATATTCACTAAAAATATATATATTATTTGGTACTATAGTAGTAAAGCATGAGATAATGATTGTTTCATTGTCATCCATAAATCAGTCATAATAACATTTGCTTCATAAATATTCTGGGATCAAATCAGATTTACCAACTGAGCAAGTCCAAAAAAGGGTTTAGATTTTTTTCTTTTTTTTTTTTGGCCTCTCAATCAAATTGAAGCATAATACTAAGTAGTTACTCAGTAATTCCTCACAAATTGAAGATATCTCGATAAGATATCTTTAAGATATATCTATCTTAGCTTACTCTTTGACCCGATTTTGTTTTTGCCATGCGTACTACAAGTGTTTTTAGTGCACATTCTTGCCACACATAAGGGTCATTGGTCACCTTCTCTGCCTACTAGCAGGTGTGAGTGGAAATATAGGACAGGAGCACACCAGGTTATGATAACCTTACTTTCATTAACAATCAGCATTTTCTCCTGAGAAAGTTTTCTGTTTGTCGTCCCTCACAACAGTGAAATTACATTTCTGCTCATTCAAGCAAGGTTCGTACTGGCCTATGCAAATGAAGCTGCACCGACTACACCTATACAAAAAGCCATAATAATAACAATTTTAGCTGACGTTATGTGTGTTTGATATAAATGAGTTACTGGGTGGGTCCCTATTCCTTCAGTGTTACTGTTTCTGTGTCTCTTGAAGTAAACGTGCTTTGCGTCCTTGCTTTGATCCTTGGATGTTCCTAATAAATTTGCGCTAAGAATAAAGGAAGATGATTTGAGATAAACCACAAGTGCAATCAGCAATTAATCTAAAAGATGCAGATCTTAAAGAGGCTTATTAAGCTCAGCACCTGTAGTAAACCAGATGTAAGCATATCAGAAATTATCCTACAGCAACAAGCACATTGTGTTAATGAAGCCCTTGGTTCTACAAAATAAAGTGATCGGGATAGATGAATGAAAGCTAGTTTAGTTATGTGAAGACTTGCTTGCAACTGCTTACCCGCTTGTCTGTTTGAAGTCTTGTCCATCTCACTGTGGTTGCGTGATTAAATGAAGCGGATCCTTCACCCAGCCAAGGCATTCACTTTAGGGGCATAAACTGCAAATCATTTGTTCATTCGTTCCTCCATTCCTTTGTTCGTTTATTAATTGATTCATTTTCCATACCCAGTTAATCCTGTTCAGGGTCACAGAGGCTGGAGCCTCTCCCAGATGTCATGGGGTGAAGTGTTGCTTATACCCTGGACAGGCTGCCAGCCCATCACCGGGCCCCTCATTAGTTCATTAGTTGTGATGAACTACAAAATTGATTCCAAAAAAAGATGAAGAAACTTTTAATTCATGGCTTAAAAATTCTCAAGACTTTTAAATTCACTGGATCCAGGTAACATGAACAGACGGGCAAAGTTTCTGCAGGGAAGATGTTAGTGTGTGGGACTGGAAAAACAGGAGAAAAAAAAAGTTTAATAATCAGAAATGTAACAGAAAGCAGATGAATGAATAATCGAACAAATGAGACAGAACCTTAGCAGTGGGCAATGGTGACATCATCTTCCTCTTCCTCGTTCCTTCACCTGAACGACCACGCATCTACGACCTGCTCTGTAACATCTAGGCTGCATATAATTACCGAGCCATCAAAGCCACGTTGCTGTGCCAGTCAGCTTAATAAGGGTTAAAAGGACATGCTTGTCTGCAACAGGTTTCCTGCTCACATCTCTGGCCCGAGCACATCGCACCAGTCTTTGCTAATGACTTGTAGCCAACAAATTTCTAAGACTCTCTTGTGGCTTCCTCCAACCAGGCTCTGTGCAATGATGAAAATCCTGAGATAAAATAAACTGACAATTGCAACTCATTGCGAGGAGCAGGCAGCAAGTGAGCAGCAGCTGAGACCCTGGGAGCTCAACACTCCCTCTCTTTTTTTTCTCCCTTTCTTTCATCACCCCCTCCGTTCTCCTCTGCCCTCCTCCTGTGTGTCTCAGCATATGTGTGTTTGGATGTGTACGTGCAGGCATGGCAGAGGCTAAGTGTGTACATTTGTTGTTATATATTTGAATCCACCCATTGTGGTATTGTGTGAGAGTGCATAAATGGGCATCTGCATGTAAAAATGCATGGATGGATGAGTGTGTCTTGTAATGTCACTGAGAGCGGAAACTAGATGCCCCTGCCACTGTTCCCTAATTAAAGCCCATTCCCGCCTTTCTTATTTCAGTCCATTAAACAAAAACGGTGGCCACCCCTCTCCCGCTTCCACACATGACACACTCCAATCAATACACTCCCACTGGCTGCCTCGCTGGGTGCCTCGCTGGGTGCCTCAAATGAATAGATGGCAGCGCAGCTTCATGTCTAATTGAATTTTGCAGAAAGCTCCATGCAGAGCAGTGTTGCAGAGTTGCAGATTTCTTTTTAAGGCTGAAACATAAACAAACAAATTACCAAACAAAAAACTAAATAAATGAATAAGAGTGGATTCAAATAAATGTATTTTTGTTCTGTCATTTTCATTTTTGCAATATCCAAGCAGTAGGCACAGTTAGGCTGCAGATGCAGCTCAGACACCTAGCGACCCACTTAGGTCAGCCCCACAAAGGTTCACATTAGCACATCGGGCCCCAGGAGAAAGCTTCCTCCTGGCTGGTGGCTGGGGGGTAGCCTGGGTTGGAGGAGACTGGCAGATGGTTCAGTGGTATGTTTAATGGATGCATGGATGGGTGGATGGATGGATGGATGGATGGATGGATGGATGGATAGATGGATAGATGGATGGCTGGCCCTGATTCTATGGCTCTTTTGTTGTTTGTATCATCTATATCATTTATTTTGGCCCCAGACTGTCGGCTGCACATCCATGATGCAAATCTTCCGTTCCACCACATCCCAAAGATGCTCTACTGGATTGAGATCTGGTGACTGTGGAGGCCATTTGAGTACAGTGAACTCATTGTCATGTTCCAGAAACCAGTTTGAGATCATACAAGCTTTGTGGCATGATTCATTATCTCGCTGGAAGTAACCATAATAAGATGGGTACACTGTGGTCATAAAAGGATGGACATCATCAACGACAATACTCAGGTGGGCTGTGGCACTTAAATGAAGCTCAGATAGTACTAAGGGGCCTAAAGAGTAACAAGAAAATATGCCTCACACCATTACACCAGCAGCAGCAGCCTGAACCATTAATACAATACAGGGTGGACCCATGCTTTCATGTTGTATTCAACAACTTCTGTCCCTACCATCTGAATATTGCAGCTGAAATTGAGACTGACCAGGCCAGACCAGCAACCAACTCAATTTTCTGGATATCTCAGTCTTGCTCCTCTTTCCTAATTGATGTGTTTGCCTATGCCAGTGAATTTCTGTTTGAACATCTCATTGTATGCCTTCAGTGACCACTGCAGCGGTTCCCATGCCAATTAGCACAGTGGCTCAAAGCAGGTGCCAAGGCAAATATTTAGCTAATTATCAATATTTAATAGCATTTCTGCTCTGGCTCCTTTCCTAAGGTCCAGCAGATGCTATTAAATCTCACCCCATAGATACACAGTTATGACATGTAATAACTACATGAATATAAAAGAGATTAATAATTTAAAGTGCGCCAACAAATTAGGACCATCATTAAAAAAACTAGGCTTGAAACCATTTTGCATAAAACCGGCCCAGTTCAAGGTAATGCCAAGGCTCTCCTGACAAAGAATTACAGCATTAATTCAGCAAAGTGAACTTATTGCTCCAACTCATTCTCTGGGATCCCTAGAGCATTCAGAGGAGAGGAATGAAATGATTAAAATGATAGCATTCATGGACATAGAGGCACTTATTTCCATTCCCCCCCATCAAAACTAGCCTGAGTTTTGAGAACATGCACTTCAGTATACATGACTTTTGGTAGAAGAGTAAGGATTGATCCCTTTTCCAGTGCGGTACTGCAAGTTCCCAGGGAATAGCATGTATTTCTACAGAGTATTCCCTTCCCAGAGGGGCTGATGAGGCCTCTCTGCAGCATAGAGCTGTTGTGTGTGAACACAAACAGAAATATGTACAAAAACCCTACATGTTGTGACTATTATGGTCCATCATATCCCACCTTCAACGTGGATCTTAACTGGCAACTAAAGGAAGTCTCCAAGATGTTTTAAATGACTCCCATCAACTGGAGTTAGTTGGTCTTTATAATAAACATCCACCTCTGATCACAGCTGCCAGTCTGTTCTGATTCAGTATAAAACGTGTAAATACAATTGACATTCTTAACACCATGACAGACACATAATATTGTTACTTTTGGAGAAACAGAGCTGTCTTCAAAAGTCATGTGTTGAGATGGTGCATTCAGATTTTATACATTCAAGTGTGTTTTTCAGCGTTCCTGTTCAATTCCCACTGAGCAAACACTTCAGTCTGTGCAGAGAAAGCTGCAACACCTTGCACGGCAAACGCTTTTAATGGAGCATGTTGCTGGAGGCGCATTTGCCTGCTTGTGTGATATTACCATTTACCTGCTGTTTTGAATTTTATTTGAATTGGGATGAAAAGATCAGGAAAAGGTGTGCGCTTTCAGACATATCAGAACTCAAGCTTTCTTTTTTTTTCTTCCTTCTCCTTCTCCTTCTTCTTCCATATTCTAATTTCAGACATGCCCTAAGACTTGACATACTGTTTTATACTTCTGTTCTTGTGTCTGCCTGTTGGGATTTAACCTGCTTTGAGAGAGCGAGGGAGAAAGTCTACAGAATTTCCCCCAAGGATATGCATGCAGGGGGCAGAGAACATCAATCGGGCATGTGATGCCTCACGCATTGAATCTTTGTTGATATGACGAGCTCTTGTCAAATGTCTTAAATCTGAGGTAAATTCCTGATTACAAAGAAAAAGATAGCTCATTTTGGCTATGTTAATGTCTCGAGAAATTTGTGTAAACTAAAAAAGATTAAGCTCTGGAATCACCCCAGTTTAGTTTGCGTGCATCAACAGAAATGTCTTTAATCTCCATTTTGTATCATATTATATCTCATATGTCTGGTAATATGATATGTGATACCATAACAGTATCTTCATTTTGGAATTCTAAAGGCCCATTTGGGTTATCTGAATTTGCAAGGCATTTGTGACATAAATGTCATAATATAATCAGTCTTCAAAGGAAAGTGGCCTTGGCTGCTTTACACCATAGGCCAAAAGAATTGGGAAAACTGTGCCTTTAGCAAGTGTGCCAGCTGTGCATGCAACAGCTAAGGCAAAGAAGAAAACAACAAGAGAAGAAAGAGAACAAATAGAAATTTTTTTTTTTCAGGACAGATTTGGCATTAAATACATCTTCATAGGCTGTCTCATACAGTATGGTGTTCAGTGACACATGCTTACTTTTCTTTCCCTTGAACTCTGACTTTGCCCCACCGGACGACTAAAGTCTTCACCTCCCCTGTGGAATATCTCAACATTTGCTAGATGTGTTGACACCAACATTTTTTAATTCTAATTTATGGCTATTTATAGTTCCTTTTTGATGAATTAAAATCTTCTCCTTGTAATACTCCAGTAGTTTGTATTCTCCTTATATGCTTGCTGCTGTTCAGCTCCATGCTTCTCCTTTACCAGTGTGGTGGTTTCATGTTTTCCTTTGTTGGAACCATTTACCTACTGTGTATAGTTCTAACATTATAACCCAGTAGATACTGCATTTATACCTGCATTAACTTGTACTGGTTAAACTGTGTTTCATGGTGCATGTGTTACATTTCCAGTGTGTTGGACATGGTTTCTGAATTGCAGAGCGCTAGAAGAAAAAACCTTTTGATACTAAAGCAGAAGTGATCACGACCAACAGTCATAAGTTCATCATACTTTCATTTAATGAGTAAGCAGGTAATATTTCAGCTTATATGTTGCCATGTCTGTGATATAATGTTCAGAACTAGGTTTCAATAGTCTAAAACAGGGTAAAAAAAAATATGAATTATTGCCTTTACATATAAAAACACAGTAGGTGGTGTTCCTCTCTCCTCTGCCTTCTTATTTATGCAGCCCAGAAGGAACAAACCAAACAGTAGCTGTATAGCAGGCTGTTTCCTGGTTTTTCCTCAGCCACCATCGCTAGGAGGCAGGTAGGGAGCTTTTGGATTGTTGAAACTTGCAGCTTAAGTTACTGCACTATGTGCTGCACACTTTAAGATGATTCTGAAGGACAAAAACAAAGGAACAACAGATATTATTGATGTCTAATAAGGAGATAAAAGCATATTATTATTATTATTATTATTATTATTATTATTATTATTGTTGTTGTTGTTGTTGTTGTTATTATTATTGTCATTATTATTATTATTATTATTATTATTATTATTATTATTATTATCAGTCATAGTAGCAGAAGATTATTTTTTTCATTTTCAAATCATGGGATGGATCTTTGGTAAGTTATAAGTAATATAAGAAGTTTTCAACCTGCAACAAGACACATTTAAGACATAACTGACATCATTACAGATCGGGGGGGGGGGGGGGGGGGGGGGGGGGCATGAACATGTGGACACTTATGGATATTCAGGGTGGCTAATCTGTCAGGGCCTCAGGCAATTGGAGCATATAAGAAGTGAAGTGGTCAAAAATTATATTTGCATTAAACACTCAACATTAAAAAGGAAGAAAAAATGTTGAAGAAAAAAACTGGATTAAATTGGTGGTTTGCTGAGATGAAGTGTTTGTATATAAGCTATATAAATCTTGAATTACAACAGCACTTTGCTAGCCCTAAATCCTGAAGAAGATGATGATGAAAGAAAAAGGTTGAGATAAGTATTTAATAGCAAACTGTCCAAACTGAGAAAGAACAGGTGAACCTTTTTAACCGCATCCTCATTCTTCTACTGTGCTTCATTCAAAATTGCTTTTACAGCTTTGTGAAACTTTGGAGGTTCTGTATAATAAATGAAATATGATGAGCAGAGAAACAATAGGGGGAGGCTGGATTACACATTACCAAGCAGTGGTCACTCCAACTAAAGAGTTGGTATGGGTTAAAAGATAGTCATGGCCAGCGTTACCAGGTGTAATATAATTATCGTTTTTGTAGGATATTTTGGCCCTCTGTACGATGTACAATCAATAATTCAAAAAAAGCCTAAATGTACGATAATTTGACTATTTCAAATTATTGCCTGCTGCAACTGTTCCCATGTGACATGTTTCCAGCCAATCGTGCTTTGCTGAGCGTGAGATACGAATGTTTGTCTCAGAACGAGCATGATAGACTGAATGGGCTGAGTGGTCAGCTTCGCCTGCTATTTAACACTAGAGTGATTAAATTTGACTCTAGCGCATCATTGGGCTTGTTATTTTGGTTATGACAGATGTATGATAATTTCCCTCAAAATACAATAATTTTGAGTCTCTGGTAAGATAATCCTACATTTCCCACCTGGCAACGCTAGTCATGGCTGACATATACAGTGACCCCTTATTTTCTGCGGTTAATGGCCACCTTAAGGCCATAAGGCCACCTTCTTAAAGGGGCCAGGTTGACTCACAACATTTCTTCGCTGTGAGAGAACGCACATCCTGTAATGTTTCCGTGATTTTTTCTTTATTTTTTTATATTATATATATTTCTGAAAAATCCGCAAATAACTAAAACCGCAGAACTTAAAGCGTGAATTGGCAAAGGATCACTGTATAGTCCTTGTACAACTTTACCTCAACTTTGATTTTGCCACTTCATTGGCTGACTTGATGAACCGTCAACATCAGGACACTTTCCAAAGACATATTTATTGCTTTTAGGTTGTGTTTATAAATCTGTTGGATAGGGTAAAAAAAATCATAGTCCCGGCCACTATACATTCTTCCTACTACTATACCACCATCTTAAAATGACAAAAAGATACTTTTTCAATGTTTAGCTTGGAGGGTCACCCTCCAGGCATGGAGATTCAGTCACTGATGACACTGTCCAAGGTTTTCAATCTCTTGCTCGTTCACTCTCTTGTTTTTTCTTGTCATTGCTTTCTTGAATCTCTTCCTTGGCTCAGCCGTAGCATGCAGTTGTGACAAGAGATAACTGGTATAAGAGTCTCGAGTTACTTTCCATTCAGAGCTGGGTGACACTTCCTAAAAGTAATTAGATATTCCCCTAAATAAAAATGAAGCTGATATTTTAACATTAAAAAAAAAAAAAAAAACTTTGTGTGCTTTTTTAATTAAGTGCAATTTGAACTTTTCTCTTGCAGGTCCTCTCAGTATCACTAAATGTCTGATCATTACTCCCTACATGAACAAACAAGAAAGGAAAATATAGTATTGCAGAGAAAAGCCCTCTCGAGTCGAGTTTTTTTTTTTTTTTTTTGTCGGAAGCTCTTTTAAACCAGTATGTTTTACGTAAACACATAGGAAATATATTATATACATTGCTGTTGATTTTCTTCTTGATCATCCAGTCTAGATCCTTGGATGACTTGAGGTGAATTTGTGGTCTGTAAGCAGTAAACTTGAATTATGAGGACATCTTAAAAGGCCTCCTCAAGGACACCCATCTACAGGTATAAAGGTAAAAAGCAAAATAAAAAAAAAAACAGTTTGGAATTTAGGTATTAAAATGAACTATGTGTGAGAACTTAATGAGACAGAAAAGAAATACACAAGGTCATCTTTCGTAAGAGCAGAAATTTCATTCCTTTGGGGCAGAGAAGACAGAACTTTTTGTTTTAGCAAACTGCCCATCATACAAATATAATTACCACCAGAATTCATACAGTGCTCAGAGACTCCTGAAGGCAAGCAGTCCCACTCAAATTAGCAGCTCTGATAAATCACCATTAATTAGCTAATAAAAGCCAGCAGGTGGTTTGGAGCCCAAAGACATCCCCTGGTTGTCTGAATTATGTATATTACAGGACTGCGCTGATAAAGTAAATGAGTAAGGGGAACAACAGACAGGAGTTCTGGGGGGCCCTTGTGTAGGGAAAATACTCCCGCAATTCAACAATCCCACCCAAAGGAATACAAGTGGCTCCCTTGACCCCCAACTCAAATTGCATAACACGCAAGGCTCTGGCGGAGGGCATATTTGTTCATGGATTATGTATGCAGCACACAAAGTTTGTCAGTTTGCCTTAGCCCACCCCTGCATGAAGAGCTTGACAAGATGTTATACTTGTATTACAGAAACGTGAGGCAATTATTAGAAGAACGTCTAGATTTGATAAATTGAGGCACAGTAACCTCTCTGCACTGAGCTGAGAAGGATGGCATGCATATATGTAAATATATATATATTTATATTATATATATACATATATTTCGTATATCAATTGCATACATTTACAATATATATATTGATAGACAGATAGATAGAGGATACATTTCTAGATAGATAGATAGATAGATAGATCAGTCAGTAGAAGATGTTATCTGCAAGAACAGGACAAAATCTTCATCATAATATATACAAAGTTTAAAACATTTAATCAAATATATTACATTACCCTTTAAAATATATATTAATATATATATTATAATACAGCTAAACAAAGAGTTTACAAGAAGTAAGTTATTCAAATTTACATAAACATATTTGTGTATTAAATGTTAAAGAGCAACCAAGAACCACAGTTGAAGGAAAAAGGGAAAAGAAAAGAAAAAAAGAAAAGAAAAACATAATAAAAATGAAAAATTGAGTTGAAATGTTTTGGTCTAATGCAAGAGTGACCACACTCAGCTGTGATGTCATGGATTTTAGGAAAACAGCCAGTCAGTGGTCAGAAAAAACATTATTATACTGCATTTAAATTAAAGCACCAATGTAGAATTTGTGGTTTAAACAAATAAAAAATGTTCATTACATTTCATTTTCTCATTCTGGTATGAAACTTCTGGCATGAAAATTCAGTTTAGAAGCTTTTTTTTTCTTTTTTTTTTTAAATCTTAGATGTTCTTTATTTTGCGAAGTATATAGGGTCATGTGAACGTCACTTAACTTTCAGACCGTCTCACAGTTGAGGGTGCAGTGTTTCGCAGCCTGGTGTTTTCTTCTGGGATGACTTGACGTACCTGGTGCAGTTGTCTAGAAGTCCAGGTGAAAAATGGAAGCGTTGAAGAGCTAATGCCAGCTAATACATGCTTTCAGGGTCACACTTGGTGAAGTTGAGGACCCAACCCTGACCGCCCACCACCACCTTGCTGAATACAACTGAATCCAAATATACCGGAGTCTCCTGGAGAGGGTTTGCAAGTTTGCAGAAAACACATTGCCTTTTGTAAGATGTCAAAAACCACAAAGCTTTAAAACAGCTTGCGTTATAATCAACAATTCATTGGGTTTCCAAATCTTGCAAGGAATATTTGCCTTGAAAATAAATAAACTGAGATGTCAAGTGAAGGATTAGAGGTCTACTCCTATTAAGGAGTAGAGAGTTGATTATTTTCTTTTGGAACTTACTGGAGTCGAAGTTTAAAGCAGCATCAAATGAATTTACTTAAGTTAAGTACAACTACCTCAAAATTTCACTCAGAAACAGTGCTTGAGTAAGTATGCTTTCCATTACTGCACACACATCTCTCCTGCAAGGCAAGAATAGACTGTAATTTCACTGACTTAACCTTTCTGTCGTGTTCGGGTCAAATCTGACCGAGTTCCTACTTCCATCAATTCCATCAAATAAATATTGTGTTTTACATTTGATTGTCTCAGGGCCTTATGATATCCTCCACACTAGCCATTTGAACATATATAATTGCTGATCACCATTTTCTCTGAATTCTGAGTAGTTTATTTAACTTTGTAACACCTGTGGTGTTCCCGGTCAAAAATGACCACCACAGGAAATGAATGGGTGACCCTAGATTGTGTTCATCCATCAGATTGTACACAACCACAAATACACCACCATACACACACACACAAACACACCACCCCACCCCACGTGAACCCCTTTCAGACTGAACAAATAGGTGTCTCCTCTTCCCACCTCATTCCTGTGCTTATGTGCCCATCCCCCCACATGAACCACACTTTCCAAACTAAATGTATAACACTAACACTTGTTCCACATTTCAAAGTCAACAATTAGGTGTTTGTTATGAGAACCGTCTCTTTCCCAGGCTTATGTGACCATCCCCCCATGTGAACCGCACTTTCTGATACAAAATGTATCATATCTCCTCAGAGACCCCTTATATATAGTTTTTTTGTGTGCATTGCCCTCATTTTACTATGAACACATTGACTAGGTGCCCGATCAGATGATTTCTTGTCAGAGAAGCTCTGGACCTTTTATTTCAACCTGATGAACAGGGGATTGAAGTTCAACCAGAAATAGAGGACGATGTCTCAGAAATAGAAGACAACATTGATCCTGATTTTGATCCAGACCATTGTGAGACCAACCAGTCAACAGATGGCGAGGAAGAGGCTCCAGAGGAAGACACACCTGAGGAAGAGGCACCTGTGATATTCCAGTCCAAGGATGGCAATTTGCTCTGGTATTCATCCACCCAGGAAAGAGGAGGCAGAGCAAGAGTAGAAAATATTGTTAGGATGCCGCTCCTGTGTGTGAAGACACATGCCCCCACCCCCACCCCACACACACACATACAAATGATAGGCTTCTGGGTGGATGAATACCAGAGCAAATTGCCATCCTTGGACTGCAATATCACGAGACAGCTCCCACCGCTACACCGGGCTGTGGGCTCGAACGTGAATGTTCAGCACCGCACAGCTCCCACCACTTCAGCATCGAACAGCCCCCAAATCCTGGAGAAGTGGTGGGAGCTGTCCAGTGCTGAATGAGGATGTTCAGCACCGAACAGCTCCCACCACTTTTTCGTGCTGTGGGAGCTGTCCAGTTCAGCACCGGGCAGCTCCCAAAGCCCGGAGAAGCGGTGGGAGCTGTCCAGTGCTGAACGTGGATGTTCAGCACTGGACAGCTGCCAAAGCCCAGAGAAGTGGTGGGAGCTGTCCAGTGCTGAACGTGGATGTTCAGTACCCGACAGCTGCCAAAGCCCAGAGAAGTGGTGGGAGCTGTCCAGTGCTGAACGTGAATGTTCAGCACCGGACAGCTCCCACCACTTCAGCACTTCCCGGAGAATGGGAGCTGTCCAGTGCTGAACGTGGATGTTCAGTACCGACGCTCCCACCCGACAGCTGCCCAAAGCCCAGAGAAGTGGTGGGAGCTGTCCAGTGCTGAACGTGAATGTTCAGCACTGGACAGCTCCCACCACTTCAGCGCCGGACAGCTCCCAAAGCCCGGAGAAGTGGTGGGAACTGTCCAGTGCTGAACGTGGATGTTCAGTACCCGACAGCTCCCAAAGCCCGGAGAAGTGGTGGGAGCTGTTCGGTGCTGAACGTGAATGTTCGAGTCCACAGCCCGGTGTAGTGGTGGGAGCTGTCCTGTGATATTCCAGTCCAAGGATGGCAATTTGCTCTGGTATTCATCCACCCAGGAAAGAGAAGGAAGAGCAAGAGTAGAAAATATTGTTAGGATGCCACTCCTGTGTGTGAAGACACATGTGAAGACACAGCCCCCCCCCCCCCCCCCCCCCACACACACCACCACCACACACACACATTTCTCTTTTGAATTTGGTCACTGTTTGATTTTTGTTACTTTCTTTTTACAATAAATGATAATTTTGGAATACAGTTTACTATTTCTGTGTCTATTTTATGTATATTCACTGCAGTTATTCATATAAACCAGTGGTCTGAGACATTGTTTACAGCTTAAAAAGGAGTTAAATAAAATTTGGTGTTAATCAGTGGTTTTTCTGTTAATCTAGGAGCAGTTAAAACAGGCCGGTCAAATTTGACCGGGAGCACTAAAATAAGGGGGGAGAAACGAACACGACACAAAGGTTAAGCTAAAAGTACATATAATTTACATATTTATTCTTCATAAGAAATAAACTTATTTTGGTTTTTCCCTTTGTAGGAGTCACCACAGTGAATAATCATGTTCTGGATATTGATTTGGCACAGGTCTTTCATTGGATGCCACACAATCCTCAATTTTATCTGACTGAAACTATGAGCTGCTGGGGTAATGGAGGATTCATCGTGCTGCCAAGGGACACTGGCACATGATGGGGCTGCTGCTCTACCCACTACTCCACAGCCACCCACATTTCTTCTTCTTCTTCTTTTTTGTAGGATTTTTCAGCCTATGCATACATGTTATCTTCTTCTTTTTCTCCCTTGTATATTCATTATTTGGACAATTATAGCCATGCCACTTACCCTTTGAGATCAAGCCTCCACTTCAAATAATCCCCGTGAAGCATGAATAGGGGTGAAGATGAAAAGGGGTTAATGAGGGTTAAATTAACATGTAACAGCTTCTCGGATAAGTGGTTCACTGCAGGATCTTGCTCGATCACTGATGCGTTCCACGTGAACAGTATTTATACTGTTTTTTAGTAGATTAAGATAAACTTTTACTCTTCTTTTTTTTTTTTGATGGTACAGCCCATCTAATTTTCTAATTGCTGCCACAACCAAGTTTGTCTGTCAGCAAACACACTGAGAAATCTAGTTTGCTTCTCTCCTCCTTGGATAAATGAGCTCTTTTCTCTGGGTTAGATGTCCTGAGGCAGTCACTTGGCAGAGGGTGAAAGAAATGGCATAAAGGCATCCACACAAGTGGGACATGGAAGCAGATGGGACACTGATTGCGGTGTTGTTTACAGCTGTTGAGGTCCTTCCACACTGCTATATAGAGGTCAGAAACTATGTCTGCCTGCCACATTTCACAGCGCTGCCACTGAGATGCACAGGCATCTCAAAGTCAATAACACAAGTATATGAAAAAAAAAACATGTTACTGGATTACGTGTTTGCGTTTTTTTCAGCAATGCACACTGCCCCGGACAGAAATACCCCTGAATTGCGGGGGTATTTCTGTCAGCTGTGATCAGATTTATTATTTTCTTCTAAAAGCTCTCCTGGAGGAAAAAAAAAAAATGCAATCTGCACATGCTCACACTTTTGATGCTCTCAGAAATTAAGGGGAAATAAAAAGGACAGCAGAGAGTGAGAAAGAGAGAAAAACTGGGACGAAAAGCCATCCAACAAAAAGGTCTCTGACGATCGTTAACATTTCTTTATGCTCGCATTGAATCACTTTATATGGTTTTAGCAGGAGCGTTGCCCATTCAGCAGCGTTCCATCAGGGTCCTGACTACAGTCTGTATCTCAAGCAATAATAGCCCAAAGCGGCAGGTGAAATATATGCAAAGCAATCAACCTTTTGCAAAAGCACCTCAGAAGCACACATTTCAACACTACACTGTAATCTAATATAGTGGGTGGCATCCACTCACTAATGTGAGTTTGATGGTAAAACAGGAATATGTTGAACTTCTCTGATATATGGACACATGACGTTGGTATTCCGTTTGGCATTATGTAGCTTACTTAAGAAAAAAAAAATCCTAATGCTGGGTGGAAGCCTGTCTATACTTAGGACTGTGGTGTGGGACATTTGTGGTAGTAACCCTGAGGTGGGAATGTTTGGCTGAAACTGGTCTGATGGCTCGTTTACAACATGATTGGCAGCCAACAGTCTGTAGCTGCATAGCTGACTGCCCAGACTGTTGCAATTACAATACTGTTTCACACAAAGTCATTAAACAGAGATGAGAAAAGGAATTATGCAAGACATATTTAAGAATATATTGTCTGTTAGATCCATGCAATTATTTTAAACATGATAACGCTTTGGAGCCCCTCTTTGATCCTTTTTTTGTTTTCATGCTTTTTGGTCCTTTAGATATATTTTCTTTTTCACAGAGCAAAGTATATCATAAGTCTGGAACGTTTGTACACCGTGAAACGTTAATTGCACATATGCTTCTTCCAAAGTGTCTAGGATAAACTGTGCTGAAGGTTGGCTTCATAAAGTAAGGGCCAAAAGAAAGACAGTGAAAAGACATACAGTAACTAAAGCAACATATGTGGTAAGCATAGCAAACTTCAAGATTTTCATTAATAGGCTGAGATCTAGAGTTTATTAAACCTAAATGCAACACCATGTGTGATTATAAAGACTTCTGTCCTACAAAGCCACACGTTTTACTGTCTTCATTTCCAGACTTTTCACATTTCGTCAACTTTTGCTTTTCTTAAGGCACGGGGACTCAGTATTACTTTAAGCAGTTATTTTAGTGCTAAAACTTTTGCATGTGGGGTCTGATTATATGTTTTCTCAGTAATTGATTGAAAACAACATTAAAAAAAAAGTACAAAACCAATGAGTATAAAAATTCATAGTTTTCCCATTGCTATTCTCAAACTAAATAATAATGATTTTTAAAAAAAAATATTTAAAAAAAAGTTGATTATCAATCTTGCTTTTCGCCTTAGAGGTTGTTTAGGAGATCTTTTTCTGAATTTAATGTATTACCTGAAATTCTCTTTATGCCAGGTACACACTGTACAATTTTTGCAATCTAATAATTATTAATTTCCCTTTTCGGACTGATAAAGTCTTTTTGAACTGAACTGAGTTCGAATAAGACTAATGCAAGCCACACCGCACGATGTGAAATGGGTAGATCATTAATTTACAGTATGTTACACTGTGAGATTGAACATATATTGTATCATGGCTATGACAGAAGTAAACCTGAGCATATCTCAGGCTCTGAACATAACGCCATCATGTCATCAGAGTGCGCACACCTCAGGTTGCCAGCATGGAGCTGGTGAGGTGAAATTTGATCCTCACTGTAGTGATGTTCATGTCCTTTGAGATGAAAATAAATAGAAGGAAGAGGAAACGTCTTTCTTCCTTATTTTAGTCCAGCAATTTTCTTCTTTGTTTCTCCATTGTATCTGGCAGTGTTATCTGTACCACACTGTGTGGAAATGCTGATGTTTACATCACTTCAGGCTGCATTGCTATTGGTTGGTTAGCTGGTGGAGATCGCAGAGGCAGCGACAGACAGACAGACACACCGTGAGATGATTCCTCTAAATTTCTGACGCTGCTTGATATCTGTCGCAGCCTGTCTTTGATCGCAAGAGGGTTATATCTTTCATCTTTGTTCCCATCTCACAGTGTAATGTACAACCACCATTTTTGATCTACAGTGGCCGATTTTTCTCACTTTTGCCTGCTTTTGTCTGAGACGGCAACAGTGCTTTACACACAGATAGCAAACAATTCATTAAATATACCCTCCCACCAAAACAGAAAATATGAATCACCTCTGGAAGCGACGGGGCTCTTAAAAAAAAAAAAAAAACAAAAACACCACCAAACCCAATCATTGTGTGTGACCCAAACAAAGTCACTGAACCGTCGGCTTGTCTGTCAAACTCTCTTTTTCTTCAAGGAGCACACATTGCCTTGCTGATGTGCTTTGAAGGCATGACTTCAGAGACAGGTCTGCAAAAGGGGTTTTACTTAAATTGTGTATTTACAAAGTCTCAGTCACTTTTTCCCTCTAACCCTCCTACCTAACCTTTAAGCTGAATAAAATAACAGAAAAATATCAACATGTAAAAAAAATGATATCAGATCTGGTACTTATTTAGCAAAATATTGCACAAAAAAAAGGACAAATTATTTATTTCTTCAAAATTTTGTAAAATAATAAATTATAACCTTTGCCTTTAATGAGGACTTGCTTTTAAATGATTCTTTTTGTCACAAAAGAGCACCAAATTATATACATATGTATTTTTCATGGTGGTAAACATTGCATACTTTCATTCATGTGACCATCATTTGCCATCAGAAGGCAACTCATTCATTACTGCTTCTACAGAGGTGTAACTATAGTCATACAGCTTAAAATTTACACAGTGTTTGATTATTGAATATATACAAGACAGATGCAAGGCTTCAGACAGGCTTGTTTTCTAGGTCTGTTTTTGAGTACTGAGATTGTTTTTGTCTTTGTGTGCGCACGCGCGCGTGTGTGTGTGTGTCCTTGTTGGTGCTGTGGGATGCATAGCCATCGAAGCCATAATTTAGTCCATTATGTCCTCTGGTTTGCAGTCGTAGCCCGAGGCCTCTGGCACTGAATGTTGTGTCATTTGCTACCAACTGGGTTTTTGATGAGAGTGTGTGACCTAGACGCCTCATCCCTCACCACTGTCTCATTCTCTTTATTTACATCTGTCTTTAGCATTCTAATTACTCTCTTTATTGCTTTAGCCTGGAGGAATCTGTTATAGTGCAGAAAGGGGGACTAAGGACACTGGAGTTTAAACCAATAATAAAGCAGCATAACTCCCATTACCCATAGGCAAAGATTAGGCCTGTGAGGCTCTTATTTTATGGGATGTGGACAAGAAAACTGTAGACACTCTTCTCATTTAAGGATGTACAGTACGTGCAAATGTCCAATTGTTTTTCTGGGGTGTGAAAATCAAAACCCTTTGTTTTCTCTTCAAAGTCTCACACAGCCATTGATATTTGGATATTCTGAAAATAAGCTTTTTTTTCAGTGTTTCTGATGTTGTGATCAGATCCTGTAAATAAATGTTGGCACAAACAGGCAGAATGCAGCTACTTCATGTAACATTAGTCTTCAAAAGAAAAAAAAAAACAACTTAAATGTCCTGTCCCTTCCCACCAAATCTTATAAAATAGCATCAGCAGCAGGCACTGCAGTCTTTAATGAGCTCTCAACTTTAAAGACTTGAAGGATATTAACAAGCTGCTTGACAAATGGTGCTTAGAAGCACATTAAAGACGCAGCTAATGGTGCGCATAATGACGGCTAATTTTCGATCAGATATAAATTAGAGCCCCCAACAGTTATTTGCCTTAAGGACTTTATGTAAATGATTCTGTTCTGTATAAACTGAAAACTGAGACGGACTGAGTGAGTGAGTGAGTGAGTGAGTGAGTGAGTGAGTGAGTGAGTGAGTGAGTGAGTGAGTGAGGGAGTGAGGGAGTGAGGGAGTAAGGAAGGAAGAGAGAGAGAAAGGAGGAAGAGAGAGAGTGAGAGAGTCCAACCCTCCTTGTGGGTATGATTAATAGATTTGCAACAGCGCACGGCTGTCAAAGCCCAGTGAACACACATCCACTAGACAGCTCTACCACCTTCTCATTAAGGTCCAATCTCTACGAGGTCCACAGCACACTCCTTCAGAACACCAAAACAACCACGAGAGGGAGAGGGTTCAACCTCAAAGGCAGCACAAAAGGCAGAAAAACAAGGAGGAAGCCAAACTGTTCCCAAATATACCTATTCAGTGTTTTATCAGGCTTCAATTCGCAATAGACCATAATATGTAACTGATTGAATTAAATGGTGAACACGTGTAATTGGCAGGTTATGTGTTCATACACATTGCAACAAGCTCACAGACTGAGATGTGATGTTCTGAAGTCAAAAGTTGTGTTTTCACTGTCTGTATTATTACTGCATGGGACAAGATTTGACCTCTGCAAGGCTTGAATTTGCATTTAACTGTCATTTAATGGCGAAAGAATGTGATGTTGTCATACGCTTTACCATCTACATAAAAATAATATAATGTGTATTAATTAGGGCTGGGCAACGATAAAAAATTTTAATCGTGATTAATCGCATTATTTCCCTGATTAATCATGATTAATCGCATTGTATACGCGAAATCAAATAATGAATTCAAAAGTAGTGTAAAGGTCACTTTTATTGAAATGTTCTGCTGCCATATCAACTAAAGTGTCATAACATTTCTTGTTCAAACACTTTTAACATCAGCACTTAACAGTAACACATATTTAGTGTAAATCTCATCTTAAAAAATGTAAAATAAAATAAAGCTTATTGCCACTGCCAGGGCATTAATGTCATCCTGTTTTTATAAAAATTAAAAAAAAAAAGTTTACAAACAAAATTCAACAAAATGATTGTGGCTCAGCACAATCAGAACATTAAAACAGGTCATTTCTGTGGTAACAGCAGAAACTTTTAAAAGGGAGTTCAACTTGTCAGTGGTTACAAAAACCTTGTTTCTGTCGAATCCTCCGTCTGGGAGAACTTAACCATGTTAACCATGTTAAAGTTCAGTAACTTCGCCAATTCGTGTATCATTTATTCTTTCCATTTTCAATTGTCAATCAAAAATTTAGAAAAAATTAAAAAGTGACATTTTATTACGTTTTTCATTTTTTTAATCTAACCCAAATTAATATTTCAATTTTAGACTTGGATCAATAATACTAAATTAAAAAACGGGCCACAGAACTGGACTTTCTGTTGTCATTACACATCTGCGCCACTAGATGGAGCCGCACTGAAGTAACCAGTAAGAGAACAGCAGGACAGTGAACACATGGAGCAGATCTGATGTAACATGGAGGAATGACACGAAAGTTTTGTTACAGTCTAGAATATTTTTTTAAGACAGAATTGTTAATATTGCTACCTGAGTTGCTACCCGAACTGTAAAGTTTTTACGTTGTCCATGTCCGTTTTGGCTTTTCCTTAAGTTTACTTGCAAATTGTCTTCCGGTTCGCAGCAGCCAGTAACAGACTTTTCAAAACAAAAGCACGTGAGCAACATGCCTTAACGCGCCATAAAATAAATGTCGGCGTTAACAAATTAATGCGTTAAAGGGATAATAACGGGTTAACTTGCCCAGCCCTAGTATTAATACATGTTGATACAATAAAACTTATAAGTTTATATTATACTGATACTTTAACATCTGAATGAAATAGTGTTGCTATCATAGTGTTCCTCAATGAGCCCATGAACATCTTTTGCAATCTCAAAGCAGATGTTTTAGTGTGGAAATGTTCTCATATTTTATCAGTTTTCCCTTTCAATGGAAAATATGACAAGAGTCGTATGGACACAATGACACAAATTTCAAAAACTTAACCCAAATGTGTGGCTTTCTTGCAAACAGCACCCCATTTCAGGTACGTTTCAATTAAAATTTCAACATTTTCTAAGTTTTTCTTTGTTTATTTTTACAGGAATTTGACTAAGTTTAGCTCACATACAGAGGGCAGAGTGTCACATCTGAATAATACAGAATGTGAAATAACACACGGAAAAAAAAATATAACCATTCATGGAATATAATGTGTTATTGCGTATTTTCCACATGCCCTTTCATAAGGGTCAAGCTGCAAAAATAGTGTGAAGAACAGAAGAAAAAGAATGATTTATTTTGTTTAAATTTATTCAAAGCAACTTCATAATTTAAGAGCTAAGATGTTGATTTAACTCCTCAAGACTCATGTTATGTAGGTAAATGGTCCCAGTTTGTCTTGTTTTGGCTAATCAATAATAAGAAACCAAGTTTCATCTGGATGTGTTTTTCATTATAGTTTCTTGATTTATCTTATACCTTCTTGATTTATTATCAGAATACAAATAAAACTAAGGCACCATAGTTATTCATTCCTACTTAGGTGAATGGGGTATCAGTTTTACTTTTCACAATTTCAACAATCTTCATAAACCTGATTCATTTGTGACACAGTGGCCTGCCTCATACCTGGAGGACATGTTGAGGATGGATGTTCAGTTTCAATTAACCATCTTCTATGTTGGTATATCCTGCTGGTGTCGACGTTACTGAAATTAGTGAACAAAAATTATCTTACCTAGACTATAAAATTATCCTGCTGCATTAAAGATATTTTTGATTATAACAGTTGCAACAAATTGTAAATTAGTGCTGCCCCCTTCAAATGCATTTGTATACATGGATTCAAATTTTTAAAAAGTAAGATAACAAAAAACAAAGACTCAAAATTTGCAACTTTTATTAAAAAAAATACAAAACGCAAAATTTTTAATGGAGCATTCTTCAGACGGTAAATGAAACTTAATATTTCCACCTGTTAAAAAAAAAGGTGCATGAATGTAAAAGTTGACTTAACCAAAAAACAAACAAACAAACAAAAAAGAATAAAGGCTTAGAATTAGGTTCACTTTTCTTTGTTAAAGAGAACATGCATGTAGTTTATATTTAGTATAAAATCTAATTAAAGTTGAATACACACACATATACATACATACATATATATATATATATATATATATATATATATATATATATATATATATATATATATATAGATAGATAGATAGATAGATAGATAGATAGATAGATAGATAGATAGATAGATAGATAGATAGGTATTACTGAAGAAATGCATGAGAGAAAATCTGGCCTGTTACTCCTTTCCTTTTTGTCAGAAACTATGAATGACTGAAAATGAAGTTATCTGCTTAGAAAAAATCTACGTCATGAATTTTTAATGCAGAACAAACTCTTATCTACGCATGTCTGGACAGCTCCTTTTCATTTTTGCTTGGTTTTCAAAATAAAGCTCATTTCGTACAGGACCTTTCCAACAGTTATCAGATTTGTCAGCTTTAAGGTCATATATAGATTCTGGGGCATTTGTTTCTGACAAGTGAAGGATCTGAGATTTTCACTATAACGTTCCTGAAAAAAAAAAAAAAACAACTTATTTTGTGGCCCAAGATCATTTATAACAAACGTTATAAATTAAGAGACTCAGAGAATTAAATTTCCAAACTTTTATTTTTGCAGTTCAAAGTCCAACTTTAGTCGACTGAATTCATTCTGCACTGAAGAACATGTGAGAAACAGCAATGGAAACGTCAACTGCAGTTAATTATAGCACAAAAAGCGAATATTTCAAATCTCCTATTTGACACTTTGAATATTGCAGGTCTACACATTGAGTCCTCTAGCATCAGTTCTTGTTTACCAACACGCCAGCGCCTTGTGCGCGGGTGCGCGTGCTATTATTATTAGAGAGGAATCCAGAGAGTAATAGAGCTGTTTCACTGGCAGATACACTGTGACTTTCCCTCCCTTGCATGCCATCCTAGATCAAAAAGTATCCCACAAACCTCCTTCTAGCCATCCAGAGCTGCCCCATCGATTAGATCCCGCAAAATAGTCAACAAACTAATGACTATTGATGGCTGATTAATATTGCATCAACAACAACTGATTGGCGACAATATCAAATGGCGATTGCCGCTTCACATTCAAGCAGCCAGCTGACGGGTTTTTTGCACGGCGAAAGAGCCAACAGATGACAAATAAAGGGTTATGGGCCTGCAGTGTGCAGCGCGTTCAGTTTATGGCTTGCAGTTCGTCTAATTCGAGAGCAGCCGCGTCTTTGAAGGCAGACACTTGGCGTAAATGTACAGTTAAAATATTCTACTCTCAGGTCCCCGGGCGGAGCTCCGACAGTCCCTGACTTCATTAATTTTTCATCAGAATCCCTGTGAAAGGGGGGAAATGTTCAGGGGGAAAGGGAAAAATAAAACAGAGGGCGTAATTATAACAAAAGGAAACAGCGCTGCCCTTTTCGTTTTGTAAAAAAAAAAAAGCTCCCACAGTGTCTTTCTGTGTATGTTTCAATGTATGGAACCCATACAGCACGATCTGAGTAGATGTGCTGGTGGCTTTGGCTCACATCTTCTGTGTGCATCTGAAAACGAGCTTCGATTTTGTCTCTTCGCTATCTCTCTGTCTCTCTCTCTCTCTGTGTGTGTGTGTGTGTGTGTGTGTGTGTTTTCCGACGCTGGCGTGACATTGATTCGCTATCAAAGGATCCAAATCGATTTTCTCCCAATATGTGAGCGCATAAGCGGGCAACAGGAGCCTGTTTGAGAATCTGCCTGCCTCTCTGTTTTTCTCTCTCTGCCCGTGTAGAGCTTCAGCGTGTCAACCAATAGCGAGCCTCGCTGAATAAAGTTAATTTCAATTCCCGATGAGACACTCACTCGGCAGCCCTCCCTGACCAGCGGTAATTAACAGGGATAGCTAATGACTCCTTTACTCGCTCTTCATAATTATCTGGTTTTCATAATTCGATGTGTAATTTAATAATTCGCTCTTATTAACGTATTAAGTGAATGGCTCGTTCAGGGGGAAATTAGAAGCACTCACCAGGAGCATCTTTTAATTGATTAACCATCATCGCTGTCTCATTAATAAGGCTCGTTTTGATACCCTTAATTTGTCACGAGGATGGCGGCTGGTTGGCTTGTGGCCGAGTGTTATGAAGGTATTGTCTTTGAGACAGGACCACTTCACTGATGTGTGAGAATCCTGAAGATGAGAATCTATTACATTTGAGTTGACCAAGATATTCCTAAATATTTCTAGAATTTGGTGCAGATCGTAACATTATTGAGAAATCCTAAATGAGTAGATATCTTAATACCATTATGATTATGGGCATATAAAACTCTTAATTTGTCTTAAGCGTAAAAACTTACAGCTGATTAAGAAAAGAAAGGAAAAGAAAGGAAAAAACGTATGGCAGCGTTTGATTTTCAGATTTGAAATTACCAGCTAGAGAAACAATAAACAAAATAAAACATCATGTGTTGAAAATAAGGAGCGGAAGAATCGGTTTCAGAATTGTTCTCTGATATCTGTCCATGGTGCTGAAACGCCTTTTCTATGTTTCAGCACCATGGACAGTTACCCGAGAGCCAAACAAATCAGCAAGCCCCGAAGCCAAAACACTAGCTCTGCTCTGGACGTAACATTCAAAAATATCTACCTTTCTTCTTCTTCTACTTCTCCTTCTCCTTCTTCTTCTTCTTCTTCTTCTTCTCATGTTTTACCCCCCTAACTCATATCTAACCATAATTTCGAACCAAAGGCTTTGCTTCAAAGCCCGTGTGCCCGCAACGAGGCATGTCTGAGTGCGTATTTAAATAGAGACGGGCACGTTGGCAGGAGAGCTGTTTTTCTGGCGGGCTGACATCTGGCAAGTCTGCACCCCAGGGACCCATCTAGCTCTCCATAGACACCCTGATTAGACTCTAATAGAATATTAGCATTTGCTCTCAGGTAAGGCAACAGTGAAGCTGCATAAACTGGCAGCGAGTCACTGGAGATGCCACGTGTGTCTTTAACACTGACGGAGCAGACAGAATGTGGCTCCTATAGGGCCTGCTGTGTGACGAGGCCTTGAAAGCAGAAAATAGAGGTTAGAATAATACATTTCCAATGACATTTTTACATTTACGTGGTTTTATATTACCCCAAAATGTGAGACAAAATAGTTTGTGATCGGGTGACGGTGATACTACTAGTGGTGCTGTTGATGGAGACTGCGAAAATGAAATGCTTCTCTTCAGATAAGCTTAAATAATCCACATGCTGTTTTTTAAAAGCTGCCTAGCTCACAGCTAAACCGTTTCCCTCCTCCTCATCAATAAATAAACAGATGAATAAATACAAGAATATTAACACGTCTGGATCAGCCACATTTCGCAGTGCAGTCATGGAAAACGTCCGATTAAATGTCAAAGTTTGTTCTTTAATGAAACACATATTGCAGTTCAATAAATTAATAAATTAAAATTACATGAATGTAATAAATTAATAGTTATTTAACCAGGGAACCAAAAGCAACATACATTACAGAAATAAGTTACCTCAGCTAAACAGCAATACAGCAAAAACCTGTACGAATATATTTATGTGCATCGACTGATTCCAATGAAATATTTACATTGTACACGTTTGCTTCCACGAAGCTGTTTCTTTTCTCTTCAAGAAAAAACATTACTTAAACAAGGTGATTTAACAAGCAAGGACTTCATAATGACGCGCCTATATTTATACAAATAAATAGCAGAAAAAACATACATAAAATAATTTAAAAAGAGAATACTCTCTCATATATATCTCGATTGTACCATCTCAAACGTTAGAAAGTGTAGAATTTGTGACTGTGGATTTCACAGTCGTTTCCCTTTAAATCAGAACAACACGCTGAACCTGCTGCCAGAATTTGATTTTCTCAAGCAAAACGAGGAGAGGGGGGAATCCCAATAAATATATAATGAAGTAAACATGACCTCACTCAATAAATAGTTCATAAGACACCAGCCCACGCTGGATTATAAACTTATTTTAGCCGGTGGGGGGAATCGTGTATTTTTTCTCTGAAATAATCTGTAAAATCCTCACAAGCGAGTCACTATTTTGATCATTCGGCACCTTGAGGCCTAATAACAACCCCACCAATAAGTCTGAAGCCAGGGTGTCTTGAAAATAGATCCCTGACTTAGATCACACATGGTAACAAAATAAGCGGAATTCATCATACATTTAGACACATAATGAAGTGTTTGAAGTAAATCGTTAATTTACAGGTTATTTGGCAGTAATCTAATATTAGCTCTCAAGATATCAACTTGTATGTTGTCTTCTCAGTCCCCCCCATGGACCCTGAATAAATGTCAGACTGCATTGTCATGACCTCGGAGGGAAAATGTAGCTTATCCTATAAGCCAGAAACAATAGTCAACAACCAAGTGCTTTGAATGAAATTGCCCCGCTGTGTAGAAACGAAAATTGTATTTTCACTGGGGTGTTACGCAAAACTGTAACGCTTAAAATTAATTATAAATAAAAAGCAAAAAAAAAAAAAAAAAAAAAGTCCTGTAAGTCATTTTGAGTTGGCATTAAAAAGGTGAGGCATAGTAAGTGTGGAAACAGTGATCTTACTTGCTCTTTGCCTGACTCCGTATGTCCTTGTCAGCGAGTAAAAGACGTGACTGGGTGTTTTCTAGTTTTTTCTGTCATTGTTCGTTTTTAAGGAATTTTTCGAAGTTCATAGCACAAAGTCACTGATGATTGAAAAAAATTGTGTGACATAGGAAATATGATACAAATCTCTAAACAGTTCCAAGTCTTTTTCGATGGCGGACGGTTTAAAGCGGGCTTAGACGCATGCGGAGTACTTCATTCGTTTCTGTTTCTGCCGCTGGTTGCAAAACCAGACCCGCACCACGTTCTTTTTCAGGTCCAGTTTCTCTGCGATTGCTGCGATTTTCTCCGAGGAGGGACGTGGCTGAATGGCGAAATAGGCCTCCAGCGATCGCTTCTCCGGAGCGGCTATCGACGTGCGCTTCCTCTTTTTCTCCGCGCCGTTGAACAGCTCGGGTTTATTAAGTTTCTCCCTGTGTGATTTCTCGGCTTCTTCCAGCCACGCTTGCAGGATGGGCTTCAAAGCGATCATGTTGTTGTGAGAGAGCGTGAGGGACTCGAATCGGCAGATGGTGCTCTGGCTGAGGGAGCCCACCCCGGGAATCTTCAGACTGGCTAGAGCTGACCCCACATCCGCCTGGGTAACCCCGAGTTTGATCCGTCTCTGCTTAAACCTCTCCGCGAAGGCTTCTAAGTCCCTTGGATCGGCGTCCACGTCGTTCATGCCCATGTGAGGCGGTAGCCCGTGGGCATGAGCCATGTTGATGGCCGCCTGGTGCATGTGGTTCATGCCCGCCATGTGGGCAGGGTGCGCAGGCGTGGAAACCACCGAGCCGTCCGGCCCCGCCATGGCTCCCAGCGCCAGTCCCGGGGTGATGTGGTCCAGCAGGTCCCCCTCCAGAGCCTGGTGAGGTTGGTGGTGGTGGTGGTGGTGATGGTGGTGGTGGTGGCCGGCCAGCGCGGACGGATGGGAGATAGGCACCGAGGAGGAAGAGGAGGAAGACGACGTGCAGGGGAGAGTGTTCATGGTGTGGTAGGTCGCGTCCGGCTTGAAGGGACTGTGGTGTGGAGGGTGATGGTGGCTCTTGGTCTGAGAGACTATATCCACCGCCGCTAAAGCTTCAGCCCGGGCCAGCAAACTCTCATCCAACCCCCCGAATATATTGCTCTGCAATTGCAAATAGAATGCACACATAACTGTCAGCAGGGAATTCTCCCTCCACTCCTCGGTTTAAAACATTTCCAGAATGTGAAAAAAAAGAAACCCTAAAAAAAAAAAGGGGAGCACACAAAACAAGACACGTGCAACATCCCAGGTCATAAAAATTTATACGAAAGGCAAAGCCGAGTGAATACATAAGTTGAGCAGAGGAAAAAAAAAATATGGAGGTGTTGGGTGATTTGCTGTGCAGACATGAAAAAAACATCAAGCAAAAAAAAAAAAAAAAAAAAAAAAGTGGGCTGTCAAAATGTGCCTTTAAGCTGTGATTATGCAGAATACGTACCGGTGGGGTTGGGAGACAGGCTCTGCGCATCGCCTCCGAGCTGCTGCTGCTGCCGCCGCTGCTGCTGATGATGCTGCTGCTGTGGCGGGAGGACGAGCACGAGGACGACGGCGCGTTGGAAGTCAGCGTGGAGGACGAGGAGGAGTGCAGCGAGGAGTACTTGGGTTCAGGCAAGCTGGCGTGAGCCATGGCAAAAGGCTGCTTGCTGTTCAGAGACATCATCATCATATTTGCTGGCGTCCAAACCTGAGCAAGTTCCTTTTAATAAGTTAAGACTCCGCCTCCTCGGGCCGGGGAGTTGGAGCCCAATTGCTTCGCAGGAATCTCAACTCGCGTAAAGTGTAAGCTGAAGACTGTGGTCCAACACTGAATCACATCTATTTATTATAAGTTGCGGCTGTACGGAGGTGTCTTTTTTTTTTTTTTTTTTTTTTTTTTTTTTTTGCAAGTGAGATATCAGAGACACCAAGGAGCCATGGAACTGAGCGCAGCCGATAGGCCTACCTCTTCCTTTGTGGACTTGTGGCGCGACTGTTCAAAAATAATTTCTGTTTTCTCCTTCAGCTGCCGCCACCTTGAATTATGCAGATATAATTTTTTTTGCCTCGGATATATATAACCTAGATTTTTTTTGGTGGCAAAGCTCCTCTTAGACGACGCCAGAAAAAAAGAAAACGTCTCTCTCCGTCTTCTAGGATTTCCAAAAATACTTCAAGTCGTCGCTTTCGTTGACCTGTTTGATTTTTTTGTCAAAAGTTTCCGTCTTGAAATGACCGTTAGTACGGAGTAAAGGCTGTGACAGTCGCTGTACTGTACCTCTTCGACTACATTGAATGCTGCGGGGACCCGGACTGCCTCTGCTCTGAGGCGAAGGGAAGGCTCAGTCTCTCTCCGCCTCTCTCCCTCTCTCTCTCTCTCTCTCTCTCTCTCTCACTCACTCCCTCTCTCTCTCACACACACACATACACATACACACTCATCTCAGCTGCACCTGAAAAACCCTTTCATGATTTATTATTCTTCATTAGCCACCCCACCGCCGCCGCAGCCGCCGCTGGGGACTCTGCGCATGGGCAGTCTGCAACAGAGCATTTATTTCAAATGACTCTACTTCATCACCAACACCTCGTTACCAATAGCGCTTCTAATGAGGCCAATTCCGCCTTACTGTACCTGAAAATATTTGATTCTTGAATATTGTAAGCAAAGCTCGAGTCACGCTGGCAAATGGGTCTCAGAGGGACCAGATAAAGTGAATTAACACAATGGACAGCTTCACTATTTTTGTCACTTAGTATCTTAAAGTCAAATATATTTTGCTATATATATATATATATATATATATATATATATATATATATATATATATATATATATATATATATATATATATATATATATATATATATATATATATAGTAATACAATTTAAAGCTGTTGTATATTGTACAAGATTTTCTTATTATTATGTTGACAACAAATTATTATTGCCTGTATTTTTGTAATAGTTTTATGACCGTTTTCCCTAAACAAACAAACAAACAAATAAAAAAAGGAATAGGAAGAATATCACAGATATTAAAATAATTTTAAACATTTTTCTGACCAAATGTTACTATCCACGTGTCTCTGCATATAGATAATGTGCCCATCAGTGACGTTAAAAGTGGATTAAAAAAAAAAAAAAGAAAAAGATGACTGTTTAATTGCAAATTTATATTCTTGTCATAGCAGGCCATCATCTTATCTCTCCGCTAATTAAGCCACATTATCGGTAACATTATTACAACATTTAATCACGTCGTAATTAACTAGGGGTGTCTAAATTGTTTAATGTGATCAGCAGGGTGGTATAATTGTTAAGATGGAGGTAAGCCAAGGGAGTTCAGAAAGATTCAATAGAAAATAATGCCTCTTGGAGTTCGCTTTTGTCTTTTAATGGCTCCAACTGTTTTTTTTTTTTGTTTTTTTTTTTTTTTTAAAAACACCCGTGCCTCTTTTCACACTCACGCGTAACTGTGAGACATCTTGCAAGAGATGTTGAGCGATGATTAATGTTCTGGAAATGCACAAGAATCTATCCTTCATACCATTCAACCAGTTTTAAAATGTTAGGGGTTCTACAGTATATTCTTCACTTTCAGGCGATGGTTTAGTGTAGTTTTATTTCCCAGCTTTGGTATGTGACCAAGTGTGGCGGACAGACGCATCTCCCACATCAGGGGCGATTCAGTGACTTTAAGATGTCACATCCCACACTGTATTCTCTCTATATTTCCTTTATTTATTCTTTTCTGCATTTTTTTCCATTTATTTTTCACTGCACATATACATTTAAGGCACCCCCACGGCTGCAGTCACAAGCCTGTTGGCGTTGCTGCTCAGTGCCAGGGAGCCATCCAGCTGCAGAAATCTGTTGTTGCCCCAGCGGGACCAACAGGCGCTGCTGGAGCCACCTCCAGACGCACCGGGACACCCAGAACAGGATCAGGAGACATCAAGGAGCGATCAGTGTCTGCTCGCACATACCGACAGACTGATTTATGATGAAACTTTAAAGAAATCATTTATATTTCACCACCTCTAAATCGGTGTATGAAATTTTCATCCACAATGAACACACACACACACACAAAAAGTATATCTTAAGTCAAATAAATCAGCCCCAGCTTCTCCCAAGCAATTGGCTTTGAAGTACACTTTTCCCGTGACGTACCTGAAGGCTCTTACATCCTTTACCAACAGCTTTTTCTCACGGTCGAGCTTAGGACACCCTGTCCGAGTTTTTAAGAGAATTACCTCTGGAGGCTCTGTCATGGCAAACTGTAACGAGTGAGTAGTCGCACTTGGGCTGGGATCAGAAACCTTTATGGGATTGCTGTGTAGTTTTAAATTGGACCAAAATGTTGCTTTGTTTATTTTGTGATATCAGATCTTATATGCGGCTTTTTGATTTTTACGTTAAGTGATTTACTGATATCAATTAAGATAATGAAAAGAATATGTTATTTTCGAGAAAAGTACACATAGAATGGCATTCCAGCAAAAGACCTAAAAAGAAACTTCCTAGTTGGGTTGAGGCGGGTAGGCGTGTCTCAGGGTTGAAAGATGTACTCATGCACTCAGTTTCTTTTCCCCCTTAAAAAAAATAACACCATTCCTTCCTGGAATTGAGGAAGAAAGGGACAAATGAAGGGTCCCAACTAAAATAAATAAGCCTACTCTGTCTAAAAATAAAGCCAAAGTAAAACAGAGGGAGCTCATGCAGCAAGACTTGACATAACTCAGGTGACTTGTTTGCTTTTTTCTTCCCTTCTCACTCCTCTTACTTACATGGAATCAAGGAGTGCTGCAGAGGTGTCTGTGTGCTTTACACAGAGACACACTCTCCTCAGGCTCCCTCAGGAGCTCTCCACGTTAACAATCCCAATTACGCCAAGACCACCAGAGACAGCTGTTTTTATTACAGAACTGCTCTTTTGTGCCGCCAACAAGGTATCTACCTTCCAGACACACTCCTGCAACGCATGCGAAAGCCAGACTGAGAGGGAAACAAGAGTGGAGTGAAGTGGATGAGGTCTCCTGGCTGCTTGCAATGGGGATGCCTTTATTCACAGCCGCCCCCCGTCCCTTTGTGATCTCATGGAGCCCTTTACATGTTGGAGCAGAAGGTCAATGCTTGTTGGGAGAGGGCCTACAAAGAGAACAGAATCTCACTCAAGGCTACAGCAAATAACACAAAGATAAGGGGTGGGTGGGTGGGGGGTGTTCAGCCAATAGGGCTTTATTTATTCATCTGCGTTACCTAGGCAATGTGACAGGCTCTATAAGGAATAATTGGATATCAACGTGCGATGTAAACCCATACAACAAAAGGTAGATTTACTAAATCTAGCATGCCGTACTGTCTCACACAGAACAAGTGGCTCATCAACTGAGATCATGAAAGAGTTTTGAAAAACTGCACTTGAACTGCAGAGCAATTGACAGAGAACTTTGTTTGGTTTCTTCGTGATGCCAAATATCAACTGTGCTCAAGATATATGAATGCTTTTTCATGGGGTGATGCAAAACTAATCTTTTTTTTTAGGGCTGGGCAAGTTAACGCGTTATTATCGCGTTAACTCATGAATTTATTAACGCCGACATTTATTTTATCGGGCCTTAACGCATGTTGCTCACATGCTTTTGTTTTGAAAAGTCTGTTTCTGGCTGCTGCAGAACCGGAAAAGAATTGGCAGGTAAACATGCAGAAAAACTAAAAGAGACATGGAGAACGGTAAAAATCCATGTACTTTACAGTTCGGGTAGCAACTCAGGTAGCAATATTAACAATTCTGTCTTAAAAAAATATTCTAGACTGTAACAAAACTTTCGCATCATTCCTCCATGTTACATCAGATCTGCTCCATGTGTTCACTGTCCTACTGTTCTCTTACTGGTTACCTCAGTGCGGCTCCTTCTAGTGGCACAGATGTGTAATGACAACAGAAAGTCCAGTCCTCGATTATAAAACAAATTCAGTTCTGTGGCCCGTTTTTTAATTTCATATTTTTGATCCATGTCTAAGCTTTATATATATATATATATATATATATATATATATATATATATATATATATATATATATAAACAGAAAAACTGACAAGTTGAACTCCCATGTTAAAAGTTTCTTCTGCTGTTACCTCAGAAATTGCCTGTTTTAATGTTCTGATTGTGCTGAACCACAATCATTTTGTTGGATTTTGTTTGTAAACTTTTTTTTTTTAAATAAAAACAGGATGACATTAAAGGTAGGGTGGGAGATCTTTTTTTGCTGCATTTTTTTTACAATATTGCCTGAAAACCTTTTCACATTCCCATTGCACCCACTGAAATAAAATGTTTGCAAAAAACGAAATGTTTTGGTCCAGTCTAGAGGGTATAATCAGAGAAAAACTCTGACCAATCAATGTACTGATCATCTTTACATTTATCGGCTGCCTAATACATCCATCAAATATCAATGCACTCCCACCCACCACCCCTCACCCCCCACCCCCCTTCATAGTCGTGAATCATGTGAAGGCGTGGTTTCGAGGGGTGGGCTGAAGAAGGAGGGAGGCGGAGCCTTTGGGAGGAGGGAGGGAGTGTATATTTTCAAAATCTCACTTGAGTTGAATTGCTGGAACCATTTTTTTCAAACATCTCCCACCCTACCTTTAATGCCCTGGCAGTGGCAATAAGCTTTATTTTATTTTACATTTTTTTAAATGAGATTTACACTAAATATGTGTTACTGGCAAATGCTGATGTTAAAAGTGTTTGAACAACAAATGTTATGACACTTTAGTTGATATGGCAGCAGAACATTTAAATAAAAGTGATCTTTACACTACTTTTGAATTCATTATTTGATTTTGCATATACAATGCGATAAATCGTGATTAACCAGGGAAATAATGTTATTAATTAATCGCGATTAAAAATTTTAATCATTGCCCAGCCTTATTTTTTTTGTCTTATGCCTAAAGTTTCAGGCATCAAGTCTGAAGGCATGGCATTGTTTGCTAATGAGTTGTTGAAAGTGTAATATTGTATTTATTGTAGGAAAAAGGCCAAATTCAGCACTGGATAAAAAAAAAAAAAAAACATCTGAAACATAATCAGACTTCACATAATCATGAGACAGCAGATAAAGATGTGAGAGTTTGAGTAATGTGTGAATGTTCAGCACATACTGTGTTATTGTCATGTAAAGGAGCAGAAATGAACTGATATTCCAGTCCGATAGTTATGTCATTTCCTTTCTCAGGATTAATAAAGTCTTGAACTGAACTGAACTGAACTGAACTGAACTGAACTGAACTGAATCAGAACCGAACCAGAACCAGAATCAGAATCAGCATTGGAATCAGAATTGGAATCAGAATTTTCAGAAAATCCCCAAGGGGAAATTCTTATTGATTTAAGCTTCCCAACAGAAACAAAAATGAAAGTTTAATAAAAGTCCTATAGAATAAATAATAATATCCAAATACCTATCCCTCAAGAGCTAGATATATAAAAATCCCAGCAAAAAAAAAAAGAAAAAAAAAGAAATTACATTTGTAAACAATGAACAAGGAATTTTAAGAAAAAAATCTATATTTAAAATTAGTAAAGTGATTTTTTTTAAACACAACTTTGATCTTTTCCTTCATCTTAGAGCTGCAGCTTCATTACAGCCACTGTAGCTGCATGACAAATAACAAACAGCTGTTTTCACATGATCGGTTTTAGCATAAGTTTGTGCTCTGGCTGTGTCCACCTGACAAAGCAAACACCCAGCCCTTTTATTTAGCTTTATTTCAGCTTCCAACCATCCACAAGGAAATAGTGGACTGCAGCTAAAAATAAGAACATTGACAGTGAACCAAAACAGTAAGGTTGATTGCCTTTAAACCAAAACAATGCTCTGAATGAACTGAAAAGGCTTGAAGGAACTGAAATGAACTTCATAGTCAGGTGATTATGGCTTGGATTTATGCCATCACCTTTGATATTGTACGTACTGTAATTATTGTTTCTTTAGGGATATTGGAAAGAGCAGCTTTAGCCAAGGGTTTCATATTGATTAATATGTAGCATTCAGTTTGATTGATGCCAGCTAGGCCTAAATATTGGCTATTTAGCCTTTGTTCTATCTTTCTTTTTTTTTTGTGAAAGGTATAGAAACATAAATGAGAAGTACTGTAGTTGAATTTTAAAGCTAGGAGAGGTAGTCATAGAGCTAAATTTGTGTTGTGTGAGTCTGTATCAGGACAGGACACAATGTGCTAAATCAGGCTGCAACTCAGGAACCCAACCTAGAATATGGTTCTGGTTCTGTTCTTTGGCTTAGGATTTAGAATAAATATATTTAAATTTGAAAATTGTTGGGTTGTTTATGTATTTTTTATTATTATTTTGCAGGAGGAGGGGGGGCAGCAGAAAATAATTGATAAAATAATTGAGAAGCACTGCTTTAACTTGAGAATGAGACAAAAAAATGAAATGGAAGTAGAGTTTGCACATAATTGTTATTTTAGGAGCATTCAATAAATTTTCACAATTTGACACCACTATCAACCCCATTTTCCTCTTGAGAAATCTACTCTGGAATGTTTAAAGTGGTAAACAGTAGCCTAATTTGGATCAGTTTCAAACAATGCCAAGGCACACCATCCATTTTTAAAAAGTCATGCTACAGTTTTTTTAAGCCTTCATTTTGCACTCTGCACCAGCTATTAAACGTTCTGAAGTGAGTATTCATTCGTGTTTTATTTCAAGACTTTCCATAAAAAAAATCTTTCAGTTGTTTGCCTATATAGTGAAACTGAATAGGCTACAAGAAGAAAGAAGAAGGAAGAAAGAAAAGTTTATCTCACACCACACCTGTGATTTGGCGTTAGCAACATCAACATAGTTAGCATTAACGTTAAGCCAATCCATCAAGAGCTGTACTTCCTTGTATTAACCACCGGGGGAATGTTCTGTATTTCATGATTACAGATATTACGGATTGACAGAGGACAAGTGGAAACAAAGTTTGAGAACTGCTGTTTATATTGGTAAAACCTCTTCTAACTTTATGTAATGCTATGTAATTCTATGTAATGGACGGTTCTGCTGCTGTGCCCTTGTGTCCAACCAGTTACACTGTCTGGATTTACTGTTAGATTGCGGGAAAACATGTAGTCTGTGGAAGAAATAAAAAAGAAAAAGAAAAACTCCCCCAAAAACAGTCTTAGAAGTTTGGTTGTCCATCATTTTGTCCAAAACATTATGAATGTCAATGATAGTTCAAAGAGATAATGGGCAGATTTACTATCTTCTGCAAATTAAAGTATTTTCACAAATCATAAATATCACTGATGGGAATGTCTTTTTTGCAGAGTCTAGTAATTGTGCTGATTTGAAAACACAGGCAAACCAGCACAGTTCAATAATAGTAATAGCAGTTTAACAGGAGTACTGCCGGTCTTTGTACAGTTGTAAACAAGCAGAACTGTTGACAATTAGGAGCTTGACTCCTACCTGCTATGTAAGTGTTGTTTCCTCTTACACAAACCATACAAGCATTCAAATAAAATAAATACAAAGCATTCAAAATTATTCAAATAAAATACTGTGGTAAAATAAGTATTTATTTTTTTGCACTTTTGTAATATCTATCACCATAGCCTCTTGTCTACTGGATTATCTGTAAACAGTTACTATTCCAAATTATAAAGGCATGTGAATATAAATCAGACTTGGGTTGGTACTTGTTCTGATAACGTCTTCTTGTAGCATTCCATATACATCTACATATACATCTACATTGATCTTCCATCACATACTTCCAAACGATATATATCGATATTCATCTTAAGATGCATTTACAGCATTTTCTGAAAGGTTTTAAAGGGACAAAGTGATTTTGGTGACATCTTGTGAGTGTTCCAATGACTTTGAATTAGTTGAACTGAAAGCATCAATTACACATTATATGGCTGACATAGGCAGCTTGCAAATGCTGGACAAAATGAATAAAAGATGTGTTGAGAAAAAAAGTTTAATTTATTTAAACATTGCAAATTGTTGCTTGCAAGCTTTTAAAGGTAAGAGCACAATGGAGAGTTAAAGTACAGCAAGTGGCCTTCTTTGGCAGCTTTTTTGGCTTGATACTGAATATATGAGATAACTACTAGCCATTCTAGCCACCAGGTCAAGTAAAAACAAACCATGGCAGCCAGTAATTCAAGTCCATTGGAGCAACATTTAAGCCATCTTAAAATTGCACCCATCTCAGCAGAGTAGCTGGCGGACTTCATGGCTTAAAGTGCAGGAAGAGCACCCCTGCGGGACACGGGGGTTTTGAAAGAAGCTTAGAATATTGATACCCGCAGCTGAAAAGTCGATACTCTTTGGGGAAATAAAATATCGATATATATATCGCAGAATCGATAAATCTGCTCAGCTCTAACCACATACCGCATCCATCACATCAGCATGGATATGCGAGACCTCTCACAAAAAGAAAACATTTGGTGGATCATAAAATGAAAAATCGGAAGGGTGGGGTGGGGGGGGGGGCTGTTTACCAGCTAGAATCCTGCATCAGACAACAATGGGACAACATCATTCCTCTGCTAAAACTCCAGCAACTGGTCTCCTCATTTCCCAGACATTTACAGACAGTTGTTAAAAAAGAAGGGATGCTACACAATGGTAAATATTACTCTGTTCCAACTTTTTTGAGATGTGTTGGTGCCACCAAACTCAAAATGAGCAAATATTTTCCATGAAAAGGTAAAATGTCTTACTTTCTACATCTGAAAGGTTCTTTATTTTATATTGGGAATTAAATATGGGTTTATGAGATTTGAAAATCACTTAGAAAAAGCTCTTGATGTCCAGAATTACCTGTAGGCTGATGTGAACAGAAGGTGCTCTTATGGCTTTATAGAATGTGTTCTGTGTGAAATGGGCTAATAGTTCCATATTTAGCAATATGATTACAATCCTTTTCATGTTGACTCTATTTGCAGTCAGCAGCAAACCAGCTAACCTGGTGTAGTAGCCTAGTAAAGTCAACCTCAGGCACAAAGGCCAGGAAAACAAATAACACCACCACTAATTTCCTTATTACGCACCAGGTGCCAACCTTTGGCAGAGACACATTAGATTTCTGGTCCAGCCAAGCCATAGGCTGCAGGGCAGCAGATGATAAGGTCAAGCCTCATAATGATGTCACATACCTTTAGGTACTTCAGATCAATATCAAGAGAGACGCGTTATACCTGACAGCCAGTCAAATAAAGCCTGTCTGGCAAAAAGAAAAAAAAAAAAAAATCTCATTTTATCAAGAGATAAAATGAGATATTTTTTTCATAGTGAAGGAAGCTTTTGTGATTTATAAAACAATGTGGTCATTCTAACATATGACATAATGTTACTTGATGATTTTGATTTGACAGCAAATAGCTTAAATTTGACTGTGATTAAAGCCATGGATTACCTTAAACTGCACACATTTGTTGTGTTTTGACACATATAGTTCTGTTGAATAGCATTTGACATGACAGACAGCCATTGTGAAAAAATGACCTCATGTGACTAGAAACACAATGGGAACGTTTGAAGGTAAGTCTATAATGAGCAGCAACACTAGGTGCAGTGAATATAGGGAATGCATACATCAAGCGCTGTACAAGTGATTAATGCAGCGGGATGACTGTGGAACTCTGTCCAACCTGGATGAATATTTCTGCCGCATCTCTCATTAGTCTGACTGTCCTACATAGTAATATATTTCTTGTCACTGGGTTGTCTAATGGTTGATGCTAATTGACCTCCTTTCCCCCCTTCTTCTGCACAAATGAAAAGATTTCCTGCGTCCTGTGATAGAGCGCATCACAATCTGATCCGACAAATTAAAAAGCTCTCTGCTGTCACGCTGTCATCAACCGAGGCCCTTGCCTCATCAGCTATAATGATCATTTTTCAACACCGCAACCACTCCAGTGTGCTGCAAAATACCATAGATACGAAGCAAGCTGCTGCAGCAGTGCAGCATGTCTGTCATGTGTGAAATCGTCAGTGTTGTTTAATCGTGACTTGTCAGTCAGCCTGTAGAGCTCACTCAACATTCAGTAATGTACATTTAGTTTTAGTTTATGCTTGAAAATGTTGCATCCAGTTCTAATTTCAAAATTTACAGCAAATCTAGGTTTTTGTGATTCACTTATATGAAGAAAAAAAGCATAATTATGTATCTATAGTTCTGTTTTTTTCCAGTAGATTATATTTTATTTTAAACAAAATTGTCAGGATCGCTAAAAGCCTTGATTATTTACATTTTATCACATATTCCAACCCTAAACTGTATAAGTATAATCAAAAAATTATTTCAATCACGATCACAAAGATCGTATACTTCTCACATCCTGATTTCTCAATCTCAGATGAAAGCCAAAATTTGGATTCAGAGATTGATGATTCCAAGATCTTTTCTGAGCAGCTCCACTGATTTTTTTTTTTTTTTTTTTTTTTTGAAACGTGAGTGCAATTCTGAAAAGTTATTGGCCTGAACATGATAGCAACACCAGAGCATGGCCACTCTGCATTATTGGCTGTCGACCGATGATGAAGCTCATTACCTGCAATCATCTGTCCCATCTGTGGATGAAACAGAAATCGAGTGTGGCGTTTTACCTGCTGACTTTGTGTGTATAACTTTATAATTTATGCGGTGTACCCATACTATTGACAAAAACGCAGCGGCGTGATCAAAGTAAGCCATTCAGGGGGTTGGACAGGGCCACGAAGACAGGGCCTGTAACACTAATGATCTTCAAACGCTCGTCTATTTCACTGGGAGCTATGCGCAGCTCCCTAGCAAGTCCCCTGTCCTCCCCCTGGGGGTAATTGTGCCTGGCTGGTTAGGTGACAGGTGTCAAGTGGCCCCTCCTCAACCGATTCATCACACTAAGCAGAGAGGAAAAACTGATCTCGGTTTCTTGTCTGTCTTTGTATTTTTCTGCTTGTCTGCCTTTTTCTTGTATCCTCATATAAATACTTTGTCATTAACAGAGTACCCTGATGACATGTTGGCTGTTTTTGATTTTTTTTTCTAACTAACAATTTAGGAACACATAACAGAGCCTGGTTGTGATCTGTTTCTTGGGTCGTGTATCTTATGATGTCTTTACTTTAACCACAGCCCAAACCTAAATTTATGTAAATTATACTCAGACAAAATATTTAAAGCTGAGGACCTGAGCCAGAGAAGGACTGGCATATCATTCATTTTAAAATTACAAATGATCATTCAAAATTATTTCCTTCTAATCGTCTTCCCATTAGCTAATCAACTAATCAACTGTCTGGCTAATTCTGTGACAAACATGACCTGATAAATATCAGAAGGTTCTCAAATTTTTATTTTTTTCTTTATTTCTAACTATCAGCCTTATAATACAGAAAATTGAACCAATTAATCTACATGCACAAACTCACACCTATAAATTAATTATTTTGTCCACCTAAAAGCTTAAACCCTGTAAACCCCAGCAACCCCAGCAAGTTTATGTTTAGCAGACCAAAAATATATATATTTATATAATAAAAACACAGATACGGAATCCCAGAGCCACTCACTGGTCAAAAATCCTGCATCCTATTGGATATATAGAAAAAAAAATGACAGTCTACATTGTGTGTAGCAGAGACAGAGACCACACCCTCACTATACCCGCCTGTCTAAGCAGAATCCCATAGGGACCTGCCTTACACATACTCTCTCTCTCTCTCTCTCTCTCTCTCGCTCTCTCCCTCTCTCTCTCTCTCTCTCTCTCTCTCTATCCCTCACACACACACACACACACCAGTCATTAATTCCTGCTTTGCATCCCCACACCATGTAATATTTATGGGTCACCGCAGCTTTGTATTCACAAATGGAAACGCCAAGAGAAAAAAGGGAGAAGACGCGATACCTCAATCAATTCTACGAATAAGATTCAGATTGTCACATCATGGCTTTGTTTCCTCCACTAAACAAGCGCTTAGGCAGCATTCCTCTCTTTGACCTCTAAGTGTTTTGTATGACGGATTGTCAGACACAACCTCTGATATGGAGTCGTATTTAACTCCCCCAGAGTTGAAAAAGCTCAAGGCAAAGGTATTATGAACCTGAAATTTTCATAGCTGCAGAAATTGAAGAACAACAAAACTGCATTAGTCAGTAAAAGCAAATGCAGACTTAATATGGTTTTTGCCAGATACGACACAAGAGTTTAAATGGCACAAGCTAGTGGTGTAGACATTTGCTGCTACGCAGATTCTCCACACTAATCAAGGGAAGTCTTTGGTGCATTTTCCCTCTTCTACATCTGACAGATCATAATTGGGGTCTTTTTGGCACTTCCTATGATGTTGTCTGAAACCTGTGATGCAACAGTGGGAGACATACCCTCGCTGCCTTTCAAATCAACAGTGGTGTCAAAACAGAGCCCTGAGGAACCCTCAGAAGAGCATGGCTCACTAGACCCCTGTAGAGATTTGAGGACCACTTTGGAACTCTAATCCACTCAAAATGTGCTGATAATTTTCCTTGCCAGGACACTCTCTGCCTGGTGTCACAAGAGTGGCCTCCTGGGAGCAGATCAGCCAATGATAACAAAGCCAGATGTCTGGAGCTGGCAGAATCCCAGAAGCCAGACAGCGGCACGCAGCAGCATCCGCTGTGGGCCACAGATCAAAGATACCTGAGAATTACTTATGGGCACAAAATATGTGTTGCTTACTCTACAGTTCCCATTAATAACAATCTGGGAGAATTTGTATTTCTAATTAACTCTTTTCTTTCGGCATACAAAGTGCTGTAGGATGTCTGAGGCTGCAGCAGCAATTTTTCTGTGGCAACTGCGAGTCGACAACAGGAAGTCGGATGCAGCGCTGTCTAAAGGAGCCAGATCAGCTTTAAATGCAGTTCTGAGGCTCAGAACACCCCCTGACTTTCCTCAATAAACAAACAAACTATGTAGGAGTCAGCTTATTTAGATTTAATCATGCTGCACATTGCCTGTTAAGACTGATCCTTGATGCGTACCTCGAAAGCGTTTGGTGCTGAACTCTTTAAAATGAGTTGTGAATGTTGTAAAAGGCATGGCTGCAAGAACATGGCTGCTTTTTCCTCTCAAATGTTATTCTAAATTAGAATTGTTTGTCTCGAAGAACCAGGCCATGTTGAATGGTCTGCCAGCATTTGCAGTCTAGTTATCAATTGAAGTCAACTTTGCTGATTTTGACTACAGGATATAAAGCATTGGCTTGTCGTTTATTCTGTTTGTTTGCATTAATTGCTTTGACATAGAGAAGCATTGCTGTTCTATGCTGTTTTCTTCTATAGGTCTTGTACGTCTTAGAGTACTCCACTTATTCCATTTGATGCGTTACATTTAATACACAAATATTAAGGATAAACCACTGACTTTGAAGGAGAATATTTAAAGTCTCTCTGCTGCACAAGGTGTATTCCATCTCACAAATGTGTATATATATTTGTCTTTCTCTCTGTTTTCTAGTGGACTTAGAACTCATTGTTCAATGGATGGATGATATGCATCCTATGCAATGTGTGTGCACTCTATTATATTAATTATTGAGAATAGAAAGTGTTGCTTTATGTCTGCATTTGATGTAGATACCCTCTCTCCCATCCTTTCCCCCAATTATGCATATTACCTTTGCCAGCGCATGGTTCATGCAAATTCCCATTTGCATTGCTCTTTTGAACCTGCTATTTTCTGGATGGAATCTCTCATAATGTAACTGTGTTAGCACTGCCCTTCATCAGATCTCGTTTATGACCTCTTCAATCTCTTATTTTATGACTCTCATTGTTGGGTGCTCAAATTAACTATGAATAAAAAAGATTGCTACTATTATTATTTTTCATTTATTTGGTGTTGTTGTTTTTTTTTAACTCAAGCAATCTTTGGTTCCCTTGTTTCTGGTCACTAATGATGATGTGTAATTTCCTGTCATGCATTTCTAAGATATTTATCCATGGATGGAAATCAGAGGTATAACCCTGAAATCAACACGTCTTTGCCCCACAACAAATACTGTATCATTGCATGTATGTTACTTTACAAAACTGCATAGAATTAAGTTCAATTACCCAAAGTAAATTATGGGGTGCCGAATGTAAAAACTTGATTACAGTTTTCAAACTGATATATTTTCAATATTTAGCTCATTTTCTTCACATTTAGCTCATTTTACACACATTTGAGACATAAATTATTTAAAATGTTAAATCTAAATGTTAAATGTTAAATGTTAAATTTAAATATTAATCTAAATCTAAATTAAATCTAAATATAATGTTAAATATAAATCTAAATATTAAATATTAAATCGAAATGTTAAATGAAAATAAATATTAATCTAAATCTAAATGTTAAATCTAAATCTAAAATAAATCTAAATGTTAAATAAATCTAAATATTAAATAAAATATTAAATGTAAATCTAAATATTAAATAAATGTTAAATTTAAATTCTAAATCTAATCAAATGTAAATTAAATCTAAATAAATCTAAAAATGTTAAATTAAATCTAAATCTAAATCTAAATCTAAATCTAAATCTAAATCTAAATCTAAATCTAAATCTAAATTAAATGTTAAATCTATATCTAAATGTTAAATCTAAATCTAAATATTAAATCTAAATCTAAATGTTAAATCTTAAATTAAATATTAAATCTAAATCTAAATGTTAAATCTAAATCTAAATGTTAAATGTTAAATCTAAATATTAAATCTCTAAATCTAAATGTTAAATCTATATCTAAATGTTAAATCTATATCTAAATGTTAAATGTGTCGCCGAGTGTAAAGCGGGTTATTTAGAGGATTTACAAATGTCCCATGCCCCGTAAAGTCTCACAGCCGCACAACCACGCCCACACCACTGATCAGGATCAATGGGAAGAGGGCTTGAGGGAGAGTCGGGACTCGTACATGGCTGCCTCCCTGCCTGTGGAAGACATTGAACGGGCGGTGGTTGGCGGTGTGCAGGCTGCACTTCAAGCGGTGTTCAGCGGTACCGGCCCATCTTCCACAGGCAGGGAGGCAGCCATTGACAAACGGGAAACCAGTGTAAAGATCTGAGGACTGGAGTATATGATCCACTTCTTGGTGTTAGTGAGGACTCGAGCAGCAGCGTTCTGGACTAACTGCAGCTGTCTGATGGTCTTTTTAGGGAGACCTGTCAGGACAGCGTTACAGTAGTCTAGTTACTGAAGATAAATGCATGAGGGAGAGTCCCGACTCTCCCTCAGGCCCTCTTCCCATTGATCCTAATCAGTGGTGTGGGCGTGGTGTGCGGCTGTGAGACTTTACGGGGCATGGGACATTTGTAAATCCTCTAAATAACCCGCTTTACACTCGGCGACACATTTAACATTTAGATATAGATTTAACATTAGATATAGATTTAACTTTAGATTTAGATTTAATATTAATTTAACATTTAACATTTAGATTTAGATTTAATATTTAATTTAACATTTAACATTAGATTTAGATTTAAGATTTAAGATTAATTTAACATTATATAGATTAACATTTATGATTTTAATATTTACATTTAGATTTATTTAAATTTGATTTAGATTTATTTAGATTTAGATTTAAATTTATTTGATTAATATTAGATTTAAATTTAATTAGATATAGATTTAACATTTACATATAGATTTAACATTTAGATTTAGATTTAATATTTAGATTTAACATTACATTTGGATTTAGATTTAATATTTAATTTAATATTTAACATTGACATTTAGATTTAGATTAATATTTAGATTTAGATTTAACATTTAGATTTAGATTTAAATTTAGATTTAACATTTAACATTTAGATTTATATTTAATATTTAGATTTATATTTAACATTTATATTTATTTAACATTTAGATTTAGATTTAATATTTAAATTTAACATTTAACATTTAACATTTAGATTTAACATTTTAATAATTTGTCAAATGTGTGTAAAATGAGCTAAATGTGAAGAAAATGAGCTAAATATTGAAAATATATCAGTTTGAAAACTGTAATCAAGTTTTTACATTCGGCACCCCATAGTAAATATACATTTACAAAAACTGGGTTGCTCAACTTTAAAAGATGCTTAAATGTTATCATGAATGCATAATAGTGGTTTGGCCCATATTTCTTTACTGGTACAACAGTTAAGTCATACCAACTTAAGAAACCCATGATCTTTATTAAACCTCCTCTGTTCCTCTTTGGTAATTCACAAAGACCAAACAAAGGCGGTAAAGTGCAGACGCAGCATACCAGCTTCGCAGAATCATTTTAGAGAGACGAGTGTCATTTGTAAGTAAGTTGTGTTTCACAATGTCGATTAGCTCTTACACACAGAGTTCATCTTGGCTTTGTTTCACCTCTGTTAGTGTCTACAAACGTGAAACAGAGGTGCAGCGGTCTGGAAAAAGAAAAGGCTGCTTGAATGAGGCTCATGATAGTGTGTTTTCTTTTTTTTTTCAAAAGTGTGTTTTCACACATATTAAAAGATATGTTCTTTAACATAATCTAATGTTTAGATGATTATTTTTCTATTTTGTTTTTTTACAGAGTATTTACTGTCTGCCTTTCTATAATTTTTTCTTTTAAAATTAGAATTATAAGACTTAAGACTAAAATCATGGAAGAAAAAGAACTCTAATTTAAACGGGACATATTCACATTTTCTGCCTTTTTTGGGGGGGTGGGTGTTCGTGTGTGTGTGTGAGGGCAGTAAATTAAATTTCTAGTTGTAAAATCACCCACAATTATTTCCATGAAATAAAGAAATAAACCAAAAAGAAAAGAAAAAAGAAAAACAAACAAAAAGAAAGTTTAATACTGCATGTTGGAGTGATCGGGTATAGTTACTCACACGAGTTCTACTGTTTCGAGGTAGGTGAAGATTGTACGGTACTACGAATGAGCCTGCATGTGCAGCTACTAACCTCCCAGGGAAGGCATAATGTTATTCCATTTCAAGCATAAATGTAGATGCCATTTCTATCAGTATTTATACTGGTGTCTTGCTATCTGATTGAGTTCAAGGTCTGCAAGTGAGCAAAGTCTGTGTTTTGGTGTGCCCACTTAAGATATTTCTTTGGAGCTAATAAATGTCTGCACACCACACCCCCACAGAACCGGAGATAACTGAGATCAGCTGCGACCTGCAGAAGCTGGCGCTCATTTGAACTAGCTGTAATGGAAGACCATGGGATGGAATTGGGAATATTGAGAGGTGATTTAGACTGACTTAAAAACAGTTAATAAAGAGACAATGTGCTGCTTACGATGGTATAACTAGTAGATGTGTTTTCTTGTTGAAAGTGTGACTGTAAAGGGTCTTGAATATGGTTTGTATTGAGGGTGCTGCTCCTTTTCCTAACCTAAACTGCATTTCTTCGAAAAAAAAAAATCCCACACTATAGCTCTGTTCCTTGCAGCCAGTTTTTGGGGGTGGAGTTTGTCACTTGTCTCCAGTTTGTTCCCTTGCTCTGTTGGGTGTCTCTTTTAAAATTAGTGTTACAGCTTTGTATTATCCAGTCCTAAGGTACATCAAATGTACCAGTAAAGCTGAATGGCTTACCAGACTTACCAAACTTTCAGAATATATGCATTCCATCACATATATTGTTATCTATTTATCATATATCGTCTTTACTACCAATTACGTATGTTAAGTTTTGCTACATCAAGAAAACTAAACCTTTCATTCATATGTAAGAGTTTATTGGGTTTACATCAGTTAAGGAGTGTTGGTTGCGCAATGACGTGTCTGTATGTATGTGCAACTGTTTATTTGTTTGACAGCTGGGTCAGATGAAATGGAAAAGAGACATCTGATCAATTCTTAGTTCATCAAATGCCAGCCAAGAAGAATATTCCCAGAAATGTCAATGACAGATAAAAATGTTTCACATTGGTGTCATCGCGACAAAGCAACACAGAGAGCAGAGCTGGGCTCAGAAAGACTGGAGCAGCATTAGAGAAGCAAAATATCAGGTGGTTTGTTAAAAGTCTCATTAAGATATGGAGCTTTTTCACATTTAGAATTACAAACGTGTAAAGAAAATAGTTGTGGTTTTAACTCAACTCTGAAAGAAAATACCTTTCCCTTCACCCTTCACTCCAAGGGCGCAGATGGCACTGGGGAAAGATTTATATTGATCCCTATGTGTCCCCCCCCACCACCACCACCGTCCGTATGTAAGGCACCAAACATAGGTAGAACTAGAAAAGCACTTGGAGAGCGCAGATCTATGCCAAGCAGCTTGTCTTGGCCTCACAATGATGAAAAATCCTTTTAAAAATTCCTGGATCCAGAAAGTGATCTGGCACAGCTGATCCATTTGATAGCATCAGTGTTTCTACTACGACTAATGGTGCGTTCAGTTATACTCGTAAATTTGAAGGTTTGAAGTCGGAAAAAAGCATTGAAATCTAGCATCTACCAGGGGTTAACTTTCCAAGATGTGCCATATTCACCAAGATAGACTTGACAATCTGGACAGAAAAGATACTGCCCAGCAATATGTCCAGTTAAATGAAAGGAGGAGAGATGTTTTTGGGACCTATTGAGTCTGCTTATAGATGGTAAATTTGTTTACCTACAGAGGGATTTTATTTTTCTTATCAGTTTTGTTTATTGGAAAAAAATACTTTTTTATTTTTATTCTATGACTCTGTTGTTCAAGTGTTTATACTTCTGTTTTCATACATATTGTAATGTTTCTAATCATTTATATGAAGGCACAACTGTGAGTCATTTTAATTTTAATTTGTAATACATTTTTGGACATTCCCTTTTTGTTAAAAGTTACAGTTAAAGTTTTTGTAATGAGATTCTTTATCCTGCTGAGATCAGAAAATGTTTCAATAAAACACGCAGAAGACATCAAGTTTTGGAGCGTCATTAACTCACCAGACAAATAACAAGTTGATCATGTAAAGCAAGTGTTACCTATGTCTACCAATATTAATTCAGTTAGAAAACTCACAATTCTGTGACAGCTCAGCCTCCCCCAGTTTAAAAATCCTATCTGCGCCCCTGCTTCACCCTTACGTATTGAAATGAAAATAACTATGCATGTAAACACCTATTTTTTGGTTTCTCCTCATAATTTATTAGAAAAGACACGCTTAACAATTCTCACAAGCCTATATTTAATGATTTATCAGATTAGACCCTTATTGTGAAGGATAAAATATCTAGACAATTAACATATGAAGCAAAATGACTCATAATCTGTAAACAAATGACCCATTTCTACTCATATTAAAATTCGCATGATGAAGCTGATACACCAAAAAGGCTCTTCTGAGTGCCCTGCACCAACACTCAGGGTTACTCCAGGTCATTTTTTTAAGCGCATTTACTTGAAAATGTGACTTTAAAACAAGGCGTAAAACTGCCTTAGTGAGATCTTGTCTCCCAGCTCCGGCAGCTCATCACTCCTAAAACAGCCACGCTCTCCAACCCCAGCCCCAACCGTTATTAATGTGTGCTGAATTATTTAACAGGGTAAAATTACCATGCTCTTTTGAAAAGATTTTTGCCTACACAATTAAAGAGCATTATAGTGATTTTTAGTTGAACAAGAATTATGACTGTTTTCCCTCCTCTCTGCTCTGCTTTTTGGCTTCCTTGTTATGAGCTGGATGTGAGCGAGGTCGTAATGGACAAAAACTTTTTTCTCCTTCTGCGTGACTCATACGAAAGATTGACCACCATATTTGACTCATAGCTATATGAATGGGTTATTGATAACGGATGAATCAGGTATATGTTTAACTTCTGCCACTGAGACCCCCATAAAGGTCTTCCACCAAGGAGGCTGCCTGCTAAACACTGGCGATATTTGTGCTTTTAAAAAGAAGACTCAAGTAAGGGGTCGTGAAGAGACCCGATATGACACTTCATGTAGTTTATCATCTACGTGGAGTTTTTTTGTGCTCAGTCGACAATTTATAAACAATATCATCTTGTTTTATGAACAGCTTTGGCCTCACAGTACCATGATGTATTGGTTGTTCATATTAGCATCAGTGTTGGCCAGGCTTTCGCTCTTATTCCATGTGGACAACTGTCCACATCTCAACCACAATTGGCAGTAATTGGCACATTGCCTTGGCTGTCCTGGGAGAGATCTAAGAGTGCATACGGCCACAGACAGGCTGCCCTTCCATCAATTAGAGAGTTGTCGTTTCACGGAGCAGGAGCTGGGGGAGGTATACCTCACTCTCACCTCCTCTCTTGATCAAAATGATTTGTTGAGATCTCCTTTCTTTTTGCTCTTTTCTTCCGTCTTATCTATATTTCTCTTGCTACTGAGGTAGGATTGTATGTGAAGTGTTACAATCTTCAGTCAAAGACCCCAACCAGCGACTGACAGCTTTGCAGTAGCAGTCAGAGGGACTCACATATTAGAGGTGCTCTGACAGAACCAGACAGACCTCCCAATGAAAATGCTCTCCACTGCTCTTTGCTGCAGGTTTGCTAATACATCGCTTTCTGTATCTCTCCTCTACATGATCTTTTTTTTTCTTTTATATATCAGTCACTGTGACTAAGAATTGGACTTGGCAGAAGCCGAAGTTTCTCCAAATGGCTGAACTTGAGTCTTTTTCTCTTGTTGCTAGTGCGTTGGCTTTTTGTTGTTTTGTCTCCAGGCAAATTCGGCGTGAAACTGCTGCATGGCTTTATTACTATGGCTTTGACGCAATGATATCAGCTGTCTCATGTGGTTAGAAATCTGCAGGCCACATAAGGTACCATGGGACCCCAGTGCAAAGGATCACAGGCCTCACTGCATGCTGCTAACACTACCCAATTTTTGCCATGAGGAAAGCTGGGGAACCAACAGCCAACCCCCCATATTCTCTTCCCTCTCCCTCTCTCTTGTCCTCAAAGCCTAGATCTCTGTGTTTCACTTCAGTAAATAAGAGGAGGCAAGGAGATGCTTCCCATACTCAGAAATCTGTGTCAGGCTACTGGGTTATCTTGTATTTCAATGTGATATAGAAGGCAAAAAAACCAACTGCACAGAGTGGCGGAGAAAGAAAAAATCACTTATTTTCTTTAACCTATTGGATAAGATATTTAGAACTGGTTTAAGTTGCATTTCCCATTACTTAAATCTTTCTGAGCATGTTTCAAGATCACTACTCACACACGTGCTAGTATTGTGTGTTCCTTTTTCCTTTTAGTCAACAATTAGCAGAGGAAAACCCTTGCGTTTTCCACAGGTTGACAGGCTCACCATAGAGCAGCTTTACTCCTCTGCACAGTCCTTCATGAGGGGGGCCTACTACCTAATATGCTGTCTGGCCCCGGGGCCTGTGGGAGTGTGGTTGGATTATTATGTTAATGCATGTGCCTCCTGCCCTCTCCTCAGTCTCAGCTGGCCTCCCTGTCGTTAGGAAGTGCTTTGCTCTGACAGAGGAGTAATATGCTCAGTGATTGAGGGGCCAAAAGATCGAGCTCCATAAGAGAGGGGCCACCACTGATAAGCATATGATAAAAAGTGCCATTGTAAGTGAATGCCTCAGAGACATGGCGGATGACTTAGTGAAGCCTTTGGATTTCACTGAGACGGTGAATATGTATAAGGAGCGTGTGATCCCTTTTGTGTGGCTGAATTTAATGGCCCATAGCATTATTCCTTATTACATGTATCACATTGTGCTTTTATTGCATTGGCTCTTAAATTATGAACTGATGACAAATCCACTTGTAAATATGATGGCTGAACAAACCCAAGGTGCTGCTTTTAATCACACTGTATCAAACAAAAAGAAACTTTAAGATAATTTCATTCATTTTCATTCATAACAAACTTTTAGATGAATGCTAATCTTGAGCTCTGTCAGCATGGGTGGTTGAATTTACAGGTATTCAAAGTTAAATTTATGTTGCATAGTTTCAATTTTTTTTGATCACCGTTTCACACTAGAAAGAGAGAAAAAAAACATCATTTCACTTCAATGCATTTCTAGCAAAAAAAAGATCAGTTTCACAAATTATCACACCGAAAGCATAAACTGTAGGCAACTATGGAGTCGAATGTAAAAAAGGTATAAAAGTAATCTAGATTAACCAGATGCACGATAACTATTGGGCCGATAACTATCGGGCCGATAACAGGAAATTATGACGTCATTCTGATAAGTCCGATATTGTGACGAATAGCCCTGATAGCATATATATTTTGGTCAACAAGGCAGTGCCTCGCTCCCTCTGAGCCTTGAATAATCGGCAGTGAATGTTATGTTCAAGTGACGTTGGCATAATCAGAAAAACAATTTCTCAGTAAGGAAAATCAAGAATACCCCCTCATGCCAGAAAACAACTTAAGTCAATCATAATTTTGGTAGTTGTTAACTTGAATTAATATGCACAGTATTTTCCCAAATGTTACACATAAAAAATAGGAAAAACAGAAAAAAGGCCGAAAGAACAACGAACAAACGAGGGAACGTGGGAATTTAGGTTACAACTTGAATGCAGCATTGCGATTGTCTGGAACTTTGTTAAAGTTTCAGAAGAAAATAGTTTGTGATTTGTGACAATTTGTGACAATTATTTGTGACAAATGCTCCAAGCGAAGGAGGGAAAAAATAGCACAAGTTTTAATACGTCATACCCGATTAGCCATCTGAAACATAACCTTCGCTTCCATGGAGTTTTGAAATCGCGCTAACGAGCGCTAATGTGAGCTAACGTGAGCAAGCCAGCAGCAAGTCAACCTCTCCTCTCCTCCCCTCTCCTCTCTCATCTAAAGCTTCCATGAGATTAAAAAACAAACAAAAAAACAAAACAACAACTAAACCTCATTTACTTTAAGTAAAGGTATTAATTTGAATCGAACCAGAAGCCAAAATCCTTTAAATGTATTTTTTTGTTACTATGGAGTGCAGTTTTTCAGTTTATTTACACAGACAAGTCTAACTTGTGTCAGTACATTATGCACTGTGCATTATTTTTTATTGTCATTGAGAAATGCACTTTTTCAGTTTGTAATTCTGATGCATGTATTTCCATCAGTTCAAGGAGACTTTATTTTTCATATCAGTAAGTAATGCACCTTATTGAAGTTGATGTGAGATATCAAATAGGTTTGTTTGATAGCTTTGAGAGGCTTGCCAGTAGTTTTTCATTGGAAAAAAAAATCTGTTCATTTAAAGCATCAAAACTGTTTTTGGTTTTGTTCATTGTATTGATTTAATGATTTTAGGTATATGTGTGTGTTATCGGTTATCGGTATCGGCCTTTAGGAGCTGAAAGTTGTCGGTTATTGTTATCGGTTTTAAAAAACAGTTATCGTGCATGCCTAATTAAAACTAGATGGTGACCCATCCATCTCTCTCACCAAATATGAATCAGCATATCTTAGAATTGACATGCTGTAGCATGTATTTTTAATACACAATCTAGACATGTCCCAGACCCTGACCAGTTTCAGCACACTGGATATTTTGTAGGAGTTGGCAGTGGGGGAGCTGGTGAGTTAGGGGGCCAAGAAAGCTATGGGGTGAGAAGAAACAGAGGGGGGAAGTAAAGTAATGCAGCAGACAAACATGCATCAAACATTGTGGGGAACATTGCAAATAAACTATGTTCTGTTTGGACTCAGGTCATTGAGCAAAATATGATGGAACTTTGGCATGTGAAGGCATCGAGGATTTTCTTGAATTTTGAAGTTTACAATGTTTACAGTGATAATGTGGGTTATGTCCCTGCTGTCTGGTCATATGCCACCCCCTCCCATCCTGTGATTTCCTCCTATGGCAATCTCTGAAAACATCCAGTCAAACTCATATTTTCAGATTTACAAGATGTAGCCGTGTCTGCTTTAGCAACAATAATATTATCTGAGGGAGAGTTCAGTCAGGGTAAGTTCATTGGGAAACACGATGACACTGTTCCTCCAGCTGGTATTATCCTGCAGATCTATGTCAGGCACTCTCATTTAATCAACTTGACACAAAAGTAAAGAAGAAGGTGAGGTAAAAAAAAGGAAACTTCTTGTGACTTGTCAGAAGGCAGAGATGCCGGCTGCTGTGCTTTGGATCTTGCACATAATTGTGCAAATATGTCAACCAAACTGAAGAAGATCTCTCCTTTTAAACAGTTGTCTTTTTCATCTTTCCTCCTCAGGAGCGTGCAGGTTGCTACATATTAGCTTTGTGCAGACCCATTCACAAAGTGTGTGTTTTGTAGAGTTTGTTTTGTTTGCCTTTTAATCGAGTTGAATTTCTTCTCTATCAACAAGAGATCTTTCCACACCCCTCTTTCTCATGTCTGCCTGGATTATAATTTGTCTCTTTTTGCTGAGGAGCCTTCACTCTTGTTATTGTTTGTTCCCTTTTATGGGGCCCCAGCTGTTGGGAGAGGAAGGGGATCTGTGGGTAATTGGTGGGTAAACAGTTTGCTGTGAGTAAACATCAGAGAATGAGAGGTTGTAACAAAGCAGACTGTTGGGTTGCTTTTGAGGAGGAAGCAAGGAAATACAAGGAGTCCTAAACATTGGGTTTTAACCTTAATTTCTTTGGATAATCAAACAAAACATTGGATGTTTATTTATTTATTTATGGGCTCTCAAACCAAAATGTCACTGCATAGACTTACAGTGGATTGACTTCCATTTGTACTCAGAAGCCAGAATCTTAGAGTTCCGATAAGGAAATTTCAATTGGAACACCCCATGAGGTCGAAAATTCCAGTTCTCAAAGTTGGAGAAACTCCCGTAGCCCAGTTTCAGAATCAAACATGGCTGCTACTACCATCAACAGAGTAAAGACTGTTACACTTCTACTATCGTTAACAGTCCTGTCTTTTTTTAAATTGACATTAAGGCTCTGATCGTACACGTCCCCTTACCCGTTAACACTAGCCATAGGAACCTCCGCTAACCGCTAATGCAATCTTCCGCTCCCCTAAAGCCACTACACATTATGCCGACTCCCTTACTCACTGTGTAGGCACAAAGTCTTTGTCTTGTGATCACTGACTTTGGTCAGACCACCCACAACCTTAAACCCGCAACCCGCATGTCGGCGCGTACAAGAGCATGTCCAAATGGCATCAATATGCGTCAACCTGGTCACATATGGACATGCACAAACGGCTCTACCTCTCGAATTAACTCTTGTATAAAAAGCTTGATCTGGCCTCAGTTGAACCCCTGAGAAAATGGCAGAGATTGTCTTAAACGACTTGCTACCCAGTTAAACAATAGACAACCAGAGCGTGTTTACTGGGAGTGCACCAACTATCTGAGACTTTCAGGTAGCCAATAGAAATGTCTGTGTAAAAATATTTATATGTATATATCAGTGCAGAGGAGGAGGAGGAAGAAAGAGGAGGAAGCTCTACAGCAGAGTCCCAGACGAGTTGCGCACAACAGCTGCTCCGTAGCGGTTTGTGGGTAGCGGTTTGTGGGTAGTATTTTGCTGGTAGCACAACCTGGTCTTAAAGGCAATGGCTACTGATGCACTGATTGGTTTAACAGATGGAACGCGCCAAACCACTCCTATGCATAATGTGGCGGGTAGCGCAGGTGGGATAGCTGGTTTAGCAAGGGTGGACAATTTTTTTTCTTTTTTTTGCGGGGAATGCCCCTCCCGCTACCTGCTATCCCTAAATAGTGGCTTTGGCAGATCTGGCAGAAGATTGGGCTCTAAGTCTTTGTCAGTAGTCATATTGCCAAAATGTATGTGCTAAATACAGTGTACAATGTTGCTGTGAATTGCTATTGCTAACGTAGGCTGGCAGCAGCAATAGCTCATCTGATGTTTGGAAAGTTCATGGCATAGGAGCGTTCTTTTGTTTTTGTAACCAGCACATGGTTACTTCAGCTAAAACGTCATTCTGTTTTTTCCACCTTCTGCGGTAAACTGAATGCACCATTACCTTTAGAGAAACCCTGCATGCACATATATGCCATTACTACTGTCATTAACCTCTTTTTCTCAAGGCCTTTTTTTTTGCCTCCTGTCTGAAATGACTTACTCAGAACAAATGGAATATATCACCACAACTATAAGGGCTGTGTATTTAATCTGAGAAAGAAAGCTAAGACAAGTGAGAGAACTACAGAAGTGCCTTAAAGTAGTATCTGATGAGTAAATGTGCAAAAGTCCATGCTAAATTGTGGGAAGAAAATGATAGAAGCATAGGGGGAACCTGTTATCTCCACACAGATCTGTGGCAATAGTGCTAACCATCAGGCCATTGTGCTGCCACAGACAGCTTCAATTTCTTCAAATCAATAAGTAAATTAATAAATAAAACTTTTAAGCGCTGATTTTTCTGACCACTGTTTACATTACCACTGTGTCATGGTCCATTTTAGATACCGCCGAGCCCAGAGATCTAAACGCTGCCTTGACAAGTTTAATACTAAGCTTTTTATTTTTTGCACACTGTACCTTTCAGTGTCATTTATTAAGGTAATTCTATATTTGCTTTGCAAATGTGTCCTATGAACTCCTGAATAACAGTTCTTGATACAGTGTTGTCTCAGGATTCAAATATAATTTCAGTGTCTTTTAACTGTCTGCCCATCTTTATGCTCCTTTAGGAATACTGGTTTTGCAACAAATCTGAGATCTGCTAAGATCTCCTGTTTGAAATGATATGATTATTTTCTTTACTTCACCAGCAGCCTTAAATTGTCACTGACCAAACTTTTTTTTGTTATATGTTGCAGGCCTTAAATGCAAGAATGGCTGTTCATCGACGTATTAGATGAAAATCCATCCATTATTTATGCCCTCAGTATCCTCTACAGGGTCAGGGGGATCTGCTGGAGTCTATCCCAGATCTCTTCAGGTGAAAAGTAGGGGTACACCCTGGACAGGTCGCCAGTCCATTGCAGGGCCACATGTAGACAAACAACCATGCACATTCGCAAACACTCCTACGGGCAGTTTAGAACCACCAAACCTGACATGCATGTCTTTGGACTGTGGGACAAAGCTGGAGTACCCGGAGGAAACCCATACAAGCATGGGGAGTATAAGATGAAAATGATTAAGCAATTGTCTGAAATTATACAAAATAAAAGAAAAAGTAAATGTAAGAATGGCTGCTTTTGTTCCCCCATATTGCTCTCAGTTTTTTCGATTGTCAGCCCACTCAGGACTGGATCTCTAATCAATCAGAAACAAGTCATATCGGATCTTCCACCATCACCTCCTCCCGTCTCTGAATGGAGTCTTCTGTAACTGATTCACTGAAACCGGCAAATGTGCAAGTCGACTACAACAAAGCCGCCAATTGGTTTTCCTTTTGTATTGCTTCCACTGGGCCAGCAGATAACTGAGTCCCATTTCATGACACCACCATTCAATGAAATGTTCAAGTAGTTGTGGCTGTGTCATGTGTTTCCATGAGATCAAGTTATCAACAAAACAATTTGATCCCCCGGTGCCATAAAACAATAACAGTAACTCAGTACTTCTATACCAGAGTAGAAAAGACTTATTTGTTTGAAGAAAAAAAAAAAAACATTGCGTCTGGAAACACACCTAGCTCTTTTTGTTATTATTAACTATTACATGATATTAGTACAATATCTTTGAGCCAATAAAGTTACATAATTAATACAAAAGCCTTTTGGTGGGAGGAACATGAGGCATTATTATTTACAAGATTTTAGATTAAATCTCTGCCAGTGCATTAGTCTGGATTTTTGACAATATAAACCCGCCATGAGGGTTGGCAATCATTGTGTTTATAGATTCAAAGCTGGGTTAAATGTAGGCCCAACCTAACTAATAAGCAGGAACCTTCAACGCCTCTATTAGATGATGCTGTCAAATAGGTGACATAAAAACGTTGCATGTAATCCCCCTGTGCAGACCCTAGGTGTAAATATGCCAGCTGCACCATTTTCACAGCGTTTACTCCGAGTTCAAACAATTCCTCTCCCTCCTCCCTTCCCTCCCTTCCTGAAAACACAATGACAGCTCTGCGATATTTTCTTCTAAAATCTTCAGCTGCCTGCGACCAATGAAACAACCAGGAACAGCTCTGATAATCTCTTTCATCCACATTGTGGGGAAGACACTCCTCTCTCCGTCTTTGTTTCCGTGGCCTGAAACCTGTACTACGCACACATTTTGTAGTGAATATGTTCTGGATCTGGATGTGATGCTTGGAAATAAATTAAATCATTTTTGAGTTATGCATTGTTGCTGGTTGCTTACATGCTTGTGCATATCTTCTGATATGATATTTCATATTTCTTGCTGACCTTAACATGAAATAAAATAATGATCACTAAGGCTGTAAACAATAATAGGCTTCCATATGCAGAACTTACAGACTCTCAAACCTTTAATGACTGTGCCCCTTCTGTGTTAAACTAAAATTCTGGAACAAAATAGCTGTGGACTAAAATGTATGACCTGGCAGTTCAGTGTTTGTTGAATTTCCCCATCACAGTTGTCATAAACCCATGGAAAAGAGGTAAATGGTGACAAATATAACATTAACATCATGGCAATAATGCTCTTTTTTTTTTCCTATTTCAAACAATTTAATCATATTTTCTCATTTGGGTTAATTCTCAAGTGATAAGATTTGCTTGGTGAGACCTCAAGAAATTCATACCTTCATATCAAGGCGCGTCAAATTATTAGGAAGACAAAAGACAGAAACACTGCTCAGCCCTCGCATGAAAATGTATCCTGAAAAATCCAAGTGGCCAGCGCTTAGCATGTGTTTTTACACCAGACATTAAAACATGTACCCAAATGCACATTGAGTGATCAGCTCTGACCTTCCAGTTCTATATGCTAATAAACACGCATGTAATTTCCCCTTGCAGCTGCCAGCTATGTTCTCGTTTTTAATCACCAAAGCCAGCAGCTGGCCTAGCTCCAAAAAAAGAAGAAGAAAAACTGGAAATAACAATTTGAAAAACATGCACCACAATTTTTTCTAAAAACTTTATTAAGCAAAGGACATGTACAACACAAATAGGGGTAAATATAATATAAGGGAAAATCCCCACAAATGCAAAGACAAAGACCTTTTATTGCAGTTATTTGCATAAAAAAGTCACACGAGTTATCTCTTAAGCCTGTGACATAAGTTTATTAAGCAGTCCCTAAATCCACCCCATACGCTTTTATATTCATGAAAAGAATGTAGACACAAGTGTCCCAGACAGCCTTGAAATGTGTCCTGAGTGATCGGATCTGTATTGGTCCTGGAATGTGATCAAACCTTACATTTAGAGCTGTTCCTTCTTGTTGGATTTTCTAGGATGCAGTATAATACAAGATCTGAACAGGGTCATTTAGAATTGACTGGAATGAAAATGATAAAATACCTTTCACATGGATGAAATACTCTTGAGGTTGCTGATTTACTGAGGTGGGACCGGTGGACAATTGAACAGTTTGATGTGAAGTGTCATAACAGTCATAACCAGATGGTTGGGAAAGAAAATGGTAAAATTGCAAATTACCTAAAAATAAAGGTTACGTGACCAGGAGATCATTATTATTAGACTTGAACATCCTCGACTCTGAATAAGAATCACAGGTTGATGCACACAGTTAGAACAAGTAATAACTGAAGACAGTTTTCCATCCATTATCTATACCCGCTTAATCCTCTACAGGGTCACGTGGATCTGCTGGAGCCTATCATAGCTCTATTCAGGTGAAAGGCGGGGGTACACCCTTGACAGGTCTCCAGTCCATCGCAGAGCCACATGTGAACGAACAATCATGGACTCTCACAATCACTCCTACGGGCAATTTAGAACCACCAATTAACCTGACATGCATGTCTTTGGACTGTGGGAGGAAGCTGGATTACCCGGTGGAAACCCATGCATGCATAGGGAGAACATGCAAACTCCACACAGAAAGGCCCCTGCCGAGGTTCAAACCAGGAACCTTCTTGCTGTGAGGCAACAGTGCTGACCACCAAGCCACCGTGCCGCTGAAGACAATTTTTTGAAAAAAAAAAAAAGTTTTATGTTCCTATGAAATGGCTACAACTCTGAGGTAGATAGGCTGTTACTTCAAGTGAGGCAGGATGGAGAAAGAGTTCTGGTATTATTACTACTATTAATATCCCTAGGAAAGAAAAAGTTGGACCTTTTCAAGCAGGTGATTGATTGACCCATATATTTGTTAAAGACTGCTTTGGCTCTGTCACTCCAACTCCTTCATGCTCTATCTATGTAGTTAAACGTTGGTTAGAAAGAGGAAAAAAAAATGTTTTCCTTCAGTTAAAGATTCCACTCAGAAATTCTATTGGTTCTGTATTTTAATAAGTTAATTGTATTTTTGCAGTGATAAAACCTGTGCATGTAGAGTAAACACGATTCTCTTAAAGAGATTTTGCAGTGGTGAGTTACTTCCAGCACTCTCATGTAGAAAGTATGGCGTGTTTTTATTGTTTTGCTACCCTTGTAGACTTGACGCACTTGCATTCGTTATTTTCATTTTATCTTTGTTTAGCTGCTTGTCTTGCAGTAGTCCATACTTTGGCCTCTCATTTGCAGGCTCTGTGTTTTGCATGACCCGTCTTTAGCCTCCCATGGATCTCTCTGCAGGAAGCTGCTGACAGCCTTGTTTGATTGATGTATTGTGGGGGGGGCATCTCATCAGCTATTGTCTTCAGTGTCTGTGTTTAGTGGCCCTGTAATCTATCCCTCCTCCGTGGATGCAGATACGTCACTACATGGAGATAATGCTTATATGGTGACTTGAGAATTACAGTAAGCAGCTGCCAAAGCTCTGTTAACTTTTATTTGAGTGGGAACAACTACTTTTAGAGTCCGGTTCTATTGTGAAGTGACACAAAGTTAATAGTTATTTGGATTTTCGCCTCTACTCTGTGCTTCTTTTTACACACAGATTCTCCAACTTCCATTTAAAAAAATGTGATAACTCCATTCAGGTATAGTATTCACCTTAACCCCATGAATAGTTTTGCTCTAGTTTGAGTATGTATCTAAAACTTTCCCACAGAACTTTCCTGGATGTCAGTCCTCGCTCCCCCATCTACCTCTGCACCCTTTGATGATGCTGCCCATAACTTCTGAAATTCACAAGAGAATTCTTCAGAATTCTTGAAAAACTCCTGTCTGGCAGTGGATGTGTTACTACCCAACCATTCACCTTCTTGATGAAGCGGGCAATGCTGGAAAGTTGGAAAGGCTGGATGTCCGATCACGGAACAAGCCATTAAAGATGAAGGACTGGAGCATGGTCAGAGGCAGGTGGGGAAGCCAAGCTGGATGGTAGGCACTCGCACCTTACCTCGTAGCATCGCAAACCAGGCCGACACTTCCCCTAGTAATGAGCCGGGGTCCAGACTATAGGGTCAATTATTTATACACAGTCAGCTGGGAGAGATGGAGCGAGAGGGGGAGCGTGGGAGCGTGTCGAAGCTTCATCGAATTCTACCATGCTCAATGATTTCTGTTGCAATGCTGCCTCCTTCCACACTGCTGAATTTAAGCCAAAATATTGTCTAGATAGAGGGATAGAGAGTAACTTTAAAAGGCATATTAGATTGGTCTCACAATTTAGTGGAATTCCTAAAACAGGAGGAGCCTCAACTACTCAGCTATTCTCTGGTCTCACAACTACTGTGTTGAAGGGACACATTCATTGTCAACAGACTACAACTGTCTCTAAGATTACTATTCTGAATATTGAAAACCATATCAGGTCAGTAATCAAAGACAATTTCATAATACAGTGGACTTCACTGTCTGTTTATCTGATTCTCAAACATGCAAATTATGTTACTGAATTGGCATTACAGATGTTTCTGTAGGTGCATTGGTTGATGATGTGAAAAATTTCAAAAGTGGAGCGGAATTCCAGGGAATGAGAACAAATATTCCCTTGTTTTTGTCAGGGGAAAATTAGTATTTTGCCACTAGCAGTGTGAGCTTAGAGGGATCATACGTTCAGATGTTCCCCTAAAGTACACACAACTTTTATTTAAAACAGGACTGGAGACACAAGAATGACTCCTCCTCCAATGTCTCCGTGTTTAGTTGCAATATCTCTGACGTCTGGCTAATCCATTTAGGTGACATATTGCTGAGCTTTTCACTCACAAGTTGCACATAAGTCTGCATTTTAATAGTTCACAGGCACAAGGGGAAGAAAGAAGCTGGTTCTTACATCCTGTATCTAAACCCATGATCAGAGTTTGATAACATACTAAGTACGTCCTGATTAATAGATGATGTGAATGCTTTGAAGTTGTTTACAGGATTTAATCGAGTAAGTACTGGCTTCAAAATCTCCAGAGGTGGCCAGTTTTTCAGCGTAGTTTATGATGCCAGAGTCTATCCATTTCAGTATAGATGGACTCTGGCATAATAATCAGATCTACATTCATTACTCAGACATGTAAATAGTCACACATTTGGATACAATTGAAATGTGCAAATATCTGGCTCAGTTAACTTCAAGTATTAAGGTCCATCTTAATGCCGACCGGAAACAATTTGACCGATAGCCTCCAGAATTTTAATACAATGAGCTTCTTTTTTTTTTTAAGGTGCAAAAATACTGTTTCAGCACTGGCTCTTTTGCATTTTTCCAAAGAGGTCAGAGGTACAGGGTAGAGATTAGGTAAAATTAAGTCAGCTGAAGTGGAAAACATTGATTTTTGCTGTGGTGGAGGAGCTTCAGTGATCATCACACAGCAGCTTAAAGAACAATCATACCATGAAATGTACTTTATCTGTATTAACTCAAAATCCTTTAACACTGGACCATTCTACGGGTTATGAATCTTTTTATTTGTGCCTTACAATGAAACCACCATGGTGTCAGAGAATAATGTTTTATTACTGAGATTTACTATATTCCTGTCAAGACTGGAGGTCTCTTTTTTTCTCCACAGTAGACACACAGAGGAGTTAACAGATTTACAAGCTATAGTGGAGATTAAAAGTCAGATGACTGAGACAAGTAAGTCAGCAATAAAAAACAAAATGCCAAGTGCTACAAGCCCCACTTCAAATATTCACAGGTAATCTCAAAAGTACTACTTATCTACCAGGGATAAAATATGTCCCCCAGAACTTCACCTAGCTCATGGTTCATGCAGCGGAAACCCCAAGATCCAAGATTCTTGTAAAATGTAGCTTTTAAGCCTGGAACAAATGTTGTCATGTTAAATTTCCAGAATTGCTAACATGAGCTAACTAAAACAAAATTCACAATATCAAAGCTCTTCACTGAACAAAATTCAAAATGGATTAAACTGGAATGATTCTCCACTGCTTTCAAGCAAGGTATATCCAAATAGGAAAAAAAAACAAAAAAAACTTTACATTTGCAACTCATGTTTGTATTGATGACACATTATTTTAAAAAACTGAATGATGCTAAGTCCATAATGCAATTTATAGAAAATCTTAACAGAAATAAAATAATATCACAAAAATAAATGCAAAAACAACAAATGTTATATTTTACTTGACAGCCTACACTTGTGTCTGGTGGAAATAGGAGATGAGATTGTTTGGCACAGATAAACATAGTTAATGGTGACTCCATCAACACATTTTGAAAAAAGTATCCTCAGTGTTATTTGTCTTCATGTTTGCAATTCCATACATCCATCCATTATCTTCCGCTTAATCCGTCGTCAGGTCACAGGGGCAGCAGCTTAAGCAGAGAGGCCCAGAACTCCCTCCCACCAGCTCCTCCTAGAGAAAACCAAGGTTCTCCCAGGCCAGCTGAGATATATAAGCATGTCCTGGGTCTACCTCGTGGTCTTCTCCCAGTTAAACATGCCCAAAACACCTCTCTAAGGAGGCGTCCAAGGGGCATCCTAACCAGATGCCTGTAGCTGGAAAACACCCTCCGGTCCCCCTTCTTAAAAAGGGGAACCATTACCCCAGTTTGCCAATCCAGAGGTACTGCCCCCAATTTACAAGATAGTCCAACAACATCCAGAGCCTTAAGGAACTCAGGGCAGATCTTCTCCACTCCCGGAGCCCTGCCACCGTCGATTCCATCCCAAAGTTGACAGGTTTAGCATCCTCTGTGGAAGATGAGTTGGTGGGATTGAGAAGATCCTTTCTTTCCACCATCTGACTACATCTCCAGGTGAGGTCAGCAGCACCCCACCCCCACTATCCGCAGTGTTGGTGAAGCACTGCTTTCCCCACCTGAGCCATCTGACACTTTGCCAGAAACTTCATGAAGCCAACCAAAAGTTGTTTTCCATGGCCTCACCGAACTCCTCCCACACCCGAGTTTTTGCCTTAGAGACCACCAAGGCTGCAGGCCGTTTGGCCTGTTGATACCTGTCTACTGCTTCTAGAGTTGCACAGGCTAACCAAACCTGGTAGGACTCCTTCTTCAGCCTGACAGCTTCTTGTACCCAAGGTGTCCACCACTGGGTTTGAGGATTGCCACCATAGCAAGCACCAATGACTTTATGGCCACAGGTCCAGTCAGGAGCTTCAGCAATGGAGGTGTGGAACATGGCCCTTTCAGACTCAATGTCCCCGACCTCCCTCGGGATGTTTGCAAATGGAAAGTTATTTTAAAAAAAGAGAGAGAGACAGTGGGAAATTTGCATCTCCATTGGTGTGAAAATTTTAATACCTTACAGATATTCTTTTAAAATATTTGTTTGATGTAAAGACATATAAATGAAATATTAAAGCTTTTACTGGTTTGTAAGAGTTTACGGTAGCAAAGTTCCTCAATTTCCATTAAGACTGTTTGTTTATTTACACTCATGGCATTATTACTTTAATTTTTAAAATTTCACACTAGAACTGAAACAGTAATTTAAAGGCCTCCCATAATAAAAAAATAATTACTTTTTCTAGGGCCTGAGAGCAAATATTTGGGTGTGTGAAAGAGATTGCAATGGCGTTTGCCCTGCTCAAAGTTGAATTATCCAGCCGCCCTATTATAATATCAACTTATGACTTTCATCCAACTTCATCTTCCAGTTACGATGCATTCGCTGCACCTTGGAAGTGGAGACTTTAAACCAATTTTGTCTTGCATTCTGCTTTGCTATCAGTACATTTTCATTAGTAGTTACGTTGTCAATGTAGAGTAAATGATTTCTGGATGACATCACGACTATTGATATTTAAACAAAACGTCAACAAAGCATGGAGAGCTAACCCCCCCCCCACACACACATCTAGAGTTCCCCAAGAAAACATACATCGTCACAAGCATGAACCCTCCTCCTGGCTGTGTATAAAGACCAGTTTGTTTGTTTTGTTTTGTTTGTTTGTTTTAAGTTTTGTTAAATTCGATTGATTGCTTGTTTGTTTCTTTCTTTTTTTTCTGGTGTATTTATTACAGTGTATGAGAAGGTTACACGAGAAGGCTGGTAAGGAAATATTCACTGGATGTAACAAAGTGTTTTCAGTTAGAATCAGGTAGAATCACTTACCCTACCTTTAACTCAAGAAATGTAATAATTGATAATTCTCTTCCAGAATTTTGTTTAATGTTATTTTTTCTAACAGGGGACATCTAATTTTGCTTTCTTATGTTTTGTTTTTGTTTTTTTCCCAATCAGAAATGAATGAGAACACAGAACTCTGTTTTCTCATTTGTCATTGAATAATGTCATTTAAGTTAAAGGTGGGGTGGGTGTTGTTTTTTTGCAACACTTTTTACAATATTGCCTGAAAACCTTTTCACATTTCCATTGCACCCACTGAAATAAAATGTTTTGCAAAAAAAACTAAACATTTTGGTCCAGTCTAGAAGGTATAATCAAGAAAACTCTGACCAATCAAAAAAAGTGATCATCACTTTTGATTGGCTGCCTATACGTCCATCAAATATCACCCCTCCCTCCCTCCCTCCCTATGGTTCATTTTTTTTTTTTTTTTTTTTTATTTAACCTTTATTTAACCAGGTAAGTCGTTGAGAACAGTTTCTCATTTACAATGACGACCTGGGGAAGAGGCAGCACAAGAGTCAGCACATACAATCATAGTGAACAAACAATCAAACACGATATATAAAAAAACACACAACACATAACAAAAATATGAGTAAAAGTGGTAGCGCTGTCCGGAAGAGTTAAAAACATGTGCAATGATCACAATGAATGTTGGGAGTGTATTTTTGAAGGAGGAGAATGGGATGAATGTGTGAAGTTTAAGTGTTTGCTGCAGATGATTCCAATCACTAGCAGCAGCGAACTGAAATGAATGATAGCCAAAGGAGGTGCGGGCTTTTGGAATGACCAGGTTAATGTAACTGCTTGAACGTAGGTTCCGATTACTGATGTTGATATTAAGTAGTGAGCCAAGATATGAAGGGGTGCTTCCAGTGATGGTCTTGTAGATGAAATGATACCAGTGGATCAGTCTACGGGAGTGAAGTGACGGCCAGTTGACAAGTGAATAGAGGTTACAGTGATGGGTATTAAAAGGAGCACCTGTAACAAAGCGGATGGCGGTGTGGTAGATGACGTCAAGTTTATTGAGAAGAGTTTTGGAAGATGGGAAGATTTGGAAGAGAAGAGTTCATGCAGTCGTGAATCGTGTGAAGGCGTGGTTTCGAGGGGTGAGCTGAAGAGGAGGAGGCGGAGCCTTTGGGAGGAGGGAGGGAGTGTATATTTTCAAAATCTCACTTGAGTTGGATTGTTGGAACCGTTTTTCAAACAACACCTACTCCACCTTTAAGCGCTGAGATTTTTGCAAGTAGAAACTTGTTTTTACTTACAAAAATCTCTGACCATAACTTTTAGTCTAGGTTGTTACTTACTTCCAACAGGGTGCCTTATTGTCATGCTGCAATAAAATATGTTCTATCACAAACTGCATCTGAGCTATCTGTCTTTAATATCTTCCAAGCTCTCTGCAAATACACTTGACCAGCATTCTTCAATCCAAGTCCTCAGTACCTTCTCCCTGCTGCAATAGACTTGATTCAAATTAATGGATCACCTGCAGCTTGTCATCAAGGTCTGCACAAGTCTCTTAATGGCCCATTAATTTGAGCCAGGAGTGCTGGAGCAAGGAAACATCTAAAACATGCAAGAACACTGCACTAGGCAACTATGTGCATTAGTATTCATACTGCCTTGCACTATACAAAGTGCTCAACAGACCCAATAAGTTTTTCTTTTTGTGCTTAATTCAGCATACTTTCAATTAAATTGCATACGGTCCCCATTGCTATCACTTAAATCATCCCACACCATCAGCTCATTAAAACTCTTGTGTGAAAGTTTGGGGCACATTCTCCAACAGAAAGTCTCTCAGTGTCTAGGCCACTAAGCCCTCATAAAGGTTGGCCACTAAAACAATAGTTGTGAGTATTTATGGACTCTAATACTTATTTCCTAGCTTGAAATATTTCACATGCAATATGAAGAGTATTTGATATTGTTGGGATTTCCATTTTGAAATGAAAAAAATTAGCACAACTGATAACTGTCGATGAATATTTTACATATAAACAGTGAGCTGATAAGAAGCCCATAGTTTAGTCACATACAAATGCATAACAGCAGCCCTCATAAAATAAAGTAATAAAAGTAAACCACACACTTCCTCCATTAAATGGGATTTCCTTTGAGCCAGAATGTATTGTGTGTCTTTCTATTCGTGCCACAGACTGTGCTGTGTACTTTCTGAGGAGTACTGTGACTATGGATGGACATCCATTAAAACTGTATAATCGCCACCATCAAGATGCACCATGAACTAAAAGAATGCAAGGATAGAAGATCCCCCTCTTTATTAGCTGTCATCATTCCCATGAATAAATGTGCAAATAAATGGCTGGTATCACACAGGGAGCAAATGTGTCCCCAATGAAGTCTTAGTAGGGAGGAGGGGAAGGGAGGTGTGTACGTCTGTGTGTGTGAAAAGAGAGAGAAACAGAAGCAGAGTGGGTGGGGCAAGAGGGAGGGGGGACCTGGGAAGGGGGTGTTCATGGATGAAAAATCATCACCAGTCGAAATGCAGATATTGTGGCGGCCTCACACTCTTGTCACTGTCACCCACCATTCGTCACTGTCCGCAAGCCTGCCTCTCATTAAGTGGCTCCGCTCTGGCGACAACTTAATTTCCTTAAGAGGACCAGACACCTGATTCAATTGTGTGCCCATTACAGATTTGTTTTCCCCGTCTAGGCCTTGCTGGGACCACATGGCTCTGAACAGAAATGCCCTCCCACTATATTAAATGTAGTGGACGTAATTCCCTGACATATGATTCATGCCTGCCTCCCAGTATCCATCCCTCACAGTGCTGTTAACTCAGATGGTGTTGGAGCCATTTAGATGGGTAAGATCAGCATTGTTCCCACTGCTGCAGATATTATATCATCACTGATGTACTTCATTTTATATGTGGATCTAATGAAGCTCTTTTGATAGTGTTTTGTGGGTGGAACATAAATTGTTTATCTGAAGAATTGCAAGTAGTGGCCTCCTTGTTTTATTTTATTTTATTTTTAGATTATCTTGTTTTATTACTGAAACTAAACTTTCATGTTTTTTGAGTGTTTTTACAAGAAAACTTCTTCATTATTATGCCCATTGGTTGGTTATCACCTCATCCAAAGAAACAGACTTCTTTAATTATTTACAGACACTTTCAAACCATTTCAACACAACTGCTCCTAGTTTTCTGTCTTTTAAGACACTCACACACACACACACACACACAC